>CAJQZJ010000248.1:4284611-4365947 GCA_907164525.1 Lophiomys imhausi | reverse complement strand
TTGGATCCATTAGAGCTGGAGTAACAGGCAGTTGTGAGTCTCCCAACATGAGGAACCCAACTCCAATCCTCTGGAAAAACAGTAAGTCCTCTTAACCACTGAGCCTTGTCTCCAGCCCCACCCACCACCACCACTACCACTGTTTTTTTATTGCCACCATAGTGTTGCCAGATTCTACTTTTATCTAGTCGCTGAGGAAAAACACCTGAAAGAAAACTTTCCCCTTTATTGTGACTGCCTTTGACCTATTTGGTTTCTGATGCAGCTTTCGTAGCTTTGGAGCCCTTCTGAAGTCTGTGCCACCTGCTCTTACCAGCCTTTTTCTTTGATTGTTGGCCACCTGCAGACCACTTAGTTGAGCCTTGTGTGTATATGTTCCCTCTCTAACGCCATCGACTCAGTTCCTGGGTTCTGTGACTTAGCATCCTTGGTGTACTCCACCTCGGCATCCTGATGTGTGCCCACACCCCGTCCCTCTCCATACATTCTTCCTCAATCACTTGGCACCCTGCTCTTTGTCCTCCACTGCTTCTCAGTACCAGGCAGTCTCTTCCCTTCTGCTTGGCTTTGCCACAGTGGCCTAGTTCTAACTGTCCATCGTTACAATTAGTCCTTTGTAATTATCTTCATTGTTTTCTTTCTCTGAACCTGCCTGGGTTCAGGCCCACATGACACCATCCTTTGCTTCTCCTTGAGAGAAGAATCTCTGAAGGGAACTCACTGGTTTTCCTTTGTTCTTCATCCTGAGTCCTAATGCCTCTCTGTGGGCTTTGTTCCTGCCTTCCCTCACCTAGTTATTCCCATCCCCCTCCTTCATCCCATCTGCTAGCTTGCTCACATTTCATGGAATTGGCAGATGCCTCAAACACAGACTTCTTTGTCTTTTCGTTGAACTTACAATTCTACATGTATGTGTGTCTCCTCTTTCTGCTACAAAGTGACTTCCTGTTTGCCCCTCCACTTGTATGTTGGATCTCATTCCCTCCCATCTGCACAAGTATGTTAAATCTTTAGCTGTCTACTCATCTGCTTCCCAGCTTATTCCCATCACCATGGAAATGGTTTTACTATTATCAGTCTATTTAATTTTTCTAAAAGGAGGGGTGTAGCAAGCAGCTTTTATTATATTATACACTCTACTTATTTTACTATACTTACTACCTTTATTTCCTTTCCACCCCTTGTTCCTCCCAACCCCCCAACACTATGCAGGAAATAAAGAAGGTTAAAGGTGAAAGGGGGCTTAGTTTTCTTTAGGCTACTTCCTGCTGATTAGGGTTGTTTGGGGGTAATACCAGTCTCAACAGAAGTCCAGGAGACAGCAGCAGGAAGAACAAGCAGCAGTTTGGTGGAGCACAACCAGCTGGGAGAGCAGCAACCTCTTTCTTCTTTGTAGAGCCTCTTTTTCTCTTCTTTGTAGCGCCTTTTCCCTACTTCTTTGTAGAGCCCCCCTTTTCTCCTCAGGGATCTGACTTTTTATCCCTTTCTCAGTCCTCTGAGTTAAAATTGCTCAGGTGGCTAAGCCACGCCCCTGCTAGCTCACAAGACAGTTAATATATTATACCTGTGTCTTAAGCAGCCTCACACCTGGGATTGAACAAAAACATTCTCATAATTGGTTATTTTAATACCACATTTACCCCCTTTTAGTTCAAAAAGTGTGGTGTGTGTGTGTTGTGTGTTATTTTAATGAACTCATACCACAGAGGGGTGTTTTAGTTAGGGTTACTTTTGCTGTGTTGAAATACCATGACCGAAAGGAATTCCAGCTGTGTAACAGAATATTCTTATTTATATCACTTATTTTTATTAGTATTTAGCAAGCACCTATAAAACACATAAATCCTATAACCTAAAACCTATAATCTATCTAAGAACACCTTAATACCTATCTACGAGCACCTGACTAATCCTATTTTTAAAAAATAATTTATTTACTCTTTTTTTTATGTGCACTAGTGTTTTGCCTACATGTAGGTCTGTGTAAGGGAGTTATATCTTCGAGTTACAGACAGTTGTGAGCTGCCATGTGGGTGCTGGGAATTGAACCTGGATCCTCTGAAAAAGCAGTCAGTGCTCTTAACTCCTGAGCCATCTCTCCAACCCAACTAATCCTATTTTAATATTCTTAGCATAGGTCCATGCAGGGTAACTTGATTTATGTTAGTCCCAGCAGGTAGTCCCTTTCAAGCTTATTGTCTGTTGGGCCTAACTTTGCCAGTTTGTTTGGCCATTTTTGCTGGAGCTAATTTCAACCACTAAATTATGGTTGGTTTATGAGACCAATCTATTTTAACCACCAAACTTGAGTTTGGCTTCCTCCATCAGCTGAGACTCGCCTCCATAATCTTCTAGACTCCCTAATGGCCTAAACCTCTGAGCAGCTTCTGAACTCAACCTGCTTTGCTGCCAGCCTTAATAGGGTGAATTACAGCAAAGGGTCTTTCTTGGGCACTGAAAAGTTTTTCTCTCTTGGACTCTGCCTTTCAGTGTATGACTGTTGTGGCCTAATGGATCGAGTGCTATGCATTTCTCCAGCGTGTCTTTTCAGCTTGTGAGGGCAAGAGGAAGAGAACGGCCGCATGGAGCGCTCTCGCTTATATATCGCATCATCTCATGGTCCTTGGCGGTCTCTAGGGTCCATAAGGTCTCTTGAGATGTCCAGCTTCATATGGCAGCCTATGTCATGTGTGTGGCTTGCACAGTTTCTTAGCCACACCCCTTCAGGGCATATCATATCTCTCATGTTCAACGGATGTTCAGCTCCTCCTTATGTGGTACCAGATGCTAAGCTGAACTGCATACGAATTTCACTAAAGAGGCCTAACTTCTACCACATAGCTGTCTCGTTTCTCTATCAGCCTTCCATATATCTAACTTAGCAGAACTTCCTCAAAAAAAAAAAAAAAAAAAGAATTTTATGTCTGGTTATTCCTCAGCTCCCACGTGCTCTTGAAGTCATGCAACCCTGGCTTCTGTCCCTGCCCCTGCCCTGCACGTGTGACCTCTGTTCTCTAGCCTTCTCCTCCCTCCAAGGCAATGGAACCCAAGGCCTTTACATTGCTAGGAAAACACTAACCCTGATCTATACCGTAACCCTGGGTTTATTGAGTCTCTATGTAGCCCAGGTTGGCCTCTTGGTCCTCCTACTTCTACTCCACAACTGCTAGGTTTTCAGGTATGCCCTTTAGCTCGAGCTTCGTTCTTACCTCTCAGGTGTGCACCATTCACCACTGGCCACTTGTATTTAAACATCCATACCTTTGTGGCAGCTCTTTCTCTTGCCTTAGTCTCTCTGGCGATGACCGAGCATTCCCCACTCTCTGAGCTACAGATGTGCATACCCAGATGCTTACCTGGCCCCTCTGCTTCATCTCCTCAGCACTTGGCCTTTTGTACTCCAGTGGGATGTACCCACCTGATTCCCACTCCAAGAATATTTCTCCTTTTCGTATGCCTGTGTGTGGTTTTGCCATGAGGGAGGAGGAATCCAGGACCTTACGCATGCGATATAAGCACTCTATCACAGGACTGTATTTCTAACCTGTCCCAAGAATTATTCTAGTTTCATCTTTGCCCCTCTTGCTGCCCTCTGGGTTCCTAGTTGCCCAGTGTTTTTGCAGTGCTTCTCTCCATCACGCCTCTCCATCTTCTGCCTATATTCTGGCTGCAGCCACCCATCTGGCCTTCTACTCTACATTTGGCACCCCTGCATAGTTCTACACACAGTGAGATGTGTGGTCTTTCACATAGGAGTTTGGTTTGTTTCCTTATAGAATACTTGTAGGAGGTTTCTTGGTGCCCTTCAGATACACTCCACACTTATTGCAGAACCGGTGAGGCCCAGAAATAAATACCAGCTGAAATAAACCAGCCAGGCTCCTTGGTGAAGAGATAGCTGAAGGCAGAGGGGCTGCTGTACATGTTTTGCTGCTGTGTGTTTACTGAATGGAACATGCTGATGAGTAAGGGTGTAAGGAAACAATAGAGGCTCCCTGTTGGCTTCTGGTTCCCAAAGAAAAGGAGTAATTACCAAAATAAAACTTAATATGTCAAAAACAAGTTGTTTTCATTAGCAAGAACATGTTGGATAGAATCTACTCTACCATGGGGAAAAAAGCTAGACCAATTATATCAGTTACCTGGGTAAGTTAGCTTCTTTGTTAACCTCTGTAGCATCCCTAATAGACAAAGATCGTGACAATCCTTTGTTAGTCTGTGTACACAAAGTTCTTCTGAGTTATGTTAGGCTTAAGTGTGGGGTTCTCCTACCATCAGAGTTTAGTAACCTTGACACTGACTCTCCCTGTGCTTACTGCCAGCTTTTGAAATACCAGCGTGAAGAGTGCAAAGCATAGTAGCTGATCCTGACTGGAGTGTGTCTGCTTTCAAACATAACTGTTATTAAGAGTTCTGATTGCAAACAGTCTGTTTTTTGTTTTTTCGAGACAAGGGTTTCTCTGTGTAGCCCTGGCTGTCCTGATCTCACTCTGTAGACCAGGCTGGCCTTGAACTCACAGAGATCCGCCTGCCTCTGCCTCCCAAGCGCTAGGATTAAAGGCGTGCGCCACCACAGCCAGCAACAAGCAATGTTTTCTTTTCTTTTCTTTTTTTTTTTTTTTTGAGACAGGGTCTTCTATGTGTCCTTCATCAGCCTAGAACTCTTAAGTAGATCAGGCTAGCCTTGAACTCACAGAAATCTGCTTGCCACTGCTTCCCGAGTGCTGCGATTAAAGGCTTGCATCATTACTTCCAAGTGAGAGTAATTTTTCATGTGTTTTTTGTTCTAGTACAATAGCAGGAATGTACCCTTAAACTCCTAGTCTGGTAAAGTTGTTGCATCCAGATGTTAAGTTTGTAGATATTTCAGGGAAAAAAATGTATTCAAGTGTTGGTATCACAGCATTTGTGCAGTTCATTTTAGAAGATTCAGATAAAGGCAGGGGATGGTGCTGCAGTGAAGCCTTCCAGTGTGTCTAGCATTGCGGTCCTAGGCTTCTGTGAGGGGCCTACTCACCTTGCACCATTGACATCATAATTACTGATGCTGTTGATCTCTTTATACCATGTACTAGGCACATTGCTCTCCTCTGTTCACTTACTTCCTCTTCACGCCATCATTTGATGCAGATGAGGATACTTACCCCTAATGATTGACAAAGAGACTAAGGATTAGGTAACTATGCCTAAGGCCATATAACAGAGGCCTCTGATGGTGGTGGGTAGATGTTTCTCAAGTCACTAAGGAACTGCCTAGTCTTTTTTTTTTTTTTTAATGGCACAGGCATTACAGTTTTGCCAAAGAAAAAGGAAAAAGTGTTTACCCTTGTAATATGTACCTCTAAGATAGGACAGATGCTGGACATGGTGGTGCACACCTTAAAGTTCAGCACTCAGGAGACAGAAGGAGGTGGATCTCTGAGTTCAAAGCTAGCCTGGTCTACATAGCAAGTTCCAGATCAGCTAGAGATATATAGTAAGGCCCTCTCTCACTATGTATAGCAAAAAGGATGGCACTGGGCATGGTGGTGGTATACGCCTCCTTTAATACCAGCACTGAGGAGGCAGAGGCAGGAGGATCTCAGAGAGTTTGAAGCCATCCTGGTCTACATAGTGAGCTCCAGGATAACCAGGACTATATAAGAGATCCTGTCTCAAAAAAGCAAAGCAAAAGGACAAGCCGGAAAGCCAGTTACATCAGCTATATGTAATATTGCAGAGGAATATTGCAACCCTTCCAATAGTGCCCTTGCCAAGGCTTAGCTGTAATATCACGTTCCTCATGAAGTTCTAAGCTTGAAACTTCAGATGGTAAGAAAACATTAGCCATCAGTTGGGAAATGGGGAAAGATTGACTTTCCAGCCCTCAGAGTTGGAGGACACTCGGGTTATCTAGTACCTCCCCTCCTATAGGCCTTCATGCCTCGAGGACTGGCAGACAAACGAGGACCTGACGAATGTGATGCGGCTGCTCTTTTAAGTCTCATCAATTCCTGCGATCACTTCATGATTGACCGGAAGAAGGTCACAGAGGTAAGAGCTGTCAGATTCAGAACTGTTCATCCAGCCGGTCTGGCCAATACTGGGAAGTCTAGAATGAAACTATTGTGATAGTAAGTCAGCCATGCAGGTGTAGCATAGCAGCACTCAGAATGGCAGTGGCAAAAAAAGACTTCAGATCAAAGTTGGCATTACTTAAACAGCTCATGGGCCTCATGTCATGTGTACCTGCTATGATGTCTAAGAACCTGAATGTGAATGCGGTCAAATACTAACCCTACAGTTCTCTACAATTAGTTTCCTGACACTTTGTTACTGTGCTTGTCTTAGTGTTCTATTGCTGTGAAGATACCATGACCACACAACTCTTATAAAGGAAAACATTTAATTTGGACTGGCTTACAATTTCAGAGGTTTAGTCCATTATCATCATGGCAGGAAGCGTAGTGGCATGCAGGCTGATGGAGAAGGAGCCAACAATTCTACATCTGGATCTGCAGACAGTAGGAAGAGAGAGACACCGGGCTTAGCTTGAGCATTTGAAACCTCAAAGCTGGTCCCGGTGACACCCTTCCTCGAAAAAGGCCATACCTCCAAATAGTGCCATTCCCTATGAGCCTTTGGGGGCCATTTTCATTCAAACCATCACAGTGCTCTTGGCTATTTAAGTAGATAGACCTCACATTTTTCTTGTCTGCTGTACCATAAACAAAATAAGGTAGTTTTCTGTATAAAAAATAGGTCTGAGGTATTGGGGAGATGGCTCAGTCAGTAAAGCACTTGCTGTGCAAGCATGAGGACCTAAGTTTGGATTCTGAGCACCAGAGCTGGGTGTGGCAGTGCACATCTGTAACCCTAGTACTTGGGACAAGGGCAGAAGGGCAGAGGTAGTAGGATCCCAGGGAGCTGTTGGGCAGCTACTCTAACAGAATCAGAAGACTCCAAGTTCACTGAGAGAAGAGACCCTATCTCAAAAAGTAAGGTGAAGGATATGTGTGTGTGTGTGTGTGTGTGTGTGTGTTTTCTGATTCTCTCTAGAGCCAGTACTCTTGCTCTGGTAGACTTTTTTAAGACATTTGGGGGAAAGTGCAAAAATTTTTTAAAAGGAAAGAAAAAGCTTGCTTAGAGTTTCTATTGCTGTGACAAAGCACCATAACCAAAGGAACCTGGAGAAGAAAGGGTTTATTTCAACTTACAGTTTCATAGCACTGTCTATCATTGAGGGAAGTCAGGGCAGGAACTCAAACAGGGTAGGAACATGGAGGCCAAGTAGGAGGACTTGTTCCTCATGTCTTCCTCAGACTGCTGTTTATACAACTCAGGACCCCCATCTAAAGTCTTTCTGTCATTTCTTTGTAGAGCTGCAAGGTCTCAGTTTACCCTATTAACTCAGAAGGTTTTGAAAAAGTATTATGTCCAGTTTATTATTACATTTATTTACATCATTATTATATTTATTTATTTGTTGAGGAAGAGGGCCTGTGCCACTATGCACATACAGAGGAGGTCAAAGGACAACTCGTAGGAGTTGGTTTTCTTATGTATGAGCTACTTTTCTATTGCTGTAGACCAAGGCAACTTATAAAAGAAAACATTTAATTGGGCTTACAGTCTCAGAGGTTAGAGTCTGATGGAGCAAAGGCATGGCAGCAAGAATGGCTGAGGGCGTACAACACCACACAGGAAGTAGAGAACGTACTGGGAGTGGCATGAGTCTTTTGAAACACCAAGTCTGACCCCAGTGAAACACCTCTATCAATGCCACACACCCCCCCAATCCATCCCAAACTACTCCCTAACTGGGGACCAACTATGCAGACATATGAGCCTATATGGGATGTTCTCATTCAACCCACCATATCTTCTACCATGTGGGTTCCCAGGATTGGGTTCAGGTACTTGGGGTTGGCAACAGGCACCTTTACCTGCTGAGCTATCTCATCAACCCAACTTTGAAGGTTGTTATCTTTGTTTCTCTGTAGGTGATTAAGTGTCGGAATGAAATTATGCACTCTTCAGAGATGAAAGTATCATCTACATGGCTTCGAGATTTTCAGATGAAGATCCAAAATTTTCTCAATGAATTCCAGAATATTCCAGAGATTGTAGCAGTATATTCCACAATAGAACAGGTAAAGTTTGTATACATTTTGGAGTTTTTTTTTGAGGCAAGATCTTGATGTTAGCCCTGCCTGGCCTGGAACTTGATGTGTAGACGAGGTTGTTCACAAACATGCATATGACAATCTTCCTGCCTCTACTTGATGAGTACTGTGATTATAGGCATACACCATCATGACTATCTAAAACTTCATTTAAAAGTTCTAGTATGTAAAAGTAAGGGGTGAAAAACATCGATTATCATTCATTTAGAGTTTGATATTAAGCTGGGTGTAGTGGTGCACTTGAGAGGCTGAGGCAGATGTATGGCTATTTCAGAGCGAGCCCATATTACATACTAAGTTCCTTGGAAACCTGAGCTACATAGTGAGACCCTGTCTCAAACAGAAGAAAGACAAATTTGATGTTTAAACTAAAATGAATTTATTATTGGTGCGATGTTGATGATGCACACACAAATCCTCATGAATGCCAGGCAAGCATTCTACACTCTTAGTATTTATTTCATTCTGTTATTATTTGGAGGGCCTACTTAGGGCCCTCCTCATGGCTGAGCCTCACTCTTGGCAAGTACTTTCTCACTGAACTACAGCTCCAGCCCCCAAATCAAATTTTATAATGTGAACAAAGGAAAAAATGCTGATATGTGTGTGTGTACGCCCATGTGGATGTGCACAAGTGTACACACACAGATGTGTGCATGCCATAGTGCACATGTGGAGATCAGAAGGCAACTCTTGGGAGTCTGTTCTCTCCTTTCACCTTATGAGATCCAGGAATGGAACTTGGGTCATCAGGCCTGCATTCAAGTACAAACCCTCCATTGACACAATACAAGTGGCTGAGGGTGTGGCTCTGTGGTAGGTTAGTTATCATGTTAGTGCCTGAGTTCCATCCCCAACACTATAAACAGTGATACATCTTAAGAATGAACTTTTGGGACTGGAGAGATGGCTCAGAGGTTAAGAGCATTGGCTATTCTTCCAGAGTTCAATTCCCAGCACTGACATGGTGGCTCACAACCATCTATAATGGGATCTGGTGCCCTCTTCTGACCTGCAGGTATACATGCAGGCAGAGCACTGTATACATAATAAATAAATAATTAAAAAAAAGAAACAATGAACTTTTAATGTGAGGGTGAATCCAGGAGAAGTTGGGGAGGAGTAGGAAATGAATATGGTCAAAATACATTATGTGGATGTATGAAATTCTCAATAAAAAATAGTTTAAAACTTGAACTTTAAAAAAGGGTTTGCTGATGTATTTGTGTGGTTGCTCCACAGCTGTTGACATCTGACTGGGCTGTTCACATCCCTGAGGAAGATGAGCGGGATGGGTGTGAATTTGAAATGGGAAGTTACTTGAGTGTGAGCCAAATCCATGAAATCGAAATAGAATTGCTGAAGGAAAAACTGCAAGAGATGTATCTTCAAGCAGCAGAAGAAGAGGTGTTGCCAGAAGAGGTAAAGGGATGAAGTGTGAGGAGTAGAGAAAGGCAGTGGCAGTAGCTTGTTTTGAAGCTGTTTCTAGTGCTGTGATAAACACTATAAACAAAGCAACTTGGGTAGGAGCAGGTTTACTTCAGCTTACAATTAGCGTCACATTCCATCACTGAGGGAAGTCAGGGCAGGAGCTTGGAAGCAGGGACTGCAGCAGAAGCCAGGGGTGGCACCACTCACCTTGAGTTAGATCTGGGCCCTCCCACATCAATCCTTACTCAGGAAAATGCCCCACAGCCTTGCTCACAGACCAGTCTGGTGGGAACATTTTCTCAATTGAGGTTCTGTCTTCCAAAGTAACCTAGCTTGTGTTGGTTGCCATAAAACTCCAGCCAGGACAGACAAAGAGAGCCAGGTTTCTGATTTTCTTAAGTCAAGTGATTTCCAGAAGTGCATATTCTTTCAGTACTTACAGATCATATGTTTTAACAGGTATTTTCACTTAGTAATATTTGAGGACCTCAGATGTGCCCCAAAATGGAATAGTGGCATAAAAGCTACAACAGAATTTGGAACAAGATGCTTGAAGGGTCATCCGTTGTCCAGGAACCCTCCTCCCAAGAAAGGAAAAGGTGCTATTGAGTTATAACTCAAAGATTTAGTAAGAGGTCAGTAGTCAGTCAGCCTGGAAGGAAGGATGCTCTTAGGGGTGTAAAAGGCTGGTTAGTTTGGTCTAGGCAGTGGTCAGGAAAGCACAAGTGGATGGTTAGGGAGGGATGTGGCAAGGTAGGGTGAAACTGTTTTGGAATATTTTCTGTGCCACACCAAGCTGTTTGGACCTTTGTCCCTGAAAGCAGTATGGAAACAACAGATAAGCAAAAAGAGCACTGGAGTCAGAAGTGAGTTTTAACAGGTGATAAGGATTGAATAAAAGTGCAGCCCTCCGTGAACAGCAGATCTGCTACCTCAGAGGCACTGGCAACTGTGTATTTCTAGCCCTGCTTTCCTGTTTGAGTCAAGAAAGGGGTTAATTATCCTGTCTTCTGAGCACCAGATCTCTATGTAAAAAAGATAAGTTTTCATTTTTTATGCCTTTTTGTTCATCAGACTGTGGAATATTTCATATTTAAGGTAGTGAGGTAGTCACAGGTTGTATGTGAAAGGGAGTTTGCTTATATTTAAGTGGCTGGAGGAGTGATGCTGTTAGCATCCTTTACTTGGACCAGTAAGCAAGCACACGCTTAACTTTTAGTCAGTTAAGCCCCCCCATTTTTGTTTGTTTTTTTTGAGACAGAGTTTCTCTGTGTAACAGCTCTGGACTCACTTTGTAGACCAGACTGGCCTTGAACTCACAGAGATCTGCCTGCCTCTGCCTCACCAGTGCTGGGATTAAAGGCATGTGCCACCACTGCTTGGCTAAATTAAGCTTTTTTAAATGAATGTGTACCAGACAATGCAAAAGTACTTTTAATAGATTAATTCTTGAACCTACCCCCCAAAAATCTCCTAGGTCATATTCATAACATCATCATTAATTGGTATATTTAAAAGTGAGTCTGAAGCCATCCTGACTGAAGTCACACAGCTAGTTAATTTAAAGTAACAAAGGCTAATGACTACAGTTTTCTAGAACCATCAGGTTTTCACCATATTTACTTCCTCTTCCCTTTTACATGGAAATGCACAAGCTTCCCATTTCTTCCCATCCCCATCCTATTTTTTGTTTCTTGATTTTGACTTTTTTTTTTTTTTTTTTTTTGAGTCTCCTATAGCCCAGGCTGCCTTCCAACTCATTGTGTAGCTAAGGATGACCTTGAACTCCTGACCTTCTTGCCTCCACCTCCCAAGTGCTAGCTTTTCACGTGTGTGTACCAACACCTAGATCACCATTCTTAGGAATTTTAATCATTTACATTTTCTAGTACTGAGGATGAAGCCTAGGCTTTCCTGTTGTTTGTTTTCAGACAAAGTATCACTAGTAGTACACATCAGGAAAAAGCCTCCCTTTCACTCTGCTTTGCCTTCAAGCTGGAGCCAGTTGCCCCTGCTGGAGCTAGGAATGCCTCCTAAGCACATTTATTATGTTTTTTTGCTTTCACAAAATGGAAAGACTGAAACTCTGCTGCCAATTTGGAACAGAAAAGAAAGCTGGAGCAAGCTGTGGAGGAGGACCAGAGAGTTCTGCATAAACCCTTTAAGCAAAAAAAGGAGCTAAGTAGAAAGGAGCAAACCCATTTGGGTGCTACAGAGAGCCCCAAGACTCAAACTTCCTAGAAAGCCAAGGGGGCCTAAGGAGGACCAAGGGCCCTAAGGAGGACCAAGAGTCCTGTGAGGAGCTTTGTTTGGTATGAGGGGCTGGACTTGGTACCTGCATTAGCTGATCATGGCAGACAGCCCTGAAATATGGCCAGGGCACCAAGCACAGTCTTAAAAAGCTCATGGTTCTTAACACATGCCGTGCCTAATAGTGCCACCTTTGCTCTTCACATTTTTGTGTTTCCGGGGGTAGCCAAAGCCTGGCGTTTTATAGGGGCTCTGGGCAGGCTTTCAGTCTTCCAGCTAACACCTCCACCTGAAGGCATTCTCTATGATTTTAAAGATGTGTGCACACAAGTACATGATATGTCTTTAGAAGAAATTAGATGCTTTGTTATGGTCACCTGTAAAGGAGAGAATGTAATAATTAGGGGCAGATTGAAAAGAAGATTGGCACTGGGTGGTGGTGCACGCCTTTAATCCCAGCACTTGGGAGGCAGAGGCAGGTGGATCTTTGAGAGTTCGAGGCCAGCCTGGTCTACAAAGTGAGTCCAGGACAGCCAGGGCTGTTACACAGAGAAACCCTGTCTTGGAAAAAAAAGAAAGAAAGAAAGAAAGAAAAGAAGGTTGGCTTTTTAACCTCATACCCTGTTGCCTTGGAATTCTTGTGTGTGTTTAATTTCTATTTTGGTATGTGTTTAATGTATCTGGTATGTAATTAATACTGTTTTATACATTTATCTTCTTTCAGTAATAATTGTATAAGCATAAAACTTCAAAAAGTATAAGATGAACACTTTCCGTATAGACTCAACTTTTTTGGTTTTTTTTTTTTTTTTTTTTGAGACAGGGTTTCCCTGTGTAGCCCTGGCTGTCCTGGACTCACTTTGTAGATCAGGCTGGCCTTGAACTCGAGAAGAAATCTGCCTGCCTCTGTCTCCCTAGTGCTGGGATTAAAGGTGTGCACCACCATGCCCAGCAATTACAGACAGCTGTGACCTGCCATGTGGGTGCTGGAATTTGAACCTGAGTCCTTTGGAAGAACAGTCAGTGGTCTTAACCACTGAGCAATCTCTCCAGCCCCAAATTCAACTTTTGAAGAAAAAAAAATTAGAGGTGATAGCAAACACCTCCTATGTGGTCTCAGAATTAGCTACACTGAATCATGTTTGGTTTGAGTGGAGGGTGCTTTTTTATTTGGTTTTGTCTTATGGTCTCATATACCTCTGGCTTGCCTGGAACTCAGTATGTAGACCAGGCTGGACAGAGAATTCACAGAGCTTCACCTCCCTCTGCCTCCTCAGTGCTGGGACAAAGGTTCAAACCACCACACATGGCATGAGTATGCCTTGTTTTAAAGAATTTATTTGCTTTTGATTTGCAAACTTCACCTATGTGCAGATGGGTGCCAGTAGTCGGTGTGTGTGTCTCATGGTATACATATAAACAGGAACAGGTGCTTAAGGGGAAGCATGAAGTTGGAAAGCCAGTACTGTGCACACGCTAAGCATGTTCCTGCTGCTGAGCTGCTCCTCCTGCCCTGGAAGCCAGTCTTGAAATTACTCTATTCCATATGAATTGAATTCGGTTACAATTATCCTGAGCAGCACTTTGTATGCTTTCTTTCCTCTTACAGATCTCAAATCAACTGGATGTGGTGAAAGGATTTCTGAGAAACAACACAGATCTTAGAAATGGCCTCACAGAAGACATGCAGAAGCTAGACAGCCTCCATCTACAACATCAAAAACAAATTTCAAAGGATGTGGGAAGACAAACTCCTGAAAGGAAGACTTGAGGTGAGTTTAGGTACCGGATGGCAAAGAGGCCTCATCCTTTTGATGTCTGTTTTCTTGCGTGAAGCCACATTAAACCAACCGTCTCACTTGCTTTACCCTGTGCCCTTACTATTACAAAGGAATAAGGGCATGGTGCTGCACACCTTTCATCTCAACATCCAGGAGGCAGAGACAGGTGGATCTCTGTGAATTCAAGGCAAGTCTGGTCTACAGAGCAAGATCCTCATCTTGAAACAAACAGTATACCAACCTTTCCAAAGGAAGGACAGTGGGCCAAGTGCTTATTCTGTCATTAGTGGAGCCTCCACTCTCCTGTAAGCATGTCAGCCAAATACACCTGAAGTCGAGGGCTGCTGTTAGCTCAACCAACATGTCACTTGTAACATGGTCAAAAACATTCTGCTTTCAGATGATGCCAGGAATACTCAGCATTTACTGTGGCATTAATTGTGCTTTGCTACTGTCCATCAGAAAGCTGATTAACATAAGTGTTTTATGTTTTTCTGCCAAATAATACAATGAAAATATTCTCTTTTATTTTACATTTGTCCTTCAGCAAAATTCAGGCATGTTTTGTGAAAATCATCCTGGCTTCCAGGTCAGGCATTCTCCTCTGCACAAAAGAGAAGCATTTCCAAAGCACAGGAGTTTTCTGTCATCCTGGCCTTTCCCATAATGCTTCAGATATACTTTCTTCATATTTATCAACTTGGAGTTGAAGGATGTGTATAGTCAAAAATACTAGTCTTGTGTTCTTTTTTTTTTTTTTTTTTTTTGCTCTCACCCAGGGACTTTTTGCTGTTTCTAAGGCAAAAGTGTTTTCTGGTCCTAAACTATGGCTGTTTACATGGTGAGGACTAGGTCTGTGTGAGGGAGTGTCTGTCCACTGGCAGAGGTGTACTGCATGCCCTGCCTCTGCCTGGAGGTATTACTCTGACCATGCCAATGAGTAGGCTGGGATATAAGTGTCCAAATAGAAATTTTTAAAATTTATTTTTGCTTCTGATAAAGTCAAATTTTTCTACCATTTCCCCCCAAGTGTGTAATAACTGTTACTACTGGGCTTGAATAGCCAAGGACAATAAGGAAGGGATTGCAAAGGCTGCTCAGTGCAAGCTAGAGAACAGCTTGACTGAACTATTCAGGGGAAGGGCCCAGGCCACTGTCCCAAAAGGGATGTCTGGAAAAGTTCAGTTGTCCATTTGCTGTGGACAGGCCATAGATGAGAAGTAAACTCCAGGCTTATGCCTGTGGTGACCTCAGCTACTTGGAAGGCTGAGGTGGGAGGATCCCAAGTTGTAGGCCAGCCGCGGCAATTTAGTGAGACCCTATTTCAGAATAGAAGAACAAAGGGTAAAGAAGTGGTAGAGGTGTGGCATGGTTTAGAACATTTGTTTACTATGTCAAGCCCTGGAGTCAGTCCTCGGCTCCCTATCCCCTAAAGACAAAGCAAACTCCACATGGTTCCAGCACCTCCTAAGCAGCTGTGTCCCCCTGTGGGAGTATAGGGCTAGGCCTCATACTCTATGACTGTTGGTTTGTGAAAATGCTAGACACACTCTTAGCTAAGCTGGCTTTCATTCTGTAAAATTTGAAATTTCATCATTCTTATGGATATGCAAACAAATTGTCTTTCAACATATTCATAAATTGGTTCAGAACTCCTCTGTTCCTTTTTTCTACTCCTGTTCTGTGGGAATAAGATTCACTTCCACTTTTCCCTCTATCTGCTTATTTCCAAGGTCTGTGGCATTAGACTGCTTCATGTCACCTCTGGATGTTGCTGTGCTCCCAAAACTACCTGCAGGAAATGCTCCATGCCAGGGCTCAGCAAAGATGAGTTCACTCCCTCACTTGGCCAGCCACCTGCTCAAGAAAGACCCTGCCAAGAATGGGTGAAAATTGAGACTGGATTTGGCGTGTATTTTGACTTTAGAACCCAAATGAATGCAAATGTGCCTGCAGCTTGCTTATTTAATGTTAATTGATGTTTGGTTTTCAGTCTTATGTTTTCTTTCTCCCTTCATTTGTGAAGTTACCTAAGAAGACTTCAGGAGTAAAGCAAGATTTTGCATTTATTTCAAAACTTTGTCAAAGGAAAACAAAACAAACTAACAACAACCAAAAAATAATAATAACTAATGAAATATCTATTCCCTTCTAGATCTGAAGTACAAAATCTGGATTCTTGATTCACTAACCCACGAAGACCCCTTCTGTGAGAAGTTTGAGATAGGAACCTTTCATTTTACACCTGTGTCTAGTTGGTTTGTCTTGCTAAATCCAGCACATGCTTAAAAGTGTCAACCCTGTGACAGACACTGAAGTAGATATAGATGTAATGAGTGGTGTCTTACTGCCTTTATCTTCCACTCTGGCAAGTCAAAGGTATTGTTCAGAAAACTTTATACTAGTAACAGTTCTTTGAATTGAAACAGAGAAAGGAAGACACTTGTTTAAAGGGCTCTAAAGCAAGTGTGGCCTATACAGAAGCATCAGCCTGTACGCATCTCTCCGACAGAACTGTGCATCTGAGCAAAGGATATGTACGAATGGATGTTCACCACAGCATTGATACCCAGCCACTAGTAGAGAGGACATACTAAATAAGGCATAGAACATCTGTACTATGCCTTGTAACTGTTGGAAAGAATGAGCCCATGCTGCGGTGCAGTAATATGTATTACCTGTAAGACATATAAAGTAAGAGGTTTGAGAGGACGGAGTAGACCTCAGTGGTGGGGTACTCGTTTGCCCAGCATATATGATGCCTTGAATTAGATCCCCATTCCACTGCCAAAAGCAAAGTGTTTAATAATACCTAGCATGCTGTAGTTCTGTTTGTATTGTATAATAACTGAGGTCTGGAAAAGTATGGTTTTTTCCAAGTATGTCTGCTGTGTACTATTGGGAATGTGGGGAGTAGTCAGAAGGAATTTAGCTTTCTATTTTGTACATCCTCTATAATAAAACAGGCACTCGTGTATTTTGAAAATTTTCTTACAGTTGTTAATTTCAAAATAAGATATACCAAATTGCAAGTCTTCTGTATCAGATGACATGAATTTTGCTGCAGCCTCCTTTTGTAGCTTTGCCTTTAGGGTGCTTTCGAATCCTAGCACCAGGGGAGGCAGCCCAGGTAGGGTGTGCCTTCTACCTAGGTTGCCTCCATTTCCCTGTGAAGTGCCACCCTCAGCCTCTCCCCAGGAACAAGATGTGACATATTAAACTCTATAAAAAACACCTGAATTGGGAGGCAGAGGCAGGTGGATCTCTGTGAGTTCGAGGCCAGCCTGGTCTACAAAGCGAGTCCAGGACAGCCAAGGATATACAGAGAAACCCTGTCTCGAAAAAACCAAAAAAAAAAAAAAAAAACACCTGAATTTTGGGAAATGAGTCAAGGGAGTTGGTGATCAACACTTCTGGAAAACCAGCTCTGCTATGTCAGAGAGGGCTTCCTAGAGCTGTGGGAGAACTCTGGAGATGGTTCTCTGTTCCCAAGGTCTGGGAGGAGTATGAAATGATTGCTACTCTAATAATTTGAAGAATTTGTTTTCATTGAAGTATTGGTCACTTAACAAGTAGCATTGATTACTTAAGCACTAGTATCCTATGTAACAGAGGGCCAGGTGTCCTAGGTGGACATGTTAGAAATGAGGTAAATGAGCTGAGGCTGTATCAGATCAGAGCAGCTCATTGCAGTCTTTTCACCTCTGGATTCTAATTGCACTGATAGGAAATTATCAGCAGAGATTTCCTTTACCAAGGTAATTAGATAAGCCTTCCCTCAACAGTGGCCTTTAGTAAAATGTATTTAAATTACAAAATACACTTTGTGAGGCATACCTCAAATAGTAATTTCTACTCATGTGATACTCAGTGAAGTGAAAGAATTCTTTATAATAAAAATCTTAATATAGTTCATTTTGTAACTTAAAGAACTTGGTGTATATTATTGCAGCATAGTCTGAGTTATCTACAGTATTAAGAGCTACTTTTAACTTCCAGAAACTTCTCAAGCCCATGCTCTAATATATGCACACTAGTAATAAGCACGACACTCTATAAACTGAGCACTTTGTGACAGCTCTGTGAGGTGGCTCTCCATCACTTTATACTGACTATCAGAAAAAGCATGGCAGTTTTTATTTCAGAACCTTGTGTAGCAGACCAACCTGCAAAGGCGATCTTGCCTTCTGGTATTCCACAGTGAACCAGGGTTGCTGTGTGAACACAGCAAAAGTGATGATTTATCACTGTATGATTAAGCTTGGGGGAAGCTATGTTGTCTCGTGAGCAGTCTTTTCGAGATGTCTGCAGGACACAGCTGAAGCCTCCCACAAGCACACTTGAACCTGGAAATAGATCTCCTAGTCACGTGCTACACTGCAGAAACTACACAAACTATGAGACAGTGTTTGGTTTTTAAGCTGTTAAATTATGGGGTGGCTGGTTATACTGCAACAGGCAACTAATATCCTATCCTATAATTTGTTCTCTACCCTCCACCTTCATAATCAGAATATGAAAGGGACTTCCCACAAACAAAAGTAATGCTTAGATGCTGAAGATGAGAGGTCCTGGAGCTTTTGCTGGAGTTCCGCTGTTGGGCCTGTTTTACCCAAGATCTGATGGCTTCAGAACCTTTCAGAACTGTTTTTAATTTCTTTGCATTTGCAAGCTTGATCAAAAGCAAGTTCAGCACTTCTGAACATATGTATTGGATCCCCTCAGAAACCACATAGGCCTTCTTGTATTGAGCAGAATCCTGGACAAGGCAAATTTGGATCGAAGCCCAGAGGACAGCCTGTTCCAGTTGTAATCTCACCTCACAACCTCCCTTTTTCCTCCTTACAAGCCTCTGGTTTAAGATGACATTGGCATGCAGAGAATTCCCAGGGGATACTCTGAGCCACTGCTCCTGACCAGTGACTCTCAACCCCCATCCCTATAGCTAGTTTTCAATCTCTGGCAGGGCTAATCAATTGTGCAAGCTGCTGTAATTTTCCACTTTAAGGGATAAATGGAAAGCATTATGATTTGGGCATGATTACCTAGAACTTTAAGAATTGACAGCAACCATTCTGAGTCCTTTATCCCATCTCCATGGCAGCTACCATTATTGTTCTAGGTCACCAAGAGACACTAAACTCTTAAGTGTTTTAAAATCTAAACTTGAATTTCACTACATTTATTTAAACCCACCTCTAAACATTTCTCTACAGAAATAGTCTCCTCACCCTACCCTCTTTGGTGTAGGGATTTGTCACTACCAAATGTTAAGTCATCTGTGACACCAAACACCCTTGTTTGCCCTGGGCAGCCACCCAAAAGCCTGTTCCCTAGAGAGATTTTGGTTGTTTTTTAGTAGTGCTAAGAGTAGGTGGTTTTGTTATCCACCTGTCTTTCTCCCTCCTCTGACTCTGAACAAGTCATTTGAAGAGTGATACCCACTAATCTGCCCTCCCTACTTTTACCTAGGAAACCTTTTCCCTCCCAGTTCACAAAACAGGCAGCACTCATCAACATCAATTTGATGCTTTTTTTTTTTTTTTTTTTTTTTTTTTTATTGAACCAAACTTAAAGTTTAAATCGGGTTTGCAAACCAAAGATTTCCTTGGAGAGGAATAGAGTCTAGTGCTTGCAAGCTGCAAAGTCTGAATCAGGCTACCCCTCTCATCCCCTCCCCCGCCAGTCATCAAACTTATTTGGTGGGAGGTTTGTGGGCTTTGGCCTTGGCCCCGCCACTGTACTGGTAGCTGAGGTAACGGCTCCCCTGTATACTCTGCCACCACATTGGTAAAATTGCACGCCATCAGCAGGTAGTTTCGAGGCTGGACCCTGTAAGCAAAGCGCATGAAAGCCAAACAGAAGATGAGCGCCGTTGTCATTCGGCCACTGGTGATGTCAGGAGGCGCCTTCATATCCTTAAAGGCGGCCAGCGGAAGACCCCAGTTGGCCACAGGACCCCAGAAGTGAGTGCTGGTTATGTAATCCCAGAACTCCTTGGTCTTTAGATAGTCTACCATTTTCCGCACTAGAGCTGCTTACCTTACCCTCCATGGTCACCTCAGTCAGAGGAGTACCAACGACCAAGGTGATCTGTGCTATCTGTTGGGCCAAGACATATCAAGCTCCTACAATCAGGACTGGAGGTGGCTAGTAATCTAAATGACCCTCACACATTACCTGTACAGCCAGGGGCTTTCCCCAAGCTCCCACAACCAGGACAGAGGTGGCTGATAATAGCCCAAATGGCCTCTACACTATCTGTATGACCCAGACCAGACCAGATCCTTCCTTAAGCTAGTACAGGTAGCCTATTTCTAGAACCCATCTAGGAAGAAATGATATATACTTTTAAGTTAAGGTTTCAATGTAATTATATCTTCTTATGCATTGGGGATTGTGTTACACCAGGAAACTTTTCTCCAAATTATATTGTGTTTAAATATTCTGATAATAGACTGCCTGGATTCAAACTCTCTAGAAGTTTGACAAATCAGCTTGAACCGAGCCTTCATTCTCACCTCTTCATGGTTCATTTCCCTGCCTGTTGTGATACCTGAAGGGATCCCCTCAGTGTATACTTACATCTCAGCTACTTCACAAATGTAGCTTAAGATATATAGTATACCCAACAGAGTGATAGACACCTGCACTTGAAAGGCTTGAGTGTATTAGTCAGGGTTCTCTAAAGGAACAGAACTGATATAATGAATATATCATTTTATATATGTGTGCACACACACACACGAATGACAGGCCACCTTCTGGTGGCAGCCCAACATAAAAGGACAAGGAAGAAGGAAACTTGAGTGCCCTCTCACTGGCCAGTTTGTCTATCCTGTTGCTACTGGTTTAAATAAAATTTCTTGAAGATTCCAATGCAGACCAAAGACCAGTTCTCTGGGAGGCCTCCAGGCCTCCAGCGCCAAACTGAGACTGCTGAGACAGCCAACCCTATTAGCTGTAACAACGTCCAGATTTGAAACCTTTCTACCAATATAGGACTACTCAGATCACATCCTATATATATACCCCCACACACACACAAAATTAGACTGGCTTATAGTTGTTATTATTGTTTTTAGTTCCTGATCCAGATTAGAATCACGTGTAGCAATTATAAAGCCTCTCTAGTTTCTACTTTAGAAGTCTTATTTGTATTGATTGTGATCTTGAAGATTCAGATGAAGCCTGCACTCTAATGGAATGTCCCTCACTTAGTTTCCTCAATGCCTACGTCTATGGTTTCAATATGTATGTATTGACATTTTCATACCTTGACTTGGACAAGGTGGCACACACCTTTAGTCCCAGCACTTGTGAGGTAGTAGAGCACTGTAGAGGCAGATGGAGCTCTGTGAGTTTGAGGTCAACCAAGAATATACAGCGAGATCCTATCTCAAAAAAAATCATACCTTGGAACTTAACTCCCAAGGTGGCAATTACAAGTGGGGCCTTCTAGGCCTGGTGGTGTGTGCTATAATCCAGCACTTGGGAGGTAGAGGCAGGAGGATCAGGATTTTAAGATCATCCTCTGATATTATATTAATCAGAATTCTCTAGCATAATAGAACCGAGAGAGTGTTTATAAAGGCAATTTCTTAAATTGGCTTACATGATAGGGTCTGGGTTGTCCAACAGTAGCTGTGTTCACACAGGAGAGCCCTGGAACCTAGTAGCTGCTCAGTTCATGAAGTTACATGATAAGCAGTCCCAGTCTGGCCTGGAGGATACGTGGAGAGTTGCTGAGCTTTGGTTCACGTTACAAGGTTGAAGAAACCAGGTTCTGATATTGACGGATGGTGGCAGTGTGGCAGTGGGGGTCGACAGCAGCACCCAATAACAACAACAAGCAGGCAAAAAGTCAAAGATTTTCCCTCAGATCTCCATATATCTGGGCCACTGTAGGGCAGGTCTTTCTACTTCAGTTAACCTAATCAAAATCGCTCACAGGCCTCCCAGAGGCTGGTCTCATGGGTGGATCTTAGAAGCAGAAAAATTCATCCAATGTTGTATTTCCCAAATGCCTAAATTTTGGATCTCCTAGCTTCCAGAACCATGAGGAATATATTTCTGTTATTTATAAATTACCCAGTCTAAGTCATTTCATTATAGCATCTCAAGCTGACTGTGACAGCTATTTCCCGGGTGTTCATTTTTGGCAGCCACACAATGGAAGACATGTTGTGCCTCCAGGGTGTTGTATAAGAAAGCACGTGGTCTCTGGGTGGCTCTTTATGATACTAAGGTTGTGGTTGCTAGCTTTGTCCCCTGTAAAGTCAGGGTTTCCCTATTTGCCAATTAATAAGTAATTTGTGAGAAGATACTTTGAGACCATGTAAACATCTCATTAAATATTTAACCCTCAAGTGTTAACATCCACTGATGATTCTTACTAGAACCAAGCATTAACGATGACAGCATTTTACTTTTATTTAAGTTTCTGTCTCTTTTTAAATTAAATGCTACACATCAGAAGTATGTTTCATTACATTTGCCCTGGAATACTGGTCAGTGTTTTGTTGTTGTTGTTTTATTTTTGTTTGTTTGTTTGTTTTTTAATGTAACTGTTTCTGAATTGTGGCTTTGTAAAAAAAAAAAAAGTGAGGAGACACATTTAGGATTTCAGTATTGTAGCAGACATTTCTTTTTTGCTATCTCCTGGGCTGATTTCCTTGGAATATTTGCTCATCATTTCTACCAAAGGGAATAAATAGCATTGTACCTCATGAGGCTGGATGAATAAAACAATAGGCCATTAGATTGGCTCTGCTATTTCCAGTCACTGCTGAAAGCAATTTTCAAGACATCTGTGGCCCTGATTCTAATCTCTCACTCTTTATTGTCTTTCTTGTGTGTGCAGTGGTCGAAGGCTGGGTACTCCTCTAGCATCCACCAGGAGCCTCAAGGATGAGGTGTTAGTTTACTGTGTACTGTGCCTCAGTTTGCCCAGTGCCCCCTTGTATGGTCATCTAGTCAGGGTCCCTCAGTGCAGTGAAATGGCAGAAGGGAATCGGTTGTACTCAGCCCATGCAAAACTCAGTATTTTACACATATTGCGTTTGTTTTATTCACAGGTATGCAGCCATCTGGCCTCTTTCAGTGGTGAGTCCAGCAGAAGTTACAGTGTTTCTTGTACCCTCTCTGCTCAGGGCCTACTTTGGAGGATCCTATTGCAGGGAAGGCAGAATTTTAGTGGTCACCAAGTGGGGTCCCAGCTGAACCTGAGACTTAAAAGTTGACACAAGAGATCAACAGGAGAGAAGAATAGGAATTCAATAAGAGATTCACCTTGTGACCTACAAGGAGGTGGTTGGACCATTGTGCATTTGTATTAGGTTGAACAAAGAGAGGCAATTCTAGGAACAAAAGAAGATGAGAGTTATTTTAACGTGGTGTGTGTGCACAGAATTCTCTCTACTAAAAATTGTTTCCCTTGCATAGCATCTTTATGTGGGAGACTTCATCTGTTTTCTGAAGAAATGAATGTGCTGTGGGTCAGGCTCCTTTAATTGAAGCAATCCCTACGGTTAAGCAACACATTTTGGGGTAACGTATTCACTGTCATAGCAGTAGGTTAGTACTCATTCCTACTACCTACTCTTTGCACCCAAAGTCAATACTTTGAACCTTTCTGTGAGATGATCAACTACTATTTTACTTCTCGGGAAGATATATAAAAATAGAATTTTGACTTTAAAAAAAAAAAAAAGAGTTCGAGGCCAGCCTGGTCTACAAAATGAGTCCAGGACAGCCAGGGCTACACAGAGAAACCCTGTCTCGAAAAAAAAAAACCAAACAAACACAAACAAGCAAAAAAGAGAAATACATCACTTTTAGTTATGTGTATGTGTGTGTCTGTATGTATGCACCTGAGTGCAGGTGCCTGTAGAATCAAGAGGCAATGAATCACCCTGGAGGTGGAGTTAAGGCAATTGTGAGCTGTCTAACATGGTACCAAGAATAGATCTTGGGTCCTTTTCAAGAGGAGCACGTGTTCTTTTTTTTTTTTCTTTTTTATGAGTAAATATCTCTCTACATAGCCCTGGCTGTCCTGGAACTCACTATGTTGACCAGGCTGGCCTCCAACTCACAGAGATCCACCTGCCTCCACCTCCCAAGAGCTGGGATTAGGGATGTGCACCACCACACCATCTGGGAATACTCTCTCTCTCTCTCTCTCTCTGGTTTTTGAAGACAAGGTTTCTCTATGTATCCTTGACTGTCCTGGACTCACTTTGTAGACCAGGCTGGCCTTGAACTCACAGAGATCTGCCTGCCTCTGCCTCCCAAGTGCTGGGATTAAAGGCATGTGCCACCATGCTGGGCTATTGGAGTAAATGCTTTTAAACACTGGGCGTGTTCTGGGAATCCAACCCAGGTCCTCATATTTGCAAGGCAAGTACTTAATTAACTGAGCTATTTTCCCAGCCAATAAGCATAGAATATTTTTTAAATAAAAAGTTTCAGGGCTGAGTGTCTAGCAAGTACAAGACTTTGGTTCCATCCCAAGTACCCACGAAATTTTTTTAGTCATATTTGTAATTCAGTTGCTGGGGAGGAAGGGACAGGGAGATCCCTAGGGTTTGCTAGCTAGCCATCCTAGTCTACTTGATGAGTTCCAGGCCAGTGAGAGATCCCATCTCAGTAAGAAAGGTGGATGAAGGGCTGGAGAAATGGTTCAGTGGTTAAGAGCAGGGCTGTTCTTCGAAAGGACCCAGGTTCAAGTCCCAGCACCCACATGGCAGTTCACAGCTGTCTGTAATTTCTAGGTGTGGTATCACATGCCTTTAATCCCAGCATTCCGGAGGCAGAGGTAGATGGATCTCTGTGAGTTCAAGACCAACCTGGTCTACAAAGTGAGTCCAGGACAGCCAAGGATACACAGAGAAACCCTGTCTTGAAAAACCTAAAAAAATAAAAAAGGTGGATGACCCCTTAAAAACAACACTCAAGGTTGTCATCTATGTATATATATGTATATGCACTCATGCACACGAGCACAACACACACCAGGTTGGAGGAGAAGAAGAGGAAGGAGGAAATACAAAACCTGTAATCCCAGGACTCTGTTTTGGGGAAAAGGCCCAAGGACCAATTAACAAGACCAGACTCCAAATTTGAAAGTCTCCATTAAACAGGCTGGAAAGAAACAATTCTCACAGAGCAGCCCCAACTACTTTCTGCAAGGAACTTTTAAAGGCAAAAATCATATCCTGGTTGGCAGCTGCAGTGGAAAGGAGAGCAAGCAAGCAGTTTAACAGAAGCAAAAAGTAGTTAGCTGGTGTGTTGTGACCTTAAATTTCTGGAACAGGGTTGGATAATTTTTTAAGAGACTTTCCAGAGAAGAGTCTTGGGGGGCTGTCAACTCTGGGTCAAACCTAAGATGGCTATGGTAGGGGACAAGATGGAGGAACCATGGCCTAGTCACATACTCAGGAGTCTGAGACAGGAGGATTGTGAATTTGAAGCCAGCCTAGGCTATATAGTTATACCCTATCTCAAAAGAAAATAAAAGAGTACAGAAAACTCTGATATACCCTTGGTTCATACACCAGTGTCAGCTTGTAACAGGGAATGACCAAGGTCTCAAGTCCTTTCAGAGGTTATATGGGGCAGAGTTGAAGGAGCTGGAGAAGTTATCAGTGGACGTACCAGACAGTAAATCTGAGAAGCCAGAATGGAGCCTAAAGAAGGTGTCTTAGTCACTGTCTATTACTATGAAGAGACACCATGATCATGACAACTCTTTTTTTTTTAGATTTATTTATTTGTTTTGTATACAGTGTTCTGTCTGCATGTATTCCTGCAAGTCAGAAGAAGGCACTAGGTCTCATTATAGGTGGTTGTGAGCCACCATGTGTTTGCTGGGAATTGAACTCAGGACCTCTGGAAGAACAGTCAGTGTTCTTAACCTGTGAGCCATCTCTCCAGCCCCATGACAACTCTTATAAAGAAAAATATTTAATTGGTGGGCTTTAATTAGTAGTTAATTAGTCCATTAAATGGCAGGGAGCGTGGTGGCAGGGATGGTACTAGAGAAGTAACTCCAGAGGTACATCCTGATCCATAGGCCAAGAGAGAGACTAGGCCTACTATGGGCTTTTGAAATCTTAAAGCCCACTCTCACACACTGACACACTGCCTCCAGTAAGGCCACACCTCCTAATTCTCCTGATAATTATCAAGTAGTGCCACTCCCTTGCAAGAATCCGTTCTCTCTTTCCACAGTATCCTTCCAGGGTTCAAATTGACAACTACTTTTACCCATTGAGCTATCTCACCATCCCCAGAATGCGCCTTTTGACCACCCAGTCAGGAACTTTCCAGTCTCCCCACTGTACAGTTACAACTTAATGTCCACTCTAGTAAATACCAGTAGCTAGATACTTTCAAACTGGAAGCATTCTACTACTTACCATAGGGTTAGCATTTATCAGTGACTTTTGCCCAAATCAGTGCTCTCATTAACTGCCTTTCAATTTTACCAACAGCTCCATGTATGAATCAGCCAGCATTCATTTAACTGTAAGGGAGACTCTGTCTTCTCTCCCCATTTAGTTACCTACTTAGCATCAGTATGGACTCAGAGATTCTCAGTTTATTCATTGGATTATAATCTTGCCCTAGTCTCCTAATTTTCTTGCACAAGCTGCCCCAGCATTGGACAGTATGTCCCCCTTGACGTCATCTAGTCTCAAAGGAGAATTTCTCCCTTATTTACTCCATTCTGTTGCTCTTGAGCCTTATAGGAACTAATCAGGTATTTGAGTTCTGTTTTCTGCTTTTTACTTCCTAGTTTGGGGTTTTTGCCCTTTTACACCCCCGCCCTCACCCACCCACATACTTTATTTATTTGCACCCGGTCTTATAGTGCATGTCTTTAATCTCAGCACTTGAGAAGCAGAGGTAGAGATATCTGTAAATTAGAGGCTAGCCAAGTCTACATAGTGAGTTCTAGGCCAGTCAGGGCTGCATAGTAAAATCCTGTCTCAGGAAAAAAAAAAAAAAACACTTTTCTTTTCTCTTTGAGACTGTCATAGTTACTGTTATATTGGTGTTAAGAGACAAGCACTTGGCCAGGCAGGCATGGTGGCGCACCCCTTTAATCCCAGCACTCGGGAGGCAGAGGCAGGTGGATCTCTCAGTTTCAGGACAGCCTGGAGTGAGCTCCAGGACAGCCAGGGATACACAAAGAAACACAGAGAGGGGGAAGGGAGTTAGAGAGGGGAGAGAGAGAAGCATTTAATTGGGGGATAGGGTTAGTCTGTTATGGTAGAAAGGAGACAGATATGATGCTATAGTATCTGGGAGCTTTACATTCTAATCTACAGGAAACAAGCAGAGAAACAGACACTAGGCCTGGTGTGGGTTTTTGAAACTCAAAGCCCACGCCCAGTCACACACCTACTCCAACAAGGCCATACCTCCTAATCCTTCTCAAACAGTTCAACAAATATATAAGCCTATGAGGGTCATCAAACTACCACATTCCACTCTCTGGCCCCCAAAGGCTTATAGCTAGATCATAATGCAGAATGCATTTAGTTTAACTTCAAAATCCCCATAGTCTACCACAGTCTCAGAACTGTTTAAAAGTCCAAATTCTCTTCTGTGACACAAGGCAAACTTTTAACAGTAACTCCTTATAAAATCAAAAAGAAGATCACATACTTCCAACATATACTGGCATAAAGTGTACATTACACATCAAGAAAATAGTGGATCAATGAAAAACTGAAACCAGCAGAGAAAACTCCAAATTCTGTATCTCCATGTCTGAAGTCAAAGTGTTCTTCAGTGTTCCTACTGCTTCCAGCTTTGTTGACAGCAACACCTCTCTCTCTCTCTCTCTCTCTCTCTCTCTCTCTCTATTGGTCTGGTTCCATTCCCTATATGCAGCTCTCCTTGGCAGGTATCCCACAGCTCTGGTATCTCCAACATGGGGTCTCCAACACAATTCAGGTTTTACCTTCACAGCTTCATGCAATGGCTTCCTCTGTACATGGATTGCCCTGCCATACCTCTGGCCTCAGTGGCCATCTTCATTAACTGAGGAGGAATATTCCATAGTTCCTTTGCTTCGTCCTTTTTTTTTTAATTGGAATATATATATATATATATATATATATATATATATATTGGTTTTTCGAGACCAGGTTTCTCTGTGTGATAGTCTTGGCTGTCCTGGACTCACTTTGTAGACCAGGTTGGCTTCAAATTTCCAGAGATCCGCCCTGCCTCTGCCTCCCAAATTCCCAGAGATCTGCCTGCCTCTGCCTCCCAAGTGCTGGGATTAAAGGTGTGCGCCACCACACACAGCTTATTGTAAAATATTTACATGAATTTCACATCATGTACCTTGTTCCCTCTCATCTCCCACCTCCCCTCAGACCCACCCTTCACCCCAGCAATCTGTCTCAACATAAAAAATAAAATCTGTGGAAGCTGCAGTTCATCTCAGTGTGTCCCACAATATTCGCCCCCTGTCCACACATTCTGCTTGCAAATGTTCGCTAAAATGACTCCTTGGTCCTGTACGAGGCCTCTGGCCTCTGAGACCCTGTCAATACTGGAACCTCACTGGAACACTCCCCAGACATGCTGTAACTGTCCTGTGCCATGGAGATCCTGCAGTCTTGGGCTGTGGAACTGGCCTCCTCCTGCACCCCAGCAGTTCATCCATGGGGTAGATGTTGGGGTGGGCCAACTCAAAGCCCTGGTTCTGGACCTGCAACCAACACTTGCAGGGCCAGTTCTACTATGGAAAGGTGCAGGGCCTGCTCTCCCGAGTGATGCAGCATGTGAGGGGCAGGGACAGCTCTCCTGCTCTTGTGACCCCCATCTGGGCCAGATCTCCTGTCAGCCAATGGTGTTGAAGGCAAAAGGGAGGGGAGGGCATCTCTTCCTAGCCTCCATCACCACACAGCAGAACAAAGGCAGGGCTGACTTTCCCACACTCACTCCCTCAGGGCTGGCTCACCCACAACCCCCATATCCAGGACTAGCTGTAGTGTGCTACCCAGGAAAGGTGCAGGGCCTGCTCTCCCAAGTGCTGCAGCATGTGAGGGGCAGGGACATGCCCCTATTCTTGTGACCTCACCTGGGCCAGATCTCCCCCCAGGACTGGGTCTCCACAACCCCCATATCCAGGGCCAGGCAGAGTTCTTCTAGTTTCTGGCTTGTTTCCTGTACTGGGAGCCCATCTGCTGCTTGCCTGGTACTGGTCTGGTAGTCATCACAGGCTACCCCATGGTGTCAACATTGTATTGGTATTCAGCTTGTTTTTTTTTTTCCAGGAATATTGGGCTACTATTCATTCAGATGTTCATAGGTCAGAACACTGAATGTAGATATAGCCCCTCTCCTCTCTGCCACCTACAGATGCACATGTGACATAGCAGCCACATCTGCAATGCCTCTAGGGGCAGGTGCTATATCCTTTTTGATTCTAAAGCCAGAACCACTTGGCCAAAGCTGCCAAGTTCTGTTGCTTGCTGGGGCTGGAATCAGGCCCCTTCCTTAAGTTACAACTGCATATTCTTTCTGTTGTGGATGGTTTCCTTTAAGGTGGAGTCTTATCCTGAGGGCACCACTCCCTTTATTCCATTTAGCATCAAGTCTGTCTTTAAACGTTTTATCTCCTTGAACACAATACTTGACTCCAACATTACATTTCCTGGTGTTCTTTTTCTCCTCAAACTGTATGTATACCTTTTGTAGTTCCCTTTGCCCCACTTGTTCCTTTTCATTGTAGATCTGCATAAGAGTGATTGCTACTAACCATGTGACACAGCCAATATTAGGCTGTCTTGATATTTCCTCTGCCAATGCTATTAGTCTCAAAGTCTTCAATTCAGCCACAGGAAGATTTTGAATGGTCTCTAGCCCACTTACTAATATCCCCTTCTGAAACTTCTTGAGCTGGACTTCCACAGTTCACATCACCCTCAGTGTCACTGTCTTCCATGTTTCTACTAGGATATCCCATTAAGAAAGGCCTGTTTAAAATGTTCAATTGTTTTTCTGGTCCAAAGTCCCACAGTCTACCATATTCCTCCAACAAACAGCTTGGTCAGGTTACAACAATACCCCAGTCCCTGGTACCAACTTCTGACTTAGTCACTGTCCATTCCTATGAAGAGACACCATGACCAAGGCAACTCTTATAAAAGGAAGCATTTCATTGGAATCTTGCTTACAGTTTCAGAGGTTTAGTCCATTATCCTTATGGTTGGAAGTAGACAGGCATGGCATCAGAGCAGTAGCTGAGAGCTTTAAGTCCTGATCCACAGGCAAGCAGAGAGAGAGAGAGAGACAGAGACAGTGAGACTGAACCTAGCATGGTTTTGAAACCTCAGAGCCCACTCCTAGTGACACACTGCCTCCAACAAGGACACACTTATTCCAACTGGGCCACACCTCCTAATCCTTTCAAACAGTTTATCAACTAGAGATTAAGCATACGGGGACCATTCTCATTCAAACCACCACAGAAACAGAGTCATATATAACCCAAACTGGCCTCAAACTCTCTGTATTAGTTTCTTTTGTGATGTGATAAAACACACTTACCACAACTGACTTATAGAAGTAAAGTTTATTTTGGCCTACAGTTCCAAATGAATAATAGTCCATCTTGGTGGGGAGGCATGGGAGCAGGCAGGCATGGCAGCCAGAGCAAGAAATCATATCCCCAACTGAAAGCATGAAGCAGAGAGAGTAAACTGGAAGTGGGGCAAGACCATGCAATCTCAAAGTCTTCCCAAAGCAGTATACTTCCTCCAGTGAGGCCTTACCACCTAAACCTTCCCAAACAGTGCCACCAACTGAGGACCAAGTATTCAAATACTTGAATCTATGAGGTATCTTTCTTATTCAACCACAACATTCCACTCCTTGGCCCACATAGGTTTGCCACATAATGATGCAAAATGCATTTAGTCCAATTCAAAAGTCCCCATACTCATTCACAGTTTCAACATTGTTTAAAAGTCCAGTCTCTTTTGGAACTCAAGACAGTTTCTTAACTGTAGCAAGTTACATACTTCCAACATAAATGGCAGAGAAGATACCAGTGCAAAAGAGAGGAATTGGGGGAGGGCTTTGTGAGGAAATAAATACTGACCCAAAATAAGACTGGAACCCAGCAGAGCAAACACCAAATCCTGTAGCCCCATTCAAGTAACAAAGGACTTAGATGGCTTCACCCCTCCAGCTTTGCTGTAGCATACATCTCTCTATTGAGCTGGTTCCACTTCCTGCTTGCAGCCCTCCTCCTCTCACAGCTCTGGCATCTCCAGCATCTTGGATCTCTACTACAACCCAGATTTCAGTTTCAAAGCTTCATGCAATGGTCTCTCAGGGTCTCCCTTGCCCATGACCTCAGTGACCCTCTGAAACCAAGGAGGAAGAAGAGTACATGGCCCCCTCACTCTTGCATTCTTCATGACTCCAAAGGCTGCACCAAACTTGGCTGCCAGCTTAGGGACCCTGGCATCCTGTAATCACATTAGCAGCACTCTTTTTTATTCTGTTGCTTTTCACAAGTTGGAAGCTTAGCTGAGTGGGGTATTGCCCTGAAGGCACCCTACCCCCGCCCCGTTTCCAGTGTAGAGCTGCAGGCATCTCTTTAACTGTGCTGATCTCCTTAATATTTAGTGCCTCTTTTCCAACAATTACTTCGGTTCTGACTTTAAGATTCCTAGTGTTCTCTTTCCTCTCCAATTTATACATTTTTGTATTTCTTTCTGCTACATTTGTTCTTTTTCATTGTAGACCAGCATAAGTGTTTTAAAAAAACAACTACACCACAGGATCAATGTTATGATATTTTCAAATTTCCTCCATCAAAGAAATTAGTCCATTAGCCTTAGGGAAGTTTCTTGTTGCTTGTTTTGTTTTGTTTTGTTTTGACACAGGATTTGTCTATATAATAGCCCTAGCTGTCCTGGAACTAGCTCTGTAGACCAGGGTAGCCTCAAACTCACATAGATCCACTTGCCTCTGCCTTCCCAGTGCTAGGATTAAAGACTTGTGGCATCATGTGAAATTCATGTAAATATTTTACAATAAGCTATGTGTGGTGGCGCACACCTTTAATCCCAGCACTCGGGAGGCTGAGGCAGGCGGATCTCTGTGAGTTCAAGGCCAGCCTGGTCTACAAAGCAAGTCCAGGACAGCCAGGGCTGTTACACAGAGAAACCCTGTCTCAAAAAAACCAAAAGAAGAAAAAGAAAAGAAAAATCAACTTCAAAAAATAAAAAAGAGGGAGTTATATCCCCTGACTCCAAATCATTATCTCTCTCATACTCTTTTCTAAAATAATTTATTTTTTATTTCTCCAACAGTTGGGCAGAGTATCACAGTGGGTATGTCTCTGACTGCCTGGACATGCTAAGCCACCTCTGATGTATAGATCATGTGGAAGGGAAGAAGTAGAGACTGCAATAGACTGTTGACAGATCTTTTAGATGGAGAACATGTTATAATGATTCTCCAGTGTTATTTAATGTGACTGGCTTTGATGAGAAAATTATAAGTTGGGCTGGAAATCAATATAACATAGGCCAAAAAGACAATGGGCTTATGGACAACTCAATCTGGACATTCACAAAGAAAATCTATGGAAGTTGGCAGCATCTATGGAAGAGATCATGTTTGGTATAGAGAGTCATGATGCATGGTCAAAGTCATGTTTTGGGTCAGGGTTTTGTAGAAAGGTTTCTGCTTGTGTTACTTTTCCACATGTTCTGCTTATCGGAGATGTTAACTTTACTATTCATGGAAAAGAATTTAATGTTACTTGTTATGATTGTTATATTTCTAATTGTGTTTCTGTTGTAGAAATGGAATACTATAGTTATATTACATCGACCTGCTTTTATCATGACACCTGTAAAAATAACTGATCAGTGGTATTCAGATAAAGGGTTGCAAGTACTAGAAGAATTGGAAACACATGGTAGGGTTGATTGTTGCTGGAATTTCAGCTTTAATTACTTTGATTGCTACAGCTACTACTGCTGCTATAGCTTTAACCCAGGAAGTTCAAACTGCTGATTATGTTAACTCCTTAACAGAAAATGTTACCATGTCTTTAGGCACACAGGAGGATATAGATAAAAGAATTGAACAGAGGATTGATGCTCTTTATGATATTGTACAATTCATTGGAGACAAAGTACAAGGATTAAAAGTCAGAAATCATTTAGAATGTCATGCTGTTTATCAATGGATCTGTGTTACTTCTATGAAATATAATGATACCTTACATGATTGGAGTAAAGTGAAAAGACATTTACAAGGCATTTGGCACAATACAAATATGTCTTTAGACTTGCTGACATTGCATAAGGAAGTAGTAAATTTACAATACGCTAAACCACTGAATTTTAATGCAGCCTTAAAAGCAAATAATATTTTGAAGCAGTTGCATGATGTCCTTCCTTCCTGGACCTCATTTTCTCCTTTTCTTTGGAGTATTGGCACTTGGCATTTTGATTTTAATGATTTTTTTGTGTTTTACCTTTTTTAGCCAAGGTTATACTGTCAACCATTAAGAATGTGAGAGTCGAGTTACACAAGATAAAGCTACAACATCTACCCTAGCAGGGATTGGTAGTCAATGACGGATAATATCTCTCAGGGAGATATTCAACCTAAGACAGGGCATGAATAATAATATTCATGTGCCAAAGACGGGTAAGAGTATACTTTTCATGAGAGGCAACCTAAGATAGGCACAATCTCCTGCTCCATGTTTATTAAACCATGATTTTTTTTTAATATTAAAGAAGGGGGCCTGTGGGTAGCCACGTGGATTATAGAAAGGCTGCCTTGATATTTTTCCCAGCCTGGTAATGGCTGACTGGCTTGGCTGACTTCACCTTCTCAGGCTGGTAATGGATGGTAATGGCTGGCTTCAATTTCTCAGCCTGACTTGCTTGGTAGACTTCACATTCTCTATACAATGTCAGTATGTTCTGATAACATGCTTCCTTGAGCCCTTTGACGTAAATGCATTTTTACATGCCAAGTTCCTTGTGTCTATTGTATCTCAGACTACTGAGTCCTCTGGGAACAGAAGGGGAGGATATCATATTATAGTTGATTGATTGTTAATTGTAATCAGTAGAACAGTTTGCTCTGCCTTTGTGATTGTGTTGCTATGGAAACTGAAACAAACTTCTCTGTACTGAACATAACCTGCTTGCTGGACTTATAAAAAGGGGCTGTAAAATAAAGACAGGGCTCTTCAGTATTAACTGAGAGTCCTCCTGATCTCATGCTTCATCTATTCTTATCTCAGCCTTAATTTCCTTATTTCTTAATTCTCGAGGCCCCAGTCAACGACCCCCGGTCTTACTGGCAGGCTCTGGGAGTCATACAGAGAAGGGTTACTGCTCTTTTTACTAAACTGCCAGTGCTGGGCTGGGCAGCTTCAAGGAGCTTGGAGCTCCTAGACAGAGTCAAGGGGCTTCAGGGGTCTGACTTTGGCTCAGGCAAATCTGCTGGCTTTTTTGAGAACAGCCAGCAGCCAGCCACTGTTGCAGATGAGCACTGTGGCAAGCAGTGCGGGTGTAGGAGAAACAGGAGCTTCAGAGGCAGCCATCTGGTGACCAGCAGTGGTGATCAAGATTCGAGCCCGGCTAGGCACCAGTGGTGGTGGTGTTCCGGGTTCTAAGGACAAGGCCCAGCTGCCAGCAGTAGGAGACCTGGCTAGGCAATGGCAGCAACACAGAAGCCTGTGCCCCAAGCAAGCCTAGCCAGGCAGGTGTGTCCAGTGACAAGTTCTTCATGGGGGAAAGCCCTTCCTCCCCATGCCCAAAATAAACAACCAAGTCTCAGATGGTCATGGGAGACAGAGAGTTTATTTTGTGAACTGAGGCATTATAAACCTTGAGCAGTGGGGAGAGGTTTTGGAGGTGGTTGTGTTTGGTTCATTGGGGCTAAGAGTGCCAGGGGTACTTCATTAGCATGACCCTATCATAAGAAAGGGAATGCAGTACATAATTATCCCATGGGCAGTGAGGGTGGGAAAAGAACTCCAGGTATGGTTCGAGACATGGACAAAAAGGTCATTGGCTGAAAGCCAAGACTCCAAGAGATCTTATAAGCATGGCAAGAGTATTCCCAGAATCCTGGGTGCTCACAGGGCAGGTCTCTTACTGGGAGAAAGGGTTGGGCCTGTAATCTCCCTGAGGGCTATGAGACAATCCTTAGAGGGTCCAGGGTCCGGGATTCCCCAGATCAGGCAGAAGAGAGAACCCTGTTGAGAAAGGGGACTCTTTCATTTAGCACTGAGCTCAGGGGCTTTCCTGTAATGGCAGACTTTGACCTTAACATCAGGGTCCAACAGCAGTTGTTCTTTTAAAGAAATTTGCTTTAAGCCTGTAACATAGAAATACTACCTGAGTTTCCAGCACTCTTCCCTGTCTTAATAATCCATGCAAGAAGTATAAATTCTTTAAAGAAATTGTGTGGGCATGTAAGAATCCTGAGTCTTAGAGACTTTTTTTCCTATGCTAAAAGATGTACTATTTATTTATTTGTTTGTTTGCAGTGCTATGGCTCAAACTCAGGGCTGGGGAATACCACTGAGCCACACCCCCAGTCCCATGTGATGTCTTCATTTTAAGAGTGTTTCAGTTGGGCTAAAGAGATGGATGGTTCAGTGGTTTAGAGCACTTGCTGCTCTTGCAGGGGGGACCCCTTTGATTCCCAGCATCCACATGGCAATTCACAATCATCTATAACTTCAGTTCCAAGGGTTCGGAATCTCATGCCCTCTCTGGCCTCTGTGGGCACTGCACGAATGTGATACATGGACATACATTCAGGCAAAATAGCAATATTTTAAATAATATCAAAAAGAACATATAGATCTCAAAAAGAACATTTCAGTTGAAATTGTTTTTTTATATACACGACAGTCAGAATAGTTAGAAAATTCTTCACTTGCCTTTTTCCTTGTGTCTCTTGATAATACTGTTTCACTCTTCCAATCTAAGTCTTGAGTCAGCCAAAATTGCTTATTTATTAAAAAATTTTTGATCTTTTGTCTGGATTTGGGTGTGTGCTAGGGATGAAATGGTCCTTACTCATGCTAAAGAGATCATCCACCGCCAAGCCACATGTTTAACTCTTGTCTGGAATTTGTCTTTAAAGTCTAAGTTTTGGGGTATAAATGGACTTGCCATGCAAGCCTGACAACTTGAATTAGATCCAGGACCCTGTGTTGGAAGCAGAGAACCTACAACCAAAAGTTGCCCCCACTTCCAGAACAGCCAGGGCTACACAGAGAAACCCTGTTTCAAAAATCCAAATAAACAAAGTATAAAATGAAGAAAAAATATTTAAATTTTTATCAAAGTATGTCTCACAGTTAATTGATACAGGTCAGTTCCCCAAGTCCCTAAAGGGCCCTTTTGAGATGTAATTCTCTTATTTCTAAAAAGTTTTCTTTACTGAGTCTTTGGAAATTCGCTCTCCCCTGTTGTTTCTCTTTAGGGACTTAAATTATACACATGTTGGTGATTTTGCCCAGTCTCTGTTTCCACCCCATTTTCCTCATATGCTTCTTACTTATCTGCATCTAATTTCTTCTCTATTTCCTACTCTATTCAACATTCTTTCTTAAATTTCATTAGAATCTCTTCTTCTGTGAATGGCCTGTAATTTATTTATTCATTTCTGAGGTAGTTGTTGGTTAGTTTCTTTCCTGAGTTCAGTCAAATTCTCATGCAGTTCTTCCTACCTGTCCCTCCATTTTTTTTTTTGTCCATTTCTATTTTTAGCTTTTAATTTCCAATTTAAAAAGACATTAAAGGGCCAGGCATAGTGGAGCATGCCTTTAATCCCAGCATTTGGGAGGTAAAGGACAGGCAGATCTCTATGAGTCTGAGGCCATCTTGGTCTACACAATGAGTTCCAGGCTAGCCAAGGCTACATAGTGAGACCCTGTCTTTTAAAAAAGAGATTTAAAAAAATATTTATTTTATTTTTATTTGTGTGTCTGTATGCCATGTGAGCGTGGGTGTCCTTGCAGGCCAGCAGAGGGTGTTAGATTCCCTGGTACTGGTTTTATAGACTGTTGTGAGCTGCTATGTAGGTGCTCAGAATTGAACTTGGGTTGTCTGGAAGAGCAGCCAGATCCTCACAAGGTGAGTACTAAGAACTGAACTCAGGACTTTTGGAAGGGCAGCAAACATGTTTAACTGCTGGGCCATCTCTCCTGCCCCACAATTTATTTTTATGTGTATGTATGGTGTATGGTGTGTGTGTGTGTGTGTGTGTGTGTGTGTGTGTGTGTGTGTGTTCTCAAAGACCAGAAGAGGGACTTAGATCTCCTGAAGATGAAGTTACAAATGATTATAAGCTACTTGATGTGGGTGCTGGGAACCAAACCCTCTGAAAGAGTAACAAACACCCCTAACTGCTGAGCCATTTCTCCAGCCTTTTGAGATTTTTTTTTAATATTTAAAAAACTCAAGTGTATTTAATTTAGATAAAATTTTTGTTAGTTTTTGCTTCATGGTTGACTTTTATGAAGACAATGCTCAGCTAATTCTTCATTGTTTTCAACTTGTTTGGGGTTTGTCTGTTTGTTCTGTGACAGGATCTTACTGTCTAGCTTTGGCTGGCCTGGAACACAAGACGTGGACTAGCCCTGGCTTTGAATGTTCGGTAATCATTCTGCCTCGGCCTCCCAAGTGCCAGGACTGCAGATGTGCACCGTCACACCCAACCTGTTCTCTTTTTTAAGCATTTATTAGTGTGTAGATTCGGGGGAAGGATGAGGAGGGGACATGTGTATGCTACATCATGAGTGAGGAGGTCAGAAGACAACTTGCAGAGACACTTTCTCCCTTCTATGTTTCCATGCATTCCAGGGATTAAGAAGTCATGAGGGTTCCCCAGCTCTACCCACTGAGCCATCTTGAGAGCCCCCATTGCTTTTCCTCCTGAAGCAGCAATACATGGGTTTAAACACCCACCCCCACCTCCTGCTTCTCTTCCCTTCTGTGAACAGCTTCTAGGTGAGTGCATTGCACTCTCTTCTCAAAGAAGAAATAGAGTTCATGACAGATGAGGTGAGGGGGAGAGTAGGAGAGGCTTGAGATCAACTGGGACAGTCCTTAGGCAATCTGTGGTAAACGACTAGCATCTTTTATTTAAATTTCATTTTATGTATATGGATTTTGCTTGCCATATGTCTATGCCCCACATGTGTACCCATGGAGGCCAGAAGAGCCAATGCTCCTAACTTGTGAGCCCAAGGACCAATTGTTTTATTTTTACTTTCAAATCCAAGATGGATGAATACTTTTGTAAAATACAATAAAATTGATTACTCTGTTGAAATCTTAAAAATGACATAAAGCAAGCTCAATTATTTTCTTATACTTAAAGAGACACCACTGCATTCTAAATAAATGTAATTAAAAGAAACGAAGAAATAAAGGCTGGAGACTAAAGAAATGGCTCAATGTTTAAGAGGACTGACTGCTCTTCCAGAGGTACTGATTTCAATTCCCAGCATGCACATGGTGGCTCACAACCATCTATTATGTGATCTGATGCCCTCTTCTGGCCTGCAGGTGTACATGCAGACAGAGCACTCATACATTTTTATATATATATATATATATATATATATATATATATATATATATATATATATATATATATATTTGAGACAGAGTTTCTCTGTGTATCCTTGGCTGTCCTGGAGTCCTGGACTCATTTTTGTAGACCAGGCTGGCCTTGAACTCACAGAGATCCACCTTCCTCTGCCTTCCGAGTGCTGGTATTAAAGGGGTGCACCACCACACCTGACAATTACAGACAGCTGTGAACTGCTATGTGAGTACTGGGATTTGAACCCCCATCCTTTGGAAGAACAGTCAGTGTTCTTAACTGCTGAGCCATTTCTCCAGCCTTCTTTTTTTGTTTTTTCCAGACAGGGTTTCTTTGTGTATCCTTGACTGTTCTGGACTTACTTTGTAGACCAGGCTGGCTGTGAACTCACAGAGATCTGCCTGCCTCTGCTTTCTGAGTGCGCCACCATTGGGCAATAATACATTTTTATAGTGGCAATCAAGCTTGCTGATTGTTAACATAAAGGGTTGGGTTGTTAACCATTTTACATGCAGAGGATGATGTATAGCATAGATATTCTATGTTTTATTTTATGAAAAAGTAATTTATTTACTTTTTCATACAGTCTTGCTACATATTCCTGGTTGATCTGCTACCCATTCTATATCCCAGACTGGCCTCAAACTTACAGTAATCCTTCTGCCTCAGCCTCTCAAGTGCTGGGATTACAGATGTGCACCACCACGTCTGGCTGTAACTAGTTTTTCAGAGGTATGCTAACAGCAATGAAAAAAAAGATATTTTAATGTGATCCTTCTCGGTATATTCATTTGAAATACTCAACCAAGATACAACTTCTTCCCTATGTCTTCAAATATGTACCCAGCAATTTATGATGTTGAAGTTAGAGTTAAAAAACAAATTGGGGGCTGGAGACATGGCTCAGCAGTTAAGAGCACTGGCTGTTCTTCCAAAGGACCTAGGTTCAAATCCCAGCACCCACATGGCAGTTCACAGCTGTCCAAAATGGCGGGGGATGGTGGTGCACGCCTTTAATCCCAGAACTCGGGAGGCAGAGGCAGGTGGATCTCTGTGAGTTCAAGGCCAGCCTGGTCTACAGACTAAGTTCCAGGACAGCCAGAGATCCACAGAGAAACCCTGTCTCAAAAACAAACAAACAAACAAAAAACAAATTGGGGCCGGGTGTGGTGGTACATGCCTTTAATCCTAGCACTTGGGAGGCAGAGACAGGTGGATCCCTATTAGTTCGAGGCCAGCCTGAACTACAAAGTGAGTTCCAGGACAGCCCATACTGCTACACAGAGAAATCCTGTCTTGAAAAACCAAAAAAAAAAAAAAAAATCAAAAACAAAAAAACAGGATGTAGCTCATCCCCTGTGGAGCCTCACTGAATCCATCTTGAAAAAAAGATTCCATTTTGTATTAAGTTTTACTCAGAGCTGACCTCTAGTTCCAGAACAACAATGAAATGTACCCAACCTTGCATTCCAGGGGTGTTCCCTCATTATCACCAGACAGCTCACTCTGAGAAAGCACCGAAAAAGTCTAAACAAACTTTCTGGTGTTCAAGCTGACTGCAGCTGGTTAGTCAGTAACAATGAGCTAATCAGAAAAGGACCTGACTAGTTACCCAAATGTCATCCAATCATATGATAGAAAACCTGTTTCTTTGTATGAGTCTCTATATAAACTTTGTACTTTTGGGTCTGGGTCCTCTCAACTCAAACTGCTGTGTCAGTGATGTTGAGAGTCCAAGATCTGAGCTTGAATAAACAACCCTCATGTATTTACATCAGTGTTGGCTCCTGGGTGGTCTTTGGGGTCTCAAGAACTGGGCAGCAGAACACCCCAGTAAAACACACATTCTTTCATGCATGAACATATATATGCATTCTCTCTCTCTCTCTCTCTCTCACACACACACACACACACACACACACACACACACACACACACACACAAAGTTGAAGTTAAGCAAGTTGCAGTGGCACACACCTATAATACTAAAACTCAAGAGGTGAAGGTAGAAGGATCACAGATTTGATACTATCTTGGGCTATAAGGTGAGTTTTAGGACAGCCCAGACTATATTACAGATCCTGCTTCAAAGGGTGTGGCGGTGCAAGCCTTTATTCCCAGCACTCAGGAGGCAGGCAGAAGGAAGGATCTCTGTGAGTCCAAGGCCAGCCTGGTCTACAAAGCAAGCTCCCCCAGACAGCCAGGACTACATAGAGAGACTCAGTTTCAAAACAACAAATTTTAGAGTTAGATAGAAATTTTGGGTTTTATGTATTTGTGGTAATAGTTGGCAAACTGCCTTTGATACATTTGCCTTTGTGACATGGTTTCATTGTGCATGACTAGGTTTTAGGTCATTCTATGTATGAATCACTATGCAAGCTTTACAACAACCAAACTTGTTCAACAAGTCTATATTGTTTTGCTTGGCAATTGTTGAATGTCAAAGTGTTATAAAACTTTCTTACTGCAAGTAGTGGCATCTGCCTACAACCCCGCAGCTGGGAGGCTGACACAGGAGACCAGTTTGAAGACAGCCTGGGCTACGTAGCAAGTTTCAGACCAGCATGGGCTTACATTGTGAGACCCTGTCTCAAACTTTTCCTGAGTACTAAGCAGGCCCGATCCTGCTTAGCTTCCCAGATCAAAGAGGATTGAGATATTCAGGGTAGTGTGTCCATAGACACCTTCTGGACATTAACCCCACCTCCTTTTTTTTACTTACCAGGCTGTGCAGTCCATTGTGAGTAGGCCCCTAGTCTAGAAATCGCCTTCTATGTTCAGGAATAGAGATATGTCAGTGACAAGAGAACTAGTTGATGTGTCAGTTGAGTTTAAAGGGACCATGAAGGAGTTGTGGACAAAAAAAGCTGTGAAATGGAAATGTGACTCTCTCTCTCTCTCTCTCTCTCTCTCTTTGGTTTTTGAGACAGGGTTTCTCTGTGTAATAGTCCTGGCTGTCCTGGACTCACTTTGTAGGCCAGGCTGGCCTTGAACCCACAGAGATCCCCCTGCTTCTGACTCTGGAGTACTGAGATTAAATGCATGTGCCACCATGCCTGGCATGACTTTGTCTCTTAAAGCAACAGAATGTGCCTTCTTACTTCCTCATTTTGTTGTATAAGGTTCATTTCCAACTGATAGCACTTTTGCTTTCTTAACCTCCGAGTCTTTCTCCCCAAGATGTGCCTGTGGTTAACTTGAAAAGTCAGTCCATACAAAGAAGCCTAAAATACACACTGGGGAAAAGACAGCATCTTTAACAAATGGTGTTGGTCAAACTAGATGTCTGCATGTAGAAGAATGCAAATAGACCCATACTTATTACCCTGTACAAAACTCAACTCCAAATGGATCAAAGACCACAACATAAAGCCAGATACACTGAACCTGATAGAAGAGAAAGTGAGGAATATCCTTGAACTCATTGACAAAGGAAAAGACTTTCTGAACAGAACACTAACAGCTCAGGCACGAATATTAACAATTAATAAAATGGGACCTCATGAAACTGAAAGGCTTCTGTATGACAAAGGACACCATCATTCAAAGTGGCAGGCTATAGAATGGGAAAAGATCTCTACTAATTACACATTCGGTAGAGAGTTAGTATCTAAAACATATAAAGAATGAAAAAAACTAGACATCAAGAAAACAATAACCCAATTAAAAATGGGGTACAGACCTAAGCAGAGTTTTCAATAGAGGAAACTTAAATGTCTGAGAAACATAGAAATGTTCAACATCCTTAGTCATCAGGGAAATGCAAATCAAAACAACTTTGAGATTTCATCTTACACCTGTCAGAATGGCCAAGATCAATAAAACAAATGACAGCACATGATGGGGAGGATATGAAGTAAGGGGAACACTTATCCACTGCTGGTGGGAGTGCACACTTGTAAGTCAGTATGGAAATCAATATGGTGGTTCTTCAAGAAGCTGGGAATCAATGTACCCCAAAATCCAGCTATACCATTCTTGGGTATATGCCAAGAGTCTACATCCTACTACAGAAACATTTGGTCATCCATGTTCATTGCTGTTCTATTCATTATAGCTAGAAATTGGAAACAGCATAGACGTCCTTCAACCAAAGAACGGATAAAAAAATACACAATACTATTTGGCTGTTTAAAAATTTTTGAAATTTTCAGGTAAGTGGATGGAACTAGAAAAACCCATCCTGAGTAAGGTAACCCAGACTCAAAGAGACCAATACTGTTATATGTGAATGTTAGCTTTTAAGCTTTCAAAAGGCATGCTACAATCCATATAACCACTGAGGTTAGGTAGACTAGGGGGAAGTAGGATCTCTCAAAGAATGGGAAGTAGAATATATAGTTATGGAGAGATGGGAGAGACTAGCATGGGAGGATATGAGACAAAAACTCTACAAAAATACCATTGAGTTTGTTTTGTGTTTGCCATCTACTGCTGAATATGGGGCCTACGCTTAAGTGCAGTTAATATATGCAGTATATTATGGTTTCTGATTTTGTGTTCTTATGGGTTTTGCATTTGTGTGTGTGTGTGTGTGTGTGTGTGTGTGTGGTTTCTTGTGTTTTTTAGTTCTGTTTTTGTTTGTTTGTCTGTTTCTTTTCCAAAGGTGGGAGGATGGGGTGTGAGGTTACATGGATGGAGAGGTGGGGAGGATCTGGGGAGGGGAAACTGTGATCAGAATATAGTATATGAAAAAAAATTCTTTCAAAAAAGAAGATTCAGTCCATAAAATATGTAGTACCAGAAAGTAAAATGCTAATAAATGATGAACAGAAGGACACAAGGGTCATTAAAGGGCCCCTGATGGTCCATAATCTTAGACAACTGAATCACAAAATAAGTACTGGAAATAGATTCCACTGAAGAGACTAAAACAGATTTCCTGAGGTCATGCCAATATGAAGACTGAAATTATTTAATGGAGAAGGAAAAGTTCTTTTTTATACAATTAAAATTAGTATACAGAAAAAATGATGGAAATTCCAAAAACATCATAGAAATGTCAGGCAAAATTCAGTGATGGATGCTGACATTCCAATGAATGGCCAAAGGTCCGATTTTTAAAACAGAATGCTACACAACACTATCTTTTGAGCCAACCAGCCACCACCTTCACAAGACCAGTTACATTTGCTTGCTTTAAAAGATCATCCCTGCTGGATTGTTGACTGCTGACATTCACTCATGCAAGGAGATGGAGCAGGTCTTGTCACTCTTACCTGAGTATCCAGTCACTCCCCCCAGTCAGTTAGTTGTATGCAATTCTTTCTAATTGCATGTGGCCTTGGGGGTTCTAGGGAAATTGGCTGAGGAAGACTAGGTGAAGGAGGCATCATGTAAGCAGCTTTGGGGAAGCTATCTTCCATGCTGGGTGAAGACTTTCCAATGGGACTACTTTGGGGTCATCCATGATCCTGTAGGTAACCCCTTTCCCATGTTTTGTAAATAAGTAAGGCCAATAGATTCATTGGTTCTCCAAGGTGAAGTTTGGTGGAATTGAACTTGGCTTTGTTATTGGGACCTCTCAAGGTGGATATATAATGTTCATAACTTCCCCTCAACAGGGAGAAAATTCTTGAATTAGGGGTAGAATCTAAACATTAGTCTTTTTCTAAAACATTCTTAAAAATGTATGTACACACCGGGCATAGTGGTGCACCCCTTTTAATCCCAGCACTCGGGAGGCACAGGCACAGGTGGATCTCTGTGAGTTAAAGGCCAGCCTGCTCTACTAAATGAATCCAGGATACACAGAGAAACCGTGGTAGTTTGGGTGTGCAAGCCATGGTACATGTTGTGGCAGTCAGAGGACAACCTATGTATGAATCAGTTCTCTCCTACCACCATATGGATCACATTCAGGTGGCCAGACTTGGGAGCAAACACCTTTACCATTTCTCCAGCCCTATGACTTCAATTTAATTATGAAAAAACATCAAACCCAAATTCTATATTTGGTTCTATAAAATAACTGACCCATTCTAAAAAAAAACAACAACAAACCCCAACCCCCACCTCCCCAAACCAGCCATGTGTCCCAGATGAAAGATGTGACTAAGCAGATGTGACAACTAGATAGGATGTGCATTCCTGGACTGGACCCCAATCTAGTAGGAGGACATCAGGACAACGCTGAAGGGAAGTTTGCACCTTTGCTCACAAGCACACTGGGGAGCCAGCATCACTGGAAGTCACTGCTGTTAGCTTTTGTTTATATTGATTAAGCACCCACAATATGCTCCCCACCTATTGCCAGTTCCCGCAAACCCAGGGTCTAGTCACCTTCACTACATAATGAAAAACTCAGAGACTCAAGGATTTGCTCCAAATTGGTCAGCTAGTAAGTGAAGCCACAAATTACATCTATCTGTGTGACTGCAATACAGTCCATCATGGTATGTTAACGGCCTTCCCTTAAAAAACAAAAATCTTACTAAAATTCAAGGCTAGGAGGTCTGCTGCCAGGATATAGCCATTTCACAGTGGAAACTGATAGAGTTTTGTTTTGTTTCTGGGTTTTGACAGATACTTGTTATGTAACCCTGCTGGATTCAAACTGGTGGTCTTCCTGCCATAGCTTCCTGAATGTTGGGTAACAGGTAAGAGGGAAAAAACAGGAAACAGCTCCCCAGGCTGGTCAGCATCTTGAGTGTATGGCAACTTTATATCTCTCTCTCCCTCACCATTCCACCTTTTTTTTTTTTTTTTTTTTTTTTAGCCTTGCTGCCCAGGTACTTTAAAGTACCTAGTCAGAATGTAAGTTACCCTACACGGGAGTCAAAGAAACCAAAATTATATAGTCTACTCCATTGCATCAGGGCTGTCTTTGAGAGGGGGGAAACCCCCAGAGACTGTGCTGACACATAATAAACTGCTTTCTGCAAAACAGCCTTGGTCTCTGATAAGAAAGCCTACACCAACACCACTAGGCTTAGCCCATGAAACAGTTCTTTTAATAACCCATTAGAAAATTTATAGGCAGGGCTGGAGAGATGGTTTAGTGGTTAAGCGCACGGACTACTCTTCCAGAGGTCCTAAGTTCAATTCCCAGCAACCACATGATGGCTTACAACCATCTATAATGTGATCTGATGCCCTCTTCTGTAATACAGGGGTACATGCAGATAAAGCACTCATACATAAAACAAATAAATCTTAGAAAAAGAGAGAAAGTTTATAGACTGTAGATAAAGCTCAATTGATAGAAGTACTTGCCTAGCATGTTGGGTTCAATCCCCAGAATGGCAAGAAAACAAAGAACTGCTGAGTTGCCCAAAAATTACGTTTATGCAGCTGGTTGTGGTGAAATGTTCCTATAAAATCCCAGCACTTGAGAGGTAGGAGCAAGAAGATCATGAGTTCAAGGTCAGCCTCTGCTATCTGTAGCAAGTTTGAACTACATGAGACCCTGTGTTAAAACAAAAATGGCTCATGAGGCTGGCCATGGTGGTAACACTCATAATCCTAGCACTGAGGATGCTGAGGCAGGAGAATCAGCCTGGCTCACAGAATCCAGTAGAGATTACATAATGACACCATATTTCACAGAGTTTATGGCTTCTGATCAGGTAGAGCGGGATATGAAACAAAACGACATGGCCAGAGAAAAATAAAAATTGATTCTCTGTCTGGACAATTTGTGCACGTCTTTAATCCCAGCACTCAGGAGGCAGAGGTGAGTTTGAGGCTAGCTTGGTCTACAAAGTGAGTCCAGGATAGCCAGGGATATACAGAGAAACCCTGTCTCAAAAAACCTTTTTAAAAATTGATTCTCTTATCCCTTGAGGTTGGGTCAACAATATTTACTATATGTAGAATCTCAAATATTTTATAAAGCTGTGCTAGTCATCAACAGAAGAGTAGCAAAACAGTCCACCCCAAGTCTGTCTTTCCTACCTCGCCTCTCACACAATCTCCACACTGTAATTTATGTTCCTGAACAAACTAGACTGATTTCAGAGCAAATAACCAGCAACAGGTATAATAATCTTAGCAGAACATTTAATTAATTGCTTTCTGCCTAATGTGGATAGAGGGAGGATGATGCCATTTACCCCATAAAAATTAGTGCTGTCATGTAATTCAGTTTTCTTTCCTTAGAACTTAGTTTCCTCAGGTTTAAATTCCAAAGACATAGGTTTACTTCATATTTAATCATAACAGTCTAACTTCCATGGCAAAGTTTATGTCAGATACTTGTGAAAAAAAATTTTGGATTCTAAAAGCAGTCTGTGAGAGAGATTCCTGCTGCTGTCTACAAGTCCTGTCAGATACCCAAGGGTCAGAGTGGGAACTGCTTTGTGGCTAGGCAGCTGAATGACTCTAATCTCCATAAACTTGGTGAGGGGTAAGCAAGTGGAACACTTGTGTGATTTTAGAACAGTGTAGACCTTCTCTCCATGAGGCTATCAACTTCACTCTTGCTTAACTTTGATAAGAGGCAAAAAGAAAAAGATTTCTTTCACTGAGTGGAAATTTAACATATAACTGTCAAAAATATACCTTGACAGTATATTTTTTGGTTCATAGTGAGTAATAGCTGAACTAGGATTTATCTAGCCTGTGCAAGGAACTCAAGCATTTGAAAGCTTCTCTAAGAAACCCAGTGCATTCTCCAGCTATTCTAAGTGGTTTACCTTTCAGTGCATACTTCCAAATGTATTAAATGGAATGAAATTATTTCATTAAATGGCTATGTCAACAACTGCCATGCTCAATGTTGTCTAGAAATGAGCTGAGGAGTGTCTCTAAAGAGGCAGACTCAGCTACAACTAAACTCAGGAGGCCTCTGGGGCTGGGGGGAGGTTGCTATATAACACAAATATGAAATACAAACATGGCATTAAAACTTCTTTCTTTTTTCTTGGTTTTTCGAGACAGGGTTTCTCTGTGTATCCATGCTGTCCTGGACTCACTTTGTAGACCAGGCTGGCCTTGGAGAGATCCACCTGCTTCTGCCTCTCCAGTGCTATGATTAAAGGCGTGTGCCCTCATGCCCAGCTTGAAATTAAAATTTCAACTACATGTGCCTCAAGAACTAAAATTGTAGCCATAATTTCTCACCTTAGAAAGCTCTTTATTTTCTAACCAAGTGCTTGTTCATCTCTTAAAATGGTACAGGAAACTTTCAACCTTTCCTACATAGTCAAGTGTCAATTTATCATGTATCTACACAAGTTCAGTAACAGGAATGGCAATTAAAACATATTCCTTACATTGGCACAAAGTCTCAGGAGACAATGAGAATAAGCAAATGTAGAAAACAGTATGAACCCTTTGTATAATAAAACAGTCTGTCCCAGTGAAATAACAGCCTGTTTAATTAGGTTTTTATAATATAGACTAAGAATTGCAATGACACAGATTTTGAATCATTAACTTTATTTGTCACTCTCTTTATATATTGGTCCATTTCCACATAAACAGTAGCAATCATACACCCCTACTTAATAGTCTACAGAATGAAGTGATATCACACACAAACCAGAGTAACTTCACAGGAGGAAAATTATGGAAATAAAAATATTTTATATTCATGCTTCAAGATATCTCCCACAGATTTGTTTTTATACATCTAATTACAAGCATCTATACTCCACAAAGCTAGTCTCTTCCAAAATCAACATAATATTTTTAATATTCTTAATATGTCTACTAGACCACATGGATTACCAAACTTGCAGAAGAGATTAAAACAGCAAACCAGCTAGCTAATCATATACACTTCAGAACAAACTGATTATATAAGTATATCCATTATTTTTGGGCTGCTCTTAGTTAAAATCTCTCCTCCTGTCTCAGAGATATTTATATCAGACTAAGTCATTTACAAATGGTTCATAGTGAATAATAGCTGAACTAAGATTTATCTAGTCTGTGCAAGGAACTCAAGCATTTGAAAGCTTCTCTAAGAAACCCAGTGCATTCTCCAGTTATTCTAAGTGGTTTACCTTTCAGTGCATACTTCCAAATGTATTAAATGGAATGAAATTATTTCATTAAATGGCTATGTCAACAATATTTCAGCATATTATAGAATCTATATCACAATTTATTTTGCCAACACTATAAATCACTACAAAGAAACCACAGGCATACACAAAATAGAGAACATTATGGTTTTTTTTAAATAAATTTAAGGTATACTGTTTACTTTAAAGCACATTAAAAGGTATACTTGAACAAAACAGCCAATCACCAAACCTGTTGTCTAAGTCTAGCATAAGGAAAATTCAATCTATTCGAATCTTTTGGCTTGTCATTCTATAAATGATGCTATCGTATCCAGGATCCATATTCGAAATCTTGTAAGAGGTGATCATCACAGCCAAGATCAAACCGATCATAATCCACAGTACCAAATTGAAAACCACTGAGTACTCGAAATTGTACTTATATGCAAGGTTATAGGGACTTGGGATGTGCTACAATGAAGAAAGGAAAAAATATCAAGAGGAAATACTTTAAGATTGAAACATTATTCTGATTTAATGTCTATGATTTGCTGTCTAACAGACACTTAGGACTTTTTTTTTTTTTTTGGTTTTTCGAGACAAGGTTTCTCTGTGTATCCTTGGCTGTCCTGGACTCACTCTGTAGACCAGGCTGGCCTTGAACTCACAAAGATTCACCTGCCTCTGCCTCCCAAGTGCTGGGATTAAAGGCGTGCGCCACCACCGCCCGGCTCACTTAGGACTTCTTAAGTAGAGTAAAAGCTACCTATCTACCTGTGGAGGAGCCAGGATTGGGCTGCTTCCTGGAGAAGACACTGGCACTGTGACTAAAGAAGAAAGTACAACTTTATGAGAAGATTCAGTGGTCACCAATGCAATGGAAGGTTTATGAATCCTCTGATCCAGTAAGCCTTGCCCCTAACAAAACCATCTTTATCTGGACCAAGAGACATGCACAGGAATAGCTTCAATACAATGGACAACTGGCATGTTCAGACAGTAAGGCACAGAGCATTAAAATGACTCAGGGCCAGTGATTTTTTTTCCCCTTTTTTTTTTTTTTTTTTTTTCTTTCTTTTTTTCTTTCTTTTTTTGAGATAGGGTTTCTCTGTGTAGTCTTGGCTGTCCTGGAACTCACTCTGTAGACCAGGCCGGCTTTGAACTCAGAGATCTGTCTCTGCCTCCCCAGTGCTGGGATTAAAGGTGTGCAACTCCACTGACCAGCTTTTAGTAATATTTTTTAAAAAACAACCCTGAGCAAAGAACATCAGCACATGCATGCAGTGTGGTTCCATTTGTACAGAATTCAAACCTGCCTGGCACCTGGAATGCTGCACATACTCAGCAACAGATCTTTGCTAAGGAACAAATATAGAGCCTGTGTATACTTGGTGAGTGTTCCACACTTCCAAAGTTTTTTTTTTTTTTCGGTTTATTGAGATGGTTGACTTGCTATCCAGCCCTGACTGACCTGGATTTTACAATCCTCCTGTTTCCACCTCTAGGAATTCTGGGATTACAGGTGTGTACCCTCATGCCTGGCTTAACTCCTTAAACTCTTACCACTGCTTAAAGTAAGGGAAGATTTCAACTGGAATTTCAATTGGAAGACAGGAAAGGAGATATGTGCATTTTCCTGTGGGGAGCCCAATTTCACACCATTAAGCACCCCTTTCTTGGATTTATGTACGTTTGCCAAATCGGTTCCTTTTTACATGCATTTTCGGTGTATATGTATTGCACAGAATTCTTCAATCCTCACTACAACCTAATCTGAGACCATCACCTACTCAGAAGAAACCTCCCACGGAAGCCTCTTATCTTCTGAGAAGTAGAGATATCAGCACACACTTAAGATGACTGCAAATGCAGGGGAGTGATGGGCATGTGATGGCAAGTGCCCAATCTCACTGTTTCAGTATTCCATGGAATGTTTCATGCCCAAAATACACAATCACGTTAATCAACTCTAAGTGCTATTTTATGGGCTATGCCCATATGTTATTTGATGTTCTTGTGGCCTAATTTTGACGTTTGTTGCTTCAGCCATGCGGAACTCCTTAGTCAATTAGCCCTGCCCATGTTTTATACTTTTTTGAGTTTGTATTTGGGTGACTAGCTGTGGGGGTCACCTCTGCACTATGCACTGAGGACACAGACTAGCAGAGGTTTTAGATTTACCTCAGTTGGGTATTAGAGAGCTGCCATTAGTCTGGGAGCGGGTTTTACATTAACTTCTTGCTTGTAGGCTTCCTAGGCAATATAAATTTAAGTGTCAAATCCATACAAAGAGAGCCCTGTGGTTAATAGTGCCGGGGAAATAGCCCAACTCCCAACATGTATGTGGACCACAGTGTGTCTTTCTGTTTCCTTTGCTGATGGGTAAATTTTCACTATTCCCTTTTACTGAGGTTGCAGCCCTTTCTGGCTCCCTAGCTTCATAAGAAAGTGTTAGTTCAAAAAAAAAAAAAAAAAAGAGTTAGTTCCAATCTCAGAGAGAGCCAATGCCTCTTGGTACCCACAATTGGCAGCCTGCTAACTACAGGTTCCTCCTGTTTACTGTGTAGGAATCCCTTATTTGAGAGCTGAGCTATGCATCTGAAACTTTTTTTGGGGGTGGGGTGGGGGGTGGGTTTCAAGACAGGGTTTCCTTGTATATCCATGGCTGTCCTGGACTCACTTTGTAGACCAGGCTGGCCTTTGAACTCTCAGAGATCTTCCTGCCTCTGCCTCCCAAGTGCTGTGATTAAAGGCGTGTGCCACCATGCCCGGCTGAAACTGTTTATTTTATTATTATTATTTTTGTTTTTTGGTTTTTCGAGACAAGGTTTCCCTGTGTAGCCCTGGCTGTCCTGGACTCACTATGTAGACCTGGCTGGCCTCGAACTCATAAAGATCCACCTGCCTCTGCCTCCCAAGTGCTGGGATTAAAGACGTGTGCCACCACCGACCGGTGAAACTGTTTATTTTTATCTAGCACTTCTAGAGGTTTACTAGTGGAAACTGAGGAGGAAGAAAGGCCTTAGCTGTTTGTTTGTTTTTTGAAACACAAGTCTTGCTATGAAGCCTAACCTGGTCTTGAACTGATACTAATCCTCCTGCCTCAGCTTTCTGAATATTTGGATTCCAGGTGTGAGCTATGTATCATAACTGACTGAAATGCAGTCTTAAACAGATACCCTTCCTTGCCGGGCATGGTGGTGCATGCTTTTAATCTCAGCACTAGGGAGGCAGAGGCAGGTGGATCTCTGTGAGTTCAAGGCCAGCCTGGTCTACAAAGTGAGTTCCAGGACAGCCAAGGATACACAGAGAAACCCTGTCTTGAAAAACAAAACAAAACCCCAAAAAAAACCAAAACAGATATCCTTCCATCTCAGTTGGATCTGGAAGGCAAGAACCTTTAGACTGTCTTAAATAGGTGCTAGCTATAGCCTTTTTACTCCAACTCCCACACTGATCCTCAAGACTGAGCATGGAGGACCCTGTAAATGGCCCCAAAGAGGCAGGTATACAAACTACTGGGTATCTGATGGCAGCGAGTAGTGGGGCCCAACCATAAGTAATCTTTGTTTCTCTTAGACTCTAATGTAGGCCAACCCAGGTTAGTTCCTAACCTACTCTATAGCTGAGGGTAACCTTTAAGTCCTTGGTCCTCCTGCTTCCACCTCCCAAATGTTGGGATTACAGGTGTGAAGTGCCATGCCAGTCTAGTAACATTCTTAACTGTGTGGTGCTATGGAGTAGCTGTGCCACTTTCCTATCACTGCCAAGTGTGCTGAGCTTTGTGTGTGTGTGTGTGAAGCCATGTGCCCAGACACACATTTTACCAGGGCCAGCAAGCTCCTCTCTGACCCTCTATGTCAGTGGTTCTCAATCTTCCTAATGCTGCAACCCTTTAATACATTTTGGGTCTTTAGTAGCCCTTTGGGCCCATTTACAGGGTCCTCCACACTCAGTCTTAAGGATCAGTGTGGGAGTTGGAAGTAAAAAGGCTATAGCCAGTACCGATATAAGACAGTTCCTTATGCTGTGGGGTACTGGAATTTTGCTCCTGTTATGAATCGTAAATGCAGATATCTATGTTTTTTGATGATCTTAGGCAAGCCCTGTGAAAGGGTCATTCAACCACCAAAGAAGTCATGACTCTTTCAATCAAAGCAAGATCCAAACTGAAATACTGATAAGCTAAACTGAAATTATAAAGAGGTGTATGGAGAGGGTCCCAGAAACTAAGAGACTGGGTCACAAAAATAATGTATCTCTAGAAAAGCAGAATCCATAGGCTGAGAGAGGAATACAACTCCCTTGCACTAACTTCTGATGGTTCCTTAACATTAACTCTCTTACCAGCACTGACAGGTTTACTTTCATTCCCAGTTTTAAATTTTATATTACATGATGGCAAGTCCAAGGAACCCAGCATCACTGGCTAAACCACAAACCTGGGTAAACAGGAAACCTAAGTTTCCTAACTACTCATTCATGTCACCTATAGGTAATATAGAATTTCATCCTTTTGTTTTTCTATTTTTTTCCTGTGGGGGGATTATTGAGACAGGGTCTCATATAGCTCAGGCTGACCTCTCAAATTCATAATGTAGTCAAGCATGACCTTGAATTCCTGAGCCTCCTATCTTTACCTCCCAAGTGCTAGGATTATAGGCCTACACCACCACACTCAGCTTCAGGATTTCTAATTTTTAAATTACAGTTTATTTATTTTGTGTATGTGTATTATGTACATGTGTGGGTGTGGAGGTCAGAGGACAACTTCCATGAGTCTGTCTCCTTCTGGCATGTGGGTCCTGAGAATTGAACTCAGGTTCTCAGGCTTGGCTGCAAGTTATCTTTACCCATTGAGCCATCTTGCCAGCAGCCCACGGTTTTATTCTTTAAAGTAAGTTGATTTTACTGTTTTAAAGCAGGATCTAAAAACATACTCACCTTGTGTTTTGTCTCAAGGATGCTCCTTGACTTCCTCACAAGGGACGTGTCGAATGATTTGACAGTCACTAACTCTACCACTGCATTCCCACCATAGAGACTGTACATGTCATCTGCAAACTGAAAGTCAGTTATTAACATTATGATTAATGGAAATATATGTTTTGTTTACATTTATAATTTTGGTTAACAAAAAATTTATACAACTTTGCCTTGGTATCCACAAGGAACTGGTTCTAGAACTTTCTACAGATTCTGAACTGTATGTTCTTACATGAAATGGCATATTCAAATTTGCATAGAACTTATACAGAGTATGCACTATACCCTAAATCATCTCTAGAATACATATACCACTCAATATTGAAATGCTATGTGGATAGTTGCTTAGTGATTAATGACAAGAATTATGGATATAAACATCATATACAAGTTATTGTTTCAAAATATACATACATTGTGGAATGGATAAATTAGCAAATTAACATATACACTACCTCACATACTGACCATTTTTGTGTCTAGTCAAATATATATTTGTTAAAAATTATTTGTAGGTTTAGAAAGAACTACATATTATATAATATTAATACATATTAATACAAATATGTATAAGCTTTAATGCACTGTCTAAAATAGGAAAGCCTTATAGGTTTGTTTAGGTTAAAATAGTCAGTAAAGAAGCCACGTGTGATGGTGCATGCCTTTAATTCCAGCACTCGGGAGGGAGGCAGAAACAGGTGGATCTCTGTGAGTTCAAGGCCAGCCTGGTCTACAAAGTGAGTTTCAGAACAGCCACGGCTGTTACACAGAGAAACCCTGTGTTGAAACCTCAAACAATTCAGTTAAGAGTTAAGCCTTAGGCTGGGGTGGGGGTGTGTGTGTGTGGTGGTGGTGGTGGTGGTGGCAGCTGCAGTGGCGGCGCACGCATGCCTTTAATCCCAGCATTTGGGAGGCAGAGGCAGGTGGATCTCTATGAGTTCAAGGCCAGCCTGGTCTACAAAGCGAGTCCAGGACAGCCAGGCTGTTACACAGAGAAACTCTGTCTCGGAAAACCAAAAAAAAAAAAAAAAAAAAGAGTTAAGCCTTAATATACATTCAAATATTTAAATAAAATTAGAGACTGAACTTCATGGAATATAAATATGGGATTGAAGGCAGAAAGGGGAAATGAAGAAATCTGCCCCAGTGGTCTTATGTTAATCGTGGACCTCAGAGAGGTTTATGAATGAAGCTTCAGTAAAGAACTATAATTTCCACTTACTTAAAAATGGTTAAAATGGTATGCTTTAGGTTATATATATATATATATTGTCAGAATCCACAAACACACAATGCTGTGACTGCTAGCATTGGAAAGCGATTGCAAACACACACTTTTTTAAAGTTGAGGACTGGTTGATTTTGATCTTTTGAGACAGGATCTTACTACATAGACCAGGTAGGTCTCAAACTTGTGATTGTCATGCCTTCACCTCCCAGTGATGGGATTATAGACATATGCCACCACACCTCCCAATATACACCTGTAAACCTATGCCATTCTTTTGTCGTTATGGTGGTGTTATTGAACCCAGGGACTCACACATGCTAGGTAGGCACTCTAACACTGAGCTGTAGTTCCAACCCTATCCCTACACTATTCTTACATATAATAATTAGAGGAGAACCTTCAAAGAAGTCAAGAGAACTTCAGCTGGACTGGGGGTGTGGGACTGGGGGTGTGGCACAGTGGTAGAGGGCTTGCTTGACTAGCATGTGTGAGACCTAGAGCCCCACACTTGCATAGAGGAACAAGAAGACTTTAGTCAACAGCATTCCTCAAAACACTTTTCCATGAAGAGACTAAAATGGTCACATGGCAACCTCTCTTACCTTTTGGAGAGCATCTGCAAGGATCCTAGAAGCATCCCTGAATTGTTCAGAGTCTTCCCCATAACGCTTTGCAAGTTCATCCAAACCAGCCAGCTCCAGTGAATACAAGTCAGGAGAATGATCCTTGGCTAGATGCTTATGATGAGACAACTTAGAACAAACAAATAGAACAAATGAGATGTCAGATACAGCCAGGCAAAGCTTTGCACCTGAATAAATTAGACTGCCACAGAACCATATCAGTGCACTACAACACAAAACCAGTTTAGGATGGCAGCCAAAGGAACTTCCTTAAATGAGTTTTCTATAAATTCAATACAAATTCCATTTCTTAGTTTGAAACGCTTAGGTGTGAGACAAGGCATGAAATAATAACTGATTGGACTGGTATGGTGCCAGGAACTCATGAACCATCAGTGTTTTCCTTCCACATACCTTCCCAGACCACCTCGCTGGCTCCTAGCAGTAAGCTTTCAAATTCCTTGAACCACACCCCTAGTAAAAGGTTTGGGAAACAACTTCAGAAGCTAGAAACAACTAAGAAGATATATTTTAGGCATGAGGATGATTTTTAAAAGCACTTACTAAAAGCTAACACGCAGATAGTTTTTTTTTCCCTTTTCGACTTGGTTAATGCTATTAATCGTCCAAACTGCTGTTCCTATTTTTGACACACAGCTATAGATACAGGAATTAAGTCTTAATGTCTGACAAGGAATGGATGGTCAAATTAAAATTCCAGCCAGGGTAGTTTTATTCCCAGGTCTATGTTCTTCGAGGATTTATAGCCTCTCCTGAAGGCAGAAATGCAAATGAAATGGCCACTAACTCGAGACAGAGTTCAGCATTCCCACCACCACCATTTTGTCCGTTTCATAAATCTGGGGCATACTTAAATTTTTCAACTCGCTTCATTTTCATTTAAAGATTTTCTAGGGATCAAAACAGATAGAACTTTAAAGTTTGAGCAGCCTACTTACCAAACTCGAAATATCATGTAGCACTTGTAGTTCAGAAAGAAAGAGCAGGTCAACCTTCAGAGATCAAAAAGTGAGTATTACTTTAAACACACATCAGACATCTGTACAATATATTGCGAGTACTAATCAAGTAAATTTATATTGTTTTCCTCCCTTTGGTAGATTCACTACCAATGAAAAATGTTATTTGCAGGGGGAAAAAAATGAGCCAGCTCAACGGTAAGAGAATTGGTTAGTATGTGCAAGGCCCTGGGCTCAAGGCCCAGCATCAGAAAAAGATGCATGTAAAATATTATTTCCTAACAAAAAGGCGATGGCCACTCCCTAGTACATGACTACCATTCAACAGCTCTACTTCTGATGAAACCATGTTTGAGCATTGACTCTACTGTGGTCTTCCCCCAGGGGACTGAGGTATCCTACTATATGAAGATCCTACCAGTGGACCAGCTTACTTACTTGCCTTGAACAATTTCCAAAGCAGAGAATTAAGAATGGTGGTTTCTAGCTAGAAAGGACAAGAGCCAAAAGATGGGATGGCTATCAGGTGTGGTAGTGCATGCCTTTAACCCCAGGACCCAAGAAAGAGAGGCAAGCAGATCTCTGTGAGTTTGAGGTCAGCCTCATACATACAGTAAGTTCCAGGCCAGTCAGGACTACATAGTGCATCTGTATCACAAAAAGTGGGGGGGAGGCTGGAGAGATGGCTCAGCGGTTAAGAACACTGGCTGCTCTTCTGGAAGACCAAGGTTCAAATCCCAGTACCTACATGGCAGCTCAAAACTGTCTGTAACTCCAGTTCCAAGGGATCTGACACGTCACACAGATACACATGCAGACAAAACACCAATGTACATAAAAAATAATAAAAATAAAATCATTTAAAAAAGTGTCTCTCTACTCCAGCATCTTGAGTATATGCAAAAACTGTGACTCCATATTAGCAAAAGCTATGAATGAATGATGGCATCAGGTCACCAGGTCTACACAGCTCAACCAGCCACCAAGAAGACTGCTTTGTGGCCTGTCTGGAACAACTGAGAACAAGATCGTGAGTATTTACTATAGCACAACTCAGAAAACTCATGAACATTGTGCTAACAGAAGCAAGGAGTAAATGTTCTCAGTGCTTCATTTTCCACAACAGTCAATCTTGCTAAGGTTTCAAGTAGCATGTGGACTGGGAACTTAATAATGACATTTATTTTGGGGCTGGAGAGATGGCTCAGAGGTTAAGAGCACTGGCTGCTCTTCCAAAGGACCTGGGTTCAATTGCCAGCACCGACATGGCAGGTCACAGCTCTCTGTAATGGCTGAGTGTGGTGGAGCACGCCTTTAATCCCAGGCAGAAGCAGGCAGATCTCTGTGAGTTCAACGCCAGCCTGGTCTACAGAGGGAGTTCCAGGATAACCAGGGCTACATAGAGAAACCCTGCCTTGAAATACCTAAAATAAGGGCCTGGAGAGATGGCTCAGAGGTTAAGAGTGCTGGTTGCTCTTCCAGAGGTCCTGAGTTCAATTCCCAGCGACCACATGGTGGCTCATAACCATCTATAATGAGATCTGATACCCTCTTCTGGCATGCAGGCACAACATTCTATACATAATAAATAAATCTTAAAAAAACACATTTATTTTATTCACTCAACCACTTACTTCATTATTCCTACTCAGAGAATTGTGGGGAAGTGAGTTGAGAACCGAGTTTTCTTGAAACAGGCGATTATGGAGCTGCCGTAATGTGACTGAAAGGTCTTCAAAAACGGAGTTTGCTTTCCCCACCATATATACTCTCTACAAGAACCAGAACTGTAGGTTAGCTGCCTTCTATGGATTCAGTCCAACAAACAGACATTATACAGCATTTTTTCATACAATTACTTAAAGATTGTCATTAAATAACATTTCTTTATAAGGATCTTAAATGAAAGCATTGTTACTTACTTCCTCACTGGGAGCCAACTGCAAAACTACAGGAGTTTCCTCAGAAAATAAGGAGTGAATGGAATTCGCAACACTGTCAAAACTAATAGGAACCGCCTGAAATGTAAGAGTAAAATTGGTATTACTTTTTGAAACAAAGTGGAAAAAAATCATCCAGATAGTATAAGCAAGCAGCCCTAGGAGGGCTCACAGAAGGAACAAGAATTTTCACTATTACTGATATGCATTAACTATGCATGTTAATGGGTTTAATCATGATGTCCAGACTTCCATATACGCTTTGAACAAAAGACAGTCTTCTATCACTCTACCACCCTTCACTCTTCCCTCTCTCCTCCTTTCTCAGGGTCTTCCATAGTACCTCTATTATTTTTGGTTGTCTGTTTTCTTTGTCAATTCTGGTTTCTACAAGAGAGAAAACATGTAATATTTGACTTTCAGAGTCTGGCTTCTTTCGCTTAACATAACTGCTTTTTTTCCTACTCATTTCCCCTCCTGCATATGACACAATGTTTTTATTCTTCTGAATGGCTCCACATAAAATTCACCAGATTTTTTTGACATTTTTTCATACAATATCCTATCTACTTGCTACATATCCAATTTTTTTTTTCCTCTTACAATAAAACCCCATTCAAACAAAAAAAATTACACCAGCATTGGGGGGGGGCAGGTTGAGACAGGGTTTCTCTGTGTTAACTGCTCTAACTCTCCTGGACTCTTGTTGTAGACCAGGCTGGCCTTGAACTCACAGAGATCCGCTTGCCTCTTGTCTTTGCTGGGATTAAAGGTGTGCCAAACCACACCCAGCTTACACCAGATTTTTAGTGGAAATGTAGAAGAGTCAAATCTTTTCCAAACACAAGAGTCCCTTTGAAAGCACAGGAGATTAGAGACCTTCTTAGTGGGCTAAGTCTATCTCCCAGTATGTAAATGAGAAATAATTTGCAAATATAAAAAGATAGGACACTATTAAGCACAAACAAGTTTTGTGTATTTTTAGAGAGGGGTTTTTGCTTTGTTGAGACAGGGCCTCCTACAGCACAGACTGGCCTTGAACTTAGTATGTAGCTGAGAATGATCTTGAAGTACTGGGATTACAGGCAGGTGTATGCCAGTATGCTCAGCTTTGAGTATTTTAAGCAGCAATACATTTGGGTTGCAGCATCAATTGAACATATGTGTCACTGTAATTATCTGTTTGTATTAAGAGACAGTTTGAGGAAATCTGAAAAACTGAATTTCGCTCAAAGAGAAACAGGCCTCATTTTTAAAATTATAAAACGTTTTAACAATATTTAGTGTTCATCTTCAGACAAAGGTTAAGTCTCTCAGATAAGGCATGTATGATGTACACCTTACCTGTGTGTATGTCTGTGTACCAATTGTGTGCCTGGTGCTAGAAGAGGCCAGAAGAGGTCTGGAATTACAGAATGGTTGTGACCTGGCTGCCATGTGGGTGCTAGGAATCAAACCCAGGTCTTTTGCAAAAGCAGCAAATGCTCCTAATTACTGAGCCATTTCTCCAGTCCCTTGAATTTATTAAAGCAACATACATACAATATGGTATACATACCCTGGGTTAAGGAGATTAACAACATTTACAAACAGGTGCACTCTCCTAAGACAACTAGACCAAGACAAGAACGCCAGCAGAGCCTCCAGAGCATCACCTGTACCCTCAGGGCTAACCAAAATTTGGACTTCTATGCTGTGATAGGTTTTGTTTTGTTCTAAAAAAAATAGATTACCAAATTTTTCCTCTCAAAGATTATTTTACGGGTTGGAGAGATGGCTCAGTGGTTAAGAACACTGGCTGATTTTCCAGAGGACCCAGGTTCAATTTTCAGCACCCACATGGCAGCTCACAACTGTCATGTAACTCCTGTTCCAGGGGATCTGACACAGACAAATATGCAGTCAAAAAAAAAAAGAAAAAGAAAAAAATTAATTTACAATATTAAACTAACAAGAGGCCAGAAAGAAAGCACTGGCTGCTCTTCTAGAACACTCAGGTTTGATTCCCAGTTACCACATGGTGGCTTAAAGCCATCTGTGACTCCAGTTCCAGAGACTGATGCACTCCTTTGACCTCCATAGGCAGCAGGCATGCACATGGTGGACAGACATACATGCAAACAATATAGTCAAACACAAAAGTTTTTTAAAAAATAATTTATTTTTATGTACATTGGTGTTTTGACTGCATGTATGTCTGTGTGAGGGTGTCGGATCCCCTGGAACATGGGTTTATAGACAGCTGTGAGCTGCCACGTGGGTGCTAGGATTTGAACCCAGGTCTTCTAGAAGATCAGTCAGTGCTCTTAACCACTGGGCTATCTATCTATCTAGCTCCAAAAAAGATTTTTAAGCATTGTATTTTAAAAAAAGCAGTAGCTCAAACTGGCATCAAACTTATTATGTAGCTTCTTTACATGGCCTCATACTTGTGAATCTCCTTCCTCCACTTCCCAAATGTCTGAATTACACTATACCCAGTGACCTTTTGTTTTAGTGGTGATTGTTTGGTGAATTTTCTTCCAATAGTTCCATTTACTACTAAAGGTTACTGTCTATAAGCAGCAAATGAATGCCAATGCAGCGCAGGCAGAAATGAAGGTAAGCATAGAAACTGTACTGACGAAACGCCAGTAACTAAATGAAGCTGATCAGTTGGGGTTCTATGACTCGGACAGACATGATAGTGTTCTCTTACTCAAGTGTATACTAATTCTTCCCAAACTTCTAAAATGAGGCCACATGAAACTAGAGAAGAGGAAGACCAACCAAGCTTGCAGAAGCATGTTGTCACCAGCCTCTGCAAATGCCGGCCTTTTGTGCATACACTGTTCCACCTCCTAAGGCTTGGGTGGAAATATGTGTGACATTAACTTGCTCGCCTCATTCACCTAGGGAAATAGCACCTGGGTCAGGAAAGTTGAAGACTGAACAATATGTCCCTAACAACCTGGAGAAGCTAATGAATGAATGAAATACCAGATTGGGAAGGAAAAGAAATAATTATATAGTCTATATAATAGTTATATAGACTGCTAATCTCAAAGGGTAAAAAGCCTGGATGATTGGAACATAGTGACTGCTTTCCCACACTGTGTTAGAGAGCTATGCATGTTTGTCCAAGAATTTCTCCACTGGTATCACTTGAAACTACACCAGTCAGCTGACAAAAGGAAGCCTTGCCAAGCCAAATTCAAAGGTATTTCTGCCTTTAGGTTGTGTGGGTATTGTTCTCTGGGCCTTCTATATCTTTCCCCATTCTCTTCCAAGATAACCAGAAGTCGCTTATCAAAGTCAACCAATAAAGTGAGCTCTTGTCATAGCTTCTCATGGAAGGTGAGGCTAGTCTGCTTCACAATGTTTAGTTTGGATGGGGCTCAGTTGGTAGAGCACTTGCTATACAAGCCCTGGGTTCAATTCCTAGCATCATATATATATTGGTGGTGTGTACCTTGGCAACAGAGTTCAAGGCCAACCTGGGATACATGAGACCCTGTCTTAAAAACCAAATTTGGGGTTCAAAGCTAATAAACTTTAAATGGTGTTCTGAATTTTATATATTTATGCATAAATGAAATACATATGCGTAAATGAGATACATGGTGATTTTCACAGTAGTCACATAATAAATTATAGAAAGAGTCCTGGTGAAAAGAATCTGCCTTTTGATCTTTATTGTTCTCTCTTTCCACTTTACTTGCATTTACTGTAAAAACCCTTCTGCTTTCTTTAGCTTCTTAATCTCCAATCTTAGAAAATCTAAATGTCTCATACATGCATTCACAGCTATAAACTCTCCCTTGGACCACTTCAACTGTGCCCCACAGTTTTTAAATATACTGTTCATTTATCATTATACACTTCTAAGTAATTTAGAAATTTCTGGTGATTTCCTTCCTCTTCAAATTATGAAGTATTTAGGAGTGTACCGATTGTAACCGTTTTCCTAGTTTAAAATAAATGAATGTACAAGAGCTGTATATTGTGATTTAAAGAGAAATAGTCCTTTCAAACTTTTCATGAAAAAAAAAATGTTTGTCTCACCCTTCATTTCTCATTCTTTTGAGGTATTCATTCTCATGTACTGTCAATGTTTTTTTTAAACCACTATATCTCTAAATAAAATATTTTCACAACTACATCTTGACTTTCCTGGCTTAGCCATCCATTACCAAAAATGAAGAGTTAGCTTTCCCATATCACCAACCACAGCCAGCTTTCTGCTCCATCTATGGTGTTTCAATCACTCCACCCAACACCAACAGCTACATGAGAATTTTGAGGAATGTGTATTAAACCAGTGACCATTCACTGTTTTTGTTTGTTTGTTTCTTTCTTTGTTTCGAGACAGGGTTTCTCTGTGTATCCTTGGCTGTCCCGGACTCACTTTGTAGACCTGGCTGGTTGTGAACTCTCAGAGACCCACCTGCCTCTGCCTCCCGAGTGCTGGGATTAAAGGCGTGCGCCACCACGCCCAGCAATTACAGACAGCTGTGAACTGCCATGTGGGTGCTGGGATTTGAACCTGGGTCCTTTGGAAGAACAGTCAAGTGTTCTTAACCACTGAGCCATCTCTCCAGCCCAGACCGTTCACTCTTAGGACGATGTGAGACCTTTCTGCAGCCTAGCTTTATACTATACAATCACTGCTTTTCTGTTGCTGTTCTGGTTCACAATAGAAACAATGAGACGTCTGCTTTGTGTGGTGAGAACATTTAAAATGTGCAGTTTTCAAGATTTATTTATTTTATGTATATGAGTACTCTATCTGCATGTACACCTGTAGTCAGAAGAGGGCATCAGATCACATTGTGGATGGTTGTGAGCCACCATGTGGTTGCTAGGAATTCAACTCAGGACCTTTGAAAGAGCACTAGCCAGTGCTCTTAACAGCTGAGCCATCTCTCCAGCCCTAATGCGCAGTTTTAAAATGTACAATATATTTATGTTGGTTAGTGTTCTGCCAATTTGATAAAGGCTAGTGTCATCTGGGAAGAGGGAAGCTCAATTTTAAAAAATGCCACCATCAGATTGGCTTATAGGTATGTTTGTGGGGCATTTTCTTCCTGCATTCATGTGAGTGGGCCCAGCCCACTGTGGGCAGTTCCACCCCTGGGTAGGTGAACCTGGGTTGTATAAAAAACAAAAAAAAAAAACCAAGCTGATTTATTTGTAATAGCCAGAAACCGGAAGCAACCCACAGGTCTCCCAACTGAGAAATGGATAAAGAAATTATGGTACATCTACACAATGGAATACTATTCCGCTATCAGAAACAAGTATATCATGAAATTTGCAGGCAAATGGATGGAACTAGAAAAGATCCTGAGTGGGGTAACACAGACCCAGAAAGACAGACATGGTATGTACTCACTCATAAGTAGATATTAGCCATTAAGTACAGGACAATCATGCTACAATCCACAGACTCAAAGAAACTCAGTAACAAGGAGGGCACAAGGGATGATGCTTGAATCCCTCTAAGTAGGGGAAGTGAAATAGACATCAGAAGTGGATGGAGAGAGGGAAGTGGACAGGAACCTAACATTACTGCCATCTGAGAGGCTTTACCCGGCAGAAATGGAAACAGATGCAGAGATCCACAGCAAAGCATTAGGTGGAATTCAGGGAGTCCTGAGAAAGAGTTAGGGGAAGGTTTGAGGGAGCTGGAGAAATCAAGGACACCACAAGGAGACCTACATAGAGCCAATTAACTGGGACACAAGGGAGTTCATAGAGACTGAGCCAAAAAACAAAGAATATTCATGGACTGGTTCTAGGCCCACTACACATATGAAGCTGAGGGACTGCTTGTTCCTTACGTGGATCCCCTAACTATTGGAGCAGGGACTATCTCTGACTTGGACTCTGTTGCCTCCCTCTGGATCCCATTTTCCTAGCGGAACTACCTCGTCTTGCCTCAGTGGAAGAGGAGGCACTTAAGTCCTGATGTGATTTGATATGCCAGAGTGGGTTGGTACTGGGGGGGGGGGTATGAGGGAAGTGAGTAGGAGGGTGGGACTGGGAGGAGAGAGGGGAATAGCAATTGGGATGTAAAATAAACAAATTAATAAAAACAAAACAAAGCAAGCTGAGGAAGCCATGGAGGGCAAACCAGTAAGTAGTGTTCCTCCATGCTCTCTGCTTCAGTTCTTGCCTCAAAGTTCCTTCCCTGAGTTCTTACCCTGATTTCATTTCATGATGGACTGTAATCTGTAAGCTGAAATAAACCCACTCCTCCCCAAGTTGCTTTTGGTCATGGTGTTTATCACAGCAACAGAAAAGAAACCACAATAGTATTTTTGTTTATTGTAATCACCATCATTCTGTGTATTATACCCCTAAAGCACGCTACAGTAGTGCTACTTCTCGGGATATATCTAAACATTTATTGTTTTTTAAAGTAATTTTTTAATTTTATGTGTATTATAGCAGTTACAAGCAGTTGTGAGCTGCCATGTGGGTGCTGAGAATTGAACCCTGGTCCTTTTGAAGAGCAGTTAAGTGCTCTTAACCAGTGAGTCATCTCTCCAGCCCAGTTTATTATTTTTTAAAATTGTATGCATGTGTATGGACCTGAATGAGTGTATGCATGCGTATCATGTGTGTGCAGGTGCCTGACAAAGCCAGAAGAGAGTATAGGATCATCTGGAGCTGGATGTTGTGAGTGCCCTGATATGGGCGCTGGGAGAACTGAATCCAGTCCTCTCTGTGGGAGCAGCAAATGATCTTAAGCACCGAACCATCTCTCTAGCCCATTGGGTATGTAATGAAAGGAAGTAGAAATCAGTATGCTAAAGAAATACTATACTCTCATGTTCATTGCCGCACTAGTCACAATAACAAAAAAGATATGAAAGCAAACAAAGTGTCCTTTTTTAAAAAAAATGGATAAAGAAAATGTCCTGGGGCTGGCTGGAGAGGTCAGTACTTGCCTATCTAGTCATCCTAGATTCTATCCCAATACCGAAAGAAAAAAAAACCAGAAGAAAATGTAGCATATATTTTCTTCTCACAATAGAAATACCATTTAGCCTTCAAAGGGCCCCCCTGGGGGGGAGGAGACATGGGATGGGAATTATCTTTTGTGACAACATGGGCAAACTGGAACAGTATGCTAACTGAAATAATTCTGGTGCTGAACAAACAGCATGACCTGATTGATGTGTGGGATGTAAGGAAGATGACTTCATAGAAGTCAGAAGCAGGATGATGTGTTATCTAGACTGGGTGGGAAATGGACAGGGGAAGGACATGCTGACCCAAATACATGGGTTTTTTATGTCTTTGAGATAGGGTCTCATGACACTCACACTTGCCTCAAGTAACAGGAGGCAATATCTCTTAGAGCTCTCCTCCACTGAACATGGCCACGTTCCAGTAAACTTACAACTACTATGTAATTTTTGGTAAAAGGGAACTACTTTCAAAAGAATTTCAAAGGAGCTTGTGTTTTAGAGAAGTTGCACTCAAAAAAGGTATGTTTAGACTATAATGCATTTTTAAAACTGAGAAAACAATCAAAATAATAAAGCCAGTTCAAAAAAAGATACAGAGGGGGCTGGAGAGATGGATCAGCAGTTAAGGACCAAGGTTCAAATCCCAGTACACACATAGCAATTCGAAACTGTTTTTAATGGCCGCATTTGGTGGCGCATGCCTTTAGTCCCAGCACTCGGGAGGCAGAGGCAGGCAGATCTCTGTGAGTTCAAGGCCTGGACTACAAGTGTGAGTCCAGGACAGCCAGGGCTGCACAGAGAAACCCTGTCTCAAAAAAACCTAAAAAAAAAAAAGGAAAAGAAAAAAGAAAGATACTGAGATTGAAATTACGTGCACATACACACACATATTCAATGCAGATATTGGAATAAGACTGCATAGGTAATATTCAAGAGAATAAGACTAATCTTGGGAGCAGTTTATATTAGATAGATATCATTTGCATTCATATCAATGAGCAGAGAAAGTTTCCAATGCACCCAGTTTATATAAGAAATACTCACATTCTCCAAAGGGTAGGAGATGACACTGCCCGTGGGGAGAGCCAGTTTGTTCACTCCCTTCACCATCACCATAATGGTAGCCCGTGGACGGTGGAACAGGTTACCTACAGCCAGCCCTGGCCAAGATAGGTCCTAAATGTTGAAATGCACAAAATAGTTCTTAATTCTCGAATATGGAAGCTATTTCCCCAGTAACATCTAATAACCAGAGTGAAGGGGTTCTGGGATGACACTGGCCAGGAAGATTCAAAGGTGAAGCAGGCATCTTATTGAAGCAACAGCTATAATCGCCTAAGCAGGGGCATGGATGCCCACCTTCCTCACAGTCTTAAAATTATACTTATTAGAAAGTTCACTCACCACTTTTGTGTAAAAAAGCAAGCGAGTATAAAAAAAAGCCCATGTGTTTTGTATTTTTCCAGACTGTGAACTCTTATTCTCTTCCCTGGCGTCATTTTGTCCTTTCCGAATAGCATCACTTTTACTTTGCAGTGACAGCAAGAACTGTCCAAATGTTCTCTCTTGACTAAGCACTTTATGTATACAATTTGTTTAACAGTGACTCATGGTGCCTTACTAATAGTTATTCCTGAAGCTTACTGGAATATCCATTTGTAGTCAAATTTAAGCCTGTAGAGAACTAGGTACAAGTTTCGTCCTTCAGGGTAAACAACGAATCCTGCTCACTCTTGTTGGCCAAAGAAACCATGTGCTGCATGTAGCCCAACTGCCAAGTAGTGCCCAAGTAGAGCTGTTGGTTTTGAGAGTACTTGGACTCAAGAAGTGACGGATGATGTCAGTAGCCAACTTATAAAGTGACAAGAGAGTATAACAGCAAGACAGAGCAGTGGCATGCCCTGCTCTTAAGTTCTGTGCTTCAGGTCTCTTGGACTAAATTGATCCTGGCCCCTCTACCACAATTATATCAGTAGCCAGGGACTACCAGAATCCCTGGCTACATTCTAGAGAAATTTATCCACTGGCTGCATTATTTAACTTCAGATAAGATGTGTAGGCATGTTAGCATTTGTAACAAAGTAACTGCACTACAAAAAAAAAAAAAAGAAAAAAAGATACAGCCTATTAATAGCAGCAGCACCCCTGTAATATGCACATTACATTTCAATTCAAAATTACAATATACTTAAAATATTAGATAGACGGATCCACCACATAAAGGTTCTCACAATGATAAACACATAGTTATACTGATAATGATGCATGAAGATTTGGTTTCAGAAGCACTTGCCTGAGATTACCCCAAATACCAATGAGCCTTTAACATTTTGTAATCTGGGGCAAATGTACCTGTGTTTGTTTGCTCTCTTTGACTAATGGAAGAAATCAATTAAAAAATGTTTTAGAAACAGTTACAGCCATTTACTTTTAAGTATACATACTTCCTTCACAGAGAAGCCCATGGACAGTGCAGCTACATCTGGGATTCGATCTCCTGGTATAGGCCAGTTTCCATTTCGGAAAACAACAGACCCTGGTGATCTTAATATGCTAAATTCATTCCCAAAAGCACCTGGGGAGAAAACAGGTAAATGAATTATCATCATTAGAAATCTTTTGCATCCGTCTTGAAGTTTCTTAAATATAATACATTTCCCCCATTCTTCACCAGCTGAGCATGCTGAATTATGTTTGGAATAAAAAATATTGAGATATCTAGGGTAGGATGCTAGGATCGAACACAACTTTTCATGGCTCAGGCACGAGTGCTGCTGCAGATCTGAAGCAGCCTAATCCCAGATGGAGCTATGCTCCAAGTCCCACCAACATTCCCCCCACTAAGCATCAGTCTAAGAATTTAAGTACATACCTTGTGCTGGAACAGGGTACATGTGTAACTATGCAAGAGGCTTTTCTTTTTAAAATTTTAAATTAGCAAATATTAACTATGCATAATGAGTTTCAATGATAATTTTAAATTAGCAAATATGAACTATGCAAAATTCATTATATATCTATAAAAATGCCATAATTTTGATCATATTCACCCATTATCCTCTCTAGCCTACCCCATTCCCACTGACCCCTTCCTTCCTCCTCCTAACTACTCCCCTTTCTATTTTTATGTCTTTTGGGGGAGTGAACCAGAGTTTAATAAGGTCTACACACAGAAGCATGGGTAAAAGATTATTTACAGCATATGGGTTCTTTTATTTTTTGGTTTTTCTGTGTAACAGCCCTGGCTGTCCTAGACACACTTTGTAGACCAGGCTGGCCTTGAACTCACCGAGATCCACCTGCCTCTGCCTCCCCGGTGCTGGGATTAAAGGCGTGCGACACCACAACCAGCTGGTATATGGGTTCTTTACCGGTCACTACAGCAAAAAAATTCCCCCGACCCTCTGCAATCGTTAACTAACCATAGCTCCTCAGGGATGGATGGGGCCTCATAAGACTCCCTCCTCCAGCTACTGCTAACTGCCTATAAATCCTTGGGGAGGGGTGAGACTTCATGAACCTTCCACAGTACATGGGAGGATATTGATGGGCCCAATCTTGTGCATCTAATTAGAGCTGCTGTGGGCTCCAAAGTGTCATGACCATGTCATGCCTGGAAGACCATGTTCCACAACAGCCCTTCTGTGGGCTCTTGCATTATTTTTATATATTTGTTTAATTTACATGTATGAGCATTTGCCTGCATGTATGCCTGTGCATCATGTGTGTGCTTGGTGGCCTCAGAGACCAATAGGGTTATCAGATAACCTAGAACTAGAGTTTTGGATGGTTGTTGAGATACAGGTGCTGGGAACTGAACCCAGGTCCTCTGGGAGAGTGGTGAGTGCTTGTAACTGTTGAGCCCAGGCTCTTACATGATTTGTGCCCTCTCTTCCATAATGTTCCCTGAGCCTTGGAAGACTGAAAAGGGTTTTTTTCTAATGCTGTAGACACCCTCCTACAGATGGCCCTTCACAGGCTAACATGACATGACAGTTTAGCAAGAATTAGACATCCCCGGCAGTTCTCTGAAATTTAAAAAGCAAAAAGCCAAAGCCCTATACTAAAAAAAAAAGGAAACCTGATAGAAACCTGATATCTTTGAATTATTCTGACACCAAACCTCTCTATACCATGCAAATTTATGACATTCCTATTTCACTATAAGACTGGCAGGCCAGTGCATCTTTACAGGTTAGTATACATCTTAGGATACAGGGTGTTTCCTAAGGCCTCCTCGTATGCAACTCAATGAAATGAGGACCATCAAGAATGTGTGCGTCTATGTGTGCACAGGTGTTACCAGGTAGGATATAAAACACTCCAGTCTTCAGAAAACAAAATCCCAGGAATGGTGTTTTCAGTTGACACACCAGGAAGGTGAGAAAATGTCCCCTGTAATCACTAACTAATGGAAGTGCATGGTGTCTACAGCTAAAAAGTGAAGGACAAGAAGGAAAGGGACCGATTTCAAGACCTCCCCTAAGGATGGAGTATTTGGCCTGTTCACCAATGTCTGAGATGCCCTGTTTTGTCTTTGTGGTACTGGGGATGGTCTCTAAGGCTTGAAGCATGCTAAGGCAAGCATCTCATCTCTGAGCCACACCCCCAGAACGACAAGTAGCTAATAGAAACTTTTGGGTTCCTGTGAAAAAATGAGTTCCAAGTCTAAAACCAATCTTGGCCAGGCCTTCTGTGAGAAAATGAAGCTTTGGTACAGCATCAGTGTTATACCCCCTCAAGAAACAAATCCTTAAGCCTATGCTACATGAATGAAGTAGAAAGCAACAACAGTCAGTGTTTTGGTCTTGCAGTATTAACAGTAAATAAAAGGCCTCAGGCTGGTACAAATACAGTTGGACCAGTTCGGAGTTTCAATTCAGCCCAGGGCCAGAGCAAGAATTTCTAAACTTTTAGCTGAAGACAAATGAAAAAAAATAGCAGAATAGTTCGAACGGTCATCTGTAACCAACAGACATCTTGGTTTATTATCCAGTAGTAGAACTGTGCAGAGTCTTCAGGGCAAAAATCAAAATGTAAGACCTCAGGCACCTTGACAGCCTTACTTTGAAAAGGCCGGAGAAAACATCAAGAAACCTATATTTTCCAAGCTCTCCACACATTTCAGGAACCTACCTGAAACTTGGAGATAGCTTTGCTCTGAGATGGTCCCTCACCTTCACCCCCCACGAGGTGGTATCCTATAACCACCTCACCTTTGTGGCTGCATTCAACCACAGCTGCACAACAGTGGCCCACTGCTCAGAAACCCTTAGTCAGGGTCAGAAGAAAGGTGACCTTGCCCAAGCTTCTGCACATGGCAGGTATCACACCTCAGGGATACATGGCAGGAAGTCAGCTGTCCTTTACTCCAAATGCCATCTCCATTTACAAATACTGTTTGTTAGAGGCCAGCTCCATTGTCCCAGTATTCTAATTCTTTGAAAACCTTTTCCTTGTCCTGAACTGAAACAGGCCTCCATCCCTCCAGTCAGTCTCAAGATAACCCGTTCCCAGCTTCACAGAGAAAAGCCTACAGACTCTAGGCCACCAGCTTGCTCTCTTCACCAAAAGTCCCTAGCCATATCTCTAGTCAGGAGAGAATACCTAGTCTAACACAATCTTCTGTTTGGATTTCTTACAGACTTTCATTCATCCATCTATGAAATTATTCACTTACCATTTATTAATTCAGTTTTGTGACAGACGACACAGCAAGAGATAAGTGACTATAGGGAAGTAGGCATAGGAAGATGTCCCTGCAGAATCTAAGCTATTCAAAGGCAGGGATTTGAGTGTCTCTTGTTCATAACATTCCCAGGGCTGAGAACAGCACCCGACTCACAACTGCTCAGCAAATGTCCGCTGAGTTGATGAGTGAATGAAGTCACACCTGGAACTACTAATTTTCCCCTCAGCACAAAACCAGGCCCTCTGCTGCCACTCTACACTTAGAACCACTAAAACCCCTACCAGTGCCTTGCCAAAACAAAAGCCACTTTTAAATCGAATATGCTTCCCTTCAGGGGAAGAACTCTGGAACCACACAGCCCACTCCTTTGCTTTTCCACTTCAGCTCACGCTGTCTGCTTTGGTCCCCAGTTTCTGGCCACACCACTGAAACAGCACACCAAACCCCGAAACACAATTCTCCACCCTTAATTACCTAACTTCCCCACATATCTAACACTGGCAAGTCCCTCTTTGAAATTCCATTTTGGCCTTCATGAAGTCAAGGCCTCTGCTTTTCCTTCCAATTCCTTTGACTCCTTCCTGTGCTCTCCTGTTTCATCCTTTAAAGCTGTGCTGCCAGACTTCGGATAGCTCTTTCAACATAAAAATGAAACACATCCCGCATATGTACCTGTCTATGTAATACATATGGTATATATCTGTACAATAATTACAAATCTGTACTGTGCTATAAAACACACATAAAACATTTTAGCAAGCCGGGCGGTGGTGGCGCACGCCTTTAATCCCAGCACTTGGGAGGCAGAGGTAGGCGGATCTCTGTGAGTTCGAGGCCAGCCTGGTCTACAAAGCAAGTCCAGGACAGCCAGAGCTGTTATACAGAGAAACCCTGTCTCGAAAAACCAAAAAAAAAAAAAAAAACATTTTAGCCTCTATAGTGTTCTTCCAAATGTGATCATGATACATACTCAAGTTTAAAACATCTGACCATTCCTATTTAAAATAAAAGGATTAAAAAAAAAAAAAGACATACATGGAAATTCTAGTACAGATCCCCAGTACTCAACTGAATCACATAGCATATTCCATTTGAAAGATCAGGACTCAATTCTAAGTCACGCTCCATGACTAAGCCCATCTACCCCTAAGGTGGTAAACACCCAACACACTGCCAGCTCCCAGATTTTTATTCCCAGTCTAGCTCTGCTGCCAGTCTTAGACCTACACACTCAAAGCTGACACTTCCTTGTAAGCCTCACTGCCCCCTTAAACTCCACAGGTAGTCTGAACCTGGATTCAGGAGCTTTCCACAGATTTCCACCATCTCTCTTTAACCCCTCCTGCAGCGCCACAGCCAATCACTGCTGTCAGCTGCTCTTCTTCCTTCTTATTTCATCAATCTCCCTCCCACCCCAATGCACCACTACCACATCGGTCACTCACCAGATTTGCCACAGACGGCTAACTATGACGCCGTCCTACACCCTCGGACCCAGTTTTCTCTTCGTATTTCCAAACTACAAATCTGTTTATTTACCCCTCTGCCTAAATGCCTGTGCTCACTGCCTAGGGTCTTGCAGGGGAAACCAAAATGTACCTGGACATCTCACCAACCCAATTCCCGAGATCTCAACAAGCCCTACTGGTCATTGGCTCTCATTATCGGTCCTCTCATATGCACATACTGTTCCACTTCAATTATTTTCCCCACCTCAGTCTTCCACATATTTTTCTTGGGAGGCACCTCCCCTGGGGAAGGCTCCTTGAGCTTCTGCAGTCTGTGTTAGTGTGCCTTTCTTGGAGTGCTCCACCACCTTGTGTGGTGAGAAGCTGTGAATGGTGAGTGGAATCAATCAACTAAAAAAAAAGGGATGGGAGTTACTTCTGTCCTCGAGGCCATCAGTTCCCAAAGTCAACTCCCTCCTTCTACTCACATCTCTACAAATTCCATGTGTTAGCTCTTGGCCCTTCTCCAGGCTAAATATCTGAACTTTTAAAAATATGGCTCAGAACATGGCAACTCATAGCTGAAGTTCCTAGTTCTCTGTGGTTCCCTAACACTGTTTTAAAGTAAACAGTGAAATCAGACTTCTTAAAGATGTTTTCCACTAAATCACACTTAGTCACTGTGGAAAATAACACTGTATGTTCACCTGACAAGAGCCAGCAACACACTTCAGACTGTTACATGAACTAGACCGTTTTAGCAAGGATAGCATGTCCAAACCAAGTAGAGAAACAATTATTTTCCCTTAGACAAAAACCAAACCAAAAACCTAAACCTCACTGACCAAAATGTCATAGATCTGAACATAATGGCACTCAGAAGGCAGAAACAGGCGGGTCTCTGAGTTCAGGGCCAGCTAGGATTTCAAAAGATGTCAGGCATGATATTAAAACATGGAATTTCAACAGATGTCCCTCGAAACCACAGTATCAATGGAAAGGTTTTTTTCACTTTGAAAACTGAATTAATACAAAAGAATTCTCCCAAAGTCTATTTGTGTGTGTGTGTGTGTGTGTGTGTGCAGTAGTATGTATATGCAAGCATGTGGAATTTGAGATCAACCTCCAGGAATGATCTCCTCAGGAACTGTCCACCTTGTTTTTTTCAGATAGGATCTCTCACTGGGATATGAAGCTCATCCATTAGGCTACAGTGGCCAGTAAGGAACTTCTAGTGATCCACCTGTCCCCACCTCCCCAGCCCTGAGACTGTAAGCACACACCACTCTACCCAGTTTTTATATGGGTGCTGGGGTTCAAACGCATGTCCTCATGCTTTCATGGGGAGCACTTACCAAGTACCCTGAAGTCTCTTGATAAATAAACCAGGATGGTCTTTCCTAAGCCAACAACAGAAATTTAAACACAAAAAACTCTAACACTTTGGAGGCCTGAAAATAAGTGTAACTATTATTATTATTATTATTATTATTATTTTTAGTTTTTTTGAGACAGGGTTTCTCTGTGTAGCTCTGGCTGTCCTGGACTCACTCTGTAGATCAGGCTAGCCTTGAACTCACAGAGATCCACCTGCCTCCCAAGTGCTGGGATTAAAGGCGTGTACCAGGGGGCAGAGAAGAGGTTTGGTTTTTCGAGACAGGGTTTCTCTGTGCAACAGCCCTGGCTGTCCTGGAACTCAGAGGTTTTTTTTTTTTTTTTTTTTTTTATTTTACTTTATGTGAATTGGTGTGAGGGTGTCAGATTCCCTGGAACTAGAGTTAGAGACAGTTGTGAGCTGTCATGTGGGTGCTAGGAGTCGAACCCAGGTCCTTTGGAAGAACAAACAGTGTTCTTAACCACTGAACCATCTCTCCAGCTCTGAGGTTTGGGTTTTAAAAGCAATATTAGTTTTTTTCACTTCAACTGCCATTCCAAAAGTAGGACCTCCCACGATAGGCACTGGGATTCCTTGACACAAGACATCCATTCCTAAAGTTTTTCTCCACATGACATTTTTTTGTTGTGGTTGTTATTTTTCTGAGACAGGGTTTCTCTGTGTAGTCCTTGCTGTCCTGGAACTCATTCTGTAGAACAGACTGGCCTTGAACTGGGAGATCTGCATGCCTCGGCCTCCTGAGTGCTGGGAATAAAGGCGTACGCCACCATTCCTGGCTCCACGGGACTTCCTGTTTCCTACCTACTGTCTGCTAACCCAGTCTCGGCCCCACCACTCCCATGTTGTCTCACGCCATTCCCTGTGCCCTACACATATTGTGGAAAGACACCCCCTACTTGGAAGTCAGCTGATCTGCCGTCAAATCCAGCTTTGATACATACTACTCGTGTGATGCCGGCTTGATTTATCACTGTGCAAACTGAGGATACTTTCTTCCAAGGATTACTGTAAAATAAAATGCATTACCACATGATACGCAAGCCACAGGCCAAATATTAGCTCATTTCCACTCATTTTATCCTCTTAAGAGAACCTAGGTTCCACTAAGAAAGCTACCATTTGTTTGACATGTGACCCTAAAAAGCATGACTCACACCCTAGTCTCCAAGTCTTTCAAATTGGGGACTGAGATCAATACTGAGAGACTGTCTGCGTTCAGCTATAGAAATAATTATAAAAATCGAAGACTTTTGCATCCTGAAATATACATATACCATGGAGGCAAATATGAGGGAGGCAAGGTTTCATCCGTTGTTAATAACAACCAATAGAAACGAAGGGAGAAAATACAGCAGTCGGAGGCGGCTAAATCGTTGGCCAACATTCCCTTCTTGGTAGTGGGTTGCGGTTGAACCGTATATTGAGAAATGCAAACCCGTCTTCCGAAGGGCCTCGAAGAGGGAAGGAGTGATCCAGCAAATGGGAGGGCAGTGTCCCAACCGGCGACGCGCCTGCCCCCGAAAGACTGATAACCGTTACAGAGTCCCCCAGGTAGCCCTGCCCGGTTCCGGAGACCACAAGGTCGCTCTGTCAGGGCCAGATCATGAACCAGAGCCCGGAAGAGGGCCGCCAAACCCAGGCCGCCCCCATGCGGCTCCCGCCCGCAGCCGCGCTCGCCCAGGGTCCCTGCGTCCCCTGGCCTCCCGCAGTGCTCCCGGCAGCTCACCCGCCACCAGCAAGGACAGGAGAGCGACGAGCACAGCCATGATGCCCCTGCTGCTGAAGCGGATATGAGCCACACGAACAGGGATGCAGAGACTCCAGTGAACACTACAGCCCAATGACGCTTACTCGTAGGTTCCGATCTCCAGGCCCCTCCCCTTTAGCCGTCCAAGGCAACGTCTCGGCCAATCGCCAACTACGCCGCCAAACGGAAGCGACGTATCCAGAGAGACGTCACGATTGAGGCAGGGCCTAACGTGATGGTTGCAATGCTCTGCCAATAAGAGTCAACGGTTTTTAGGAGCAGGGCGGTCCCGCCCCTCAGGCCCACAATGACAGGTCACGAGATGAAGGGTAGGGCCCGCGCGGTAAGAGCAGGTGGCCTCACCGGTTGTAGGGTCTTGAAAGCTCACGGTGAAGCTAACTCCCGAGGGTATACCCCTTCTTCAGCCTTCGGTGAGGATCTTCAACACTGGTGTCTGTCTTTCCCTATCTTGTGCCTCGGCCCGCTGCGAATGACAGCTGTGGAAAGCGCTGTAGAAAGCTCAGGTTTTGCTCTAGGGATTCACAGACTGTAGAGCACCTGCTGGGAGGAAGCCTGGCGCCTGGAGGAAGCCCTGCTCGCCTAGCTGAGGTGCTACTTAAAATATAGGACTCCCGCTTGAATTTGAGTTGTAGATAAAGAATAACTTTTAGTGTGCCTGGAATATTTATTTTACTCATTTTTATATATACGAAGTACCCATTTTCTGAAAATCAGATGTAACTGAGTATCCTGGTTTTTGATTTGCTGTATCGAACAACACTGCCTCCAAACACTGTGATCTACAAGAACAGAATATTATTACTTTTTCCGTCCTTCTTTTGGATTCTAATCTGGGCAAGGTGCTTAGGGAGGCTCGATGAGGGCTAGACATACTAATTAGACTATGATCATCTCTTCCCACACCTTATAGGCTCTTACATATGATGTAAGGCAAGGAATGACATTGTCCATAATCTTTGGTTAGAAAACAATGCTCTGGGCTAGAGGGACGGCTCAGAGGTTAAGAGCACTGATTCCTCTTCAGAGGTCCTCAGTTCAATTCCCAGCAACCACATGGTGGCTCACAACCATCTATAATGAAAATTGGTGCCCTCTTCTTGCCTGCAGGCATACCTGCAGACAAAACACTGTATAAAAAAGAAAACAATGCTCCAGCTGATGACCATGAAAGATGAATATTATTTTAATATATAAGAGGAGGTTGGGGCTGGTGAGATGGCTCAGTGGTTAAGAGCACTGGCTGCTCTTCAACAGGTCCTGAGTTCAATTTCCAGCAATCACATGGTAGCTCATGAAGGGTCGGATGCCCTCTTCTGGCATGTAGGTGTACATGCAGACAGAACACTCACATTAAAAAAAAAAAAGAAAAGCGGAGGCTGGGTAAGGAAAAAGCGTAGCATATATGGCAGGGAGAACGCCTTCTCTGGTTGAACTTTTTTAACTGTTTAGTTTGACAAAAGAGATCTTACAGGGTAGAAGGACAGAACTAAGATTTTTGTTTATTCTTTTTTTTTTAATTCTAGGGATGGAACCCCAGAGATTTGCACAGTCTAGGCAAGAGCTCTACCACTGAGCTGTGCCTCAACTAGGAATATATATATATATATATTTTTTTTTTTTTGAGACAGGGTTTCTCTGTAACAGAGCCCTGGGTGACCTGGACTTGCTTTGTAGATCAGGCTGGCCTTGAACTCGCTGGCCTCAACTCACAGAGATCCACCTACCTCTGCCTCCCGAGTGCTGGAATTAAAGGTGTTTGCCACCATGTCCAGCGGAAAATATTTTTTAAAGATCTTGACTTGTACACAGAAGAACTACAGTTCATTCAATACAAATGGGGAGCCATTGAATGTAGTCGAATACTGCTCAGTGCACAAATGTAAGGAAGATGCGGTAGATGGGAAACGGCTCACTGACTCTCAGTTTACAGACTCGGTTTGCTTCTTGAAATTGACGGAGAGAGAGCAAAGAAAAGAGCAGGAGCTCCAGGATTTCTCCCGGTGAAACTTAGCCAGCCCAAGAATTGGACTCAAAAGGACACTCCTCAAATACTTGGAATACAACTTCTAGAAACCACTATGTTTACCAAAGTCACTCTCAATTTATAACGCAGTCTGGATTTCCTCACTCAATGTAAGAAAATTCTTAACTCTCAATCTTGTGTTTTAGTCCAACAGAGAATTTGCACAGGTGTGTTTCTAGAGAAATCTGAAGAGGGGGGTGTTCTTTTAAGAATGTAAAATTGTTGTATTAGAACCAAAGTGTCTAAAGCAGCTAATTACAGAAATCCAAACTGTAGGACTACCATGAATGTTTAAAAAATTTTTTTAAACTATTTTTCTATGGCCAGGGTCAGGGCTCAACTGCTGAAGGCACTAGCTGTGCAAGACTGAAAACCCAATTTTGATCTCCAAACCAATCTGGATTTGGTGGTGTGTGTGCTTCTCAGCACTTTTGTGTTGAAATGGGTAGTGGTGTACATTCCAGCACTCCTGTGTTGAAAAGAGAAGCAGAATCATCTGGAAGTCCCAGGGCCAGCTAGTGGGGAGTACACAGCATAGCATCAGAAACAAGAGAGACCCTGCCCCAAAGGGAGGCTAGAACTAATGCCTGAAAGTTGTCTTCTAACCAAAACACACACTACCACCACCACCACCACCACCACCACCACCACCACCACCACCACCACAAAATAAGTAGATTAAAAAAACAATTTAGAGGCTGGAGAGATTGCTCAGTGGTTAAGAGCACTGGCTGTTCTTCCAAAGGACCCAGGTTCAAATCCCAGCAACCACATGGCAGTTTAAAACTGTCTGTAATGCCGGGCTTGGAGGCACATCCCTTTAATCCCAGCACTTGGGAGGCAGAGGCAGGCAAATATCTGTGAGTTCAAGGCCAGCCTGGTCTACAAAGTGAGTCCAAGATAGCCAGGGATACACAAAGAAACCTCATTTAAAAAAACCGAAAAAAAATTCCATTCTTTATCTATCTTGCTGTATGTCAGAGAACAGGTTTTAACTGGTATCCCTGCATGAATATGTCTAAATGAATCTTGTTTAGGTATATAGTTAGGTAAAGTGGAACAGAGCTACCACAAATTCAACCGAAGGAAGCATACAGCCTTTTCTGCCCTTAAAAGAATTCTAGGACATTCTGATATATTCTAATTTGAGAAATAACAAAAATACTATAAGCAGATTAGCATATAAGATAATGCTCTGCCATATGTCAACTTCACTCTTTCATTCTCTATCTTGAGAAGTACATTTTTTTTGACTTGTGAATTTTTCACATCAAAGGCCTTTTTTCAGCTGAGGTATCAACAAGGCATTAGCATTCAGCAAGATAAATACTATACTAGCAAGCCTTCTCTTTGTGGCATAGATGGAGACGCTGAAACCTAGGGGAGGGAAAATGTCCTCAAGGGCACATAATGACACATCAGCAGTTCTGCTTTATGAACACGGCCCTCTGGTTCAGTCTTTAGCATGAACTGGTGATGTACAGTTAACTTTTCGATGGAAACATTTAAAAGTGGAAATGTCACAGGACAACATGTGCAGTGACGACTAAAGTACTCTGTTACAAGAAACCTTTATCTATTGATAGCATCTAAAGTAGCCAACTATTGATATTTATCAATAGCAACAGGTCAGAGAGCCTAGACTCCAGCCACCCACTGACCTAAGGGGAGACAGGAAACAAAGACGCCTTTCTAACTGGGGCTGAGGGTGGGACTAGGACTGGAGAGATGACTTAGCAGTTAAGAGAGCTTGCCAAGGACCAGAGATAGGTTTGGTTCCTAATAACTCCACAGCAGACTCCAGGGTTTCTGGTGCCCCATTTTAGCCTCCAAAGACACTTGCACGTATATGTGAATTCCCATGCACACATGAATACCACACACATAAGGGCAGGCCTTTAAAAGTGATAATCCATGCTTGTTTCAGATCCATGGTCTCTGCCTCCTGGTCAGCTGTCTTGGATGGTGCTGCTCCTTCGACAATGGACTGAGATCTCTTAGAAACCAGTAGCCCAGATCAACTTTTACTCCCTTAGGTTGTTTCTGTTAGGTGTTTGGTCACTGATATGCAAATGTGACTAATATACCCACTAATATATCCAGTCCATGGGGACAACATGGAACAGACTCTAAGAGAAGGGCTCTAAAATGTTGTCTGCTACTCCTTGAAAATGTCAAGACACCAAAAAATAAGGCAAATGAATAACTGTCACAGCCTAAAGGAGCCTAAGCAGACATGATGACTAAATGTATTGAGGTGTCCTGGATGGGATCATGGAGCAGATAAGGCAGTCTGAATAAAGCAGGGACTTTGGTTAATGATAATGTATCATTAACTGTGACAAATGGGCCATATTAATGCAAATAATTGGAAAGACTGGCTGTGAGGTATATAAGGGATCTCTGTACTGTCTTGTCAAATTTTCTGTAATGCCAAAATGTTCTTTAGCAAAGAAAGGAGACACTGTAAAGTTAGTAAAAATACAAACCAAAAAGGGGGGGGGGGGAGACGAGCAGTTTCCAGAATACATGGGCACATGTAGAACTCAGCAAAGCTGTTAAAAGAAAATAGCAGACTTGCAGAAAGAAGCACTTTACAAAAGAGGAACTCTAAAGGGCAGTTGAATGTAATTAATTATAAGTTGCTCAACCTTGCTATTAGTCAAGGAAAAGCAAGTTTGAAGCCCTGAGATGCCACATTGAGTTACCAGACTGGCAAAAACTAGTCTGACCATACCATGTGTAGGCAAAGACTGTGAGTCAATGGAAAGTTTTGTTTGTTTGTTTTGAGATAGGCTTTCACTATGTAATTCTGTAGTCCTGGAACTCATGATGTAAACCAGGCTGGCCTCCAACTCAGAGATTCATCTGCCTCTGCCTCCCAAGTTCTGGTATTAAAGGCGTGCCTCACCACACTCAGCCTTCTTACTTTCTTTTTTATTTTTTTTTAACTAGAGACTTGCTTATCGATTTATTATAAAGAATACAGGTAGCGAAAAGCTGGGGTGAGGTGTAAAGGAAGTGCAGAGAAATTCTACACTCTCTCACTTGTTGAATCTGCTTCCAGAAACTTCCATGTGTTTGTCTGATTAAAAGGTCTCTGAATCCTTTCAACATGGATCTTAAATTGAGCTTTCTTTTTTTACTCTTTTATTTTTGTGATTATAATATAATTATGTCATGTTTCTCTTTCCTTTTCTCCCTCCAAATCCTCCTATATGCCCTTCCTTAATGGGTTTCAAATTCATAGCCTCTTTTTCATTAATTGTTAACATATATGCATATACATGTACATTCCAAATATAACCTGCTCAGTCTGTATAATGGTATTTGTGTGTAATGTGAATTTTTCCTATTAATTAATATTTGTTTATTTTACATTCCAATCACCAGCACCTCCCTCCACTCTTCTCAGTCCCACCCTCCCACCCACTTCCTTCATAATCCCCCCACCCTAGTACCAACCCATCAAATCACATCAGGACTAAGTGCTTCCTCTTCCACTGAGGCAAGACTAGGAAACTGGGATCCAGAGGGAGGCAACAGAGTCCAAGTCAGAGATAAACCCAGCTCCAATTGTTAGGGGATCCACTTGAGGACCAAGCAGCCCATCAACTTCATACATGTAGTGGGCCTAGGATCAGTCCATGCAAGTTCTTTGGTTGGTGGTTCAGTCTCTATGAGCCCCTCTGTGTCTGAGTTAATTGGCTATGTGGGTCTTCTTGTGGTGTCCTTGACTCCTCCAGATCCCTCAGTCCTTCCCCTAAGTCTTCCATAAGACTCCCTGATTTTCGCCTAATGTTTGGCTGTGGATCTCTGCATCTCTTTCCATTATCTGCTGGATAAAGCCTCTCAGATGGCAGTAATGTTAGGTTCCTGTCCACTTCCCTCTCTCCATCCACTTCCGATGCCTATTTTACTTCTACTTAGAGGGATTCAAGCATCATCCCTTGTGTCTTCCTTGTTACTTAGTTTCTTTGCGTCTGTGGATTGTAGCATGGTTGTCCTGTACTTAATGGTCCATACCCACTTATGAGTGAGTACATACCATGTGTGTCTTTCTGG
>CAJQZJ010000248.1:4230475-4260617 GCA_907164525.1 Lophiomys imhausi | reverse complement strand
TGTGTGTGTGTGTGTGTGTGTGTGTGTGTGTGTGTGTGTGTGTGTAGTATTGGGGATTACATCCAGGGTCTTGTACATGTTAGGCTCTACCTTCAGTATCCAATGCATCTTACAATAACTTGATTTCCTTTAAGGTTAAATTTTCTTTATCAGGATGTGAATCCCATCAAATATAATTTAGGATTGCTTTTACAATGTCACTTATTGCTCTCACCAGTATACATAAATAAATGTATGTGTATATTATTTTGAACACACTGAGGCATTATTTCTAATGCTTCCTGAGTATTTTAGCATAATTATAAGAGATGCTTTCTATGTGGCCAATGTTGTCATTTTCATGAATATAAAGTACATTTTATGAGACAAGTTTTTGACTCCAATGTCTTACTTTGAACTCTATTGTCACCTCACTGGTAAGTGGCCTTGGGCAAGCAAGAACTTTGGGTCCGCATTCATAAAGTGATGTCATTTTGGCCTTTTCTAGGTTCCTCTGTGCTCTTGTCCAGATCTACAAGGTCCACCTATAGAGTTTGACAACTCTGAGGTACTGCGAAATGACAGTTGCTGGCCAGTCAGTGGAAGTGAGCAACTTTAAAACAGTCGTTATGTGTGTCCTAAGAAATTGTTGACTGAAGCAGGTTCATATAAAGTGGCCAAGTAAGCAAATAAACATCTATAATACACTCTATGTCCCTAGCCTAATCTACAGAGTCTTTGGAAAGAATTCTTTTTTTTAAGGTTTTTTGAGACAGAGTTTCTCTGTGTAACAGCCCTGGCTGTTACGGAACTCAAAGAGATCCACCTGCCTCTGCCTCCCAAGTGCTGGGAGTAAAAGTGTGTGCTACCATGCCCGGCAGAACTCATTTTAAGGGGACAATTCTAGGACTGAGGCAATGTATTTGTTAGCATCTATACAAACAAGATGGAACTACTAATTTAATTCAAAACTAGGAGGATCTTGCCCCCAAGAGTGCAGTGTGTGTGTGTGCGTGTGTGTGTGTGTGTGTGTGTGTGTGTGTGTGTGTGTGTGTGTGTATTGGGGAGTGTATTTGACAGTGAACCCCAGGGCCTTACATGTTAAGGAAGCACTTTGCCATTGAGCTGTTTCCCTAACAAAAGTGTAGTTAGTGCACTTGCGTGTGCGTGCATCTATGCCTATGTGTGTGGCTGAGTGTGCTTGCCTATATGTGTGCATGTTGGAGGCCAAAAACTGACTTCTCCACTTTGTTTTTAGAGCCCGTGGCTTTGGCTACACTGGCTGTCCAGAAAGCCCCTTGCAGCTGCCTGTCTTTGGGTTCCCCTACTCCTAGCTCTGAGATTACAGATGTTCACTGACACACTCAGCTTTTAAGTGGGTGTGGGGATCTGAACTCAGGTCCTCATGCTTGAACAGAGAGCACCTTGCCCATTGAACCATCTCCCAAGCCCCAAGAGTGCCTTTAATCTAAGGATATTTGAGTAAGAGTTTTATAGAAATAGAACATATGTCTTAACACAGGAAAGTGAGGGCTATTTTAAGTTATGTACAATGTCCAGGTGATTCAAATATATCCAGCTCTAACATTTAGTCAGGAGGAGCTCACCTGTTTCCAGAGGCATCTGTAGGGTAACATTTGTTACACAGGAGCTAATGTGATGAAGTTGCTTTTAAAAATACTCTTTTACATGTATTTGTTTGCATGGGCATGGGTGCATGTGTGAGTATGTGGGTGCATGTATGTGTGTGTGGGTGCATGTGTGCAGGTGCACCTGGTCCACGGTACATATGTGGAGGCCAAAAAACAACTTGCAGGAATTGCGCTTCTGTTTACCATCTGGGTTCAAGGGATTGAACTCAAGTCAGCCGGCTTGGAGAGAAGCAGCTTTACCTACACTGACCCATTTCACCTGCCCCTGTCTACTTTCTAATGTCTCCCTGACCATTCCACCACCCAGGCTTTTTGGCTGCTAAAGTTTTGAATAACTGCTTCTTTTGGTACTCCCAGCCAGGTGACCCAGGTCCATTGCTAAGAGTGTCACAGCTTGATTTTTTTTTTTTTTTGGTCTGTTACTACAAAAATGGCTTTGCCTCTCTGTTTGTCCTCTATTGTGGCAGTTTACTTGGACTGGGAAATGCTAATGTAGTCCCAGTCACAACTGCCAGCTCAATGACATCTGTCCTCCTAAGTCCCAACTTGGAACTGAAAGCTTTCATATGTTGCCAACTCTATGTGAAATCTAATAGAATGAATGTTAGTGATGACTTCTCCAACTGCAATCTGTAAAACCCTGTGAGTTTTCCATCATTATTTAATCCTTAAATTGAAACCTCCATTTCCTGGCTTCCAAAAAGTTTGGCAAAAAGTACTTTTGGGAAACAAAACAAATCAAAAACAAAAACAAAAAATCCCCAAACCCTTCACCCCAGTGAAGCATTTGTCCACTTTCAGTGGTTCTCAGAGATAGTTTCACATCTTTTCCGAGGTGACTCCTTTTGGAACTGTGCCACTACAACTTCTAGAAAATTTCCATGTCATACTCCTGGGGGTGGAGTGGGCTAGAAGTGAGTGGCCACTGTGGCTGGACTCTATGATTAGTGGTATTTATGTGAGTATATATGTATTTATTTTTGAATCAGGGTCTCACTTAAGGCAATCCTCCTGCCTCAGTCCTCCAAGTACTGGGATTATAGTCATGAACCTCTACATATTTATTAGGGTTTTGCTATGTAGCCTAGACTGGCTTCAAATTCATGGTCTTTCTGCTTTAGCATTGGGTTTAACTTACAATTAATAACACCAGAAAAAAAAACAAACCCAACAACAATAACTAATAGTAAAATAGGAAGAGTACTATAATATACTGAGCAGAAGCTATTTGAGAGAGCTAGGATGGTGGTGGATATGGATAATCCCAGGAACTTGGGGGTATCACTTGAGCATGAGTTTGAGATCAGCCCAGGCAATACAGAGACTCAAGGAAACCTATTTAAAACTTAGGAATTTTTATTTCTATAATTTTCCATTCAATATTCTCAAACTTCAGCTGACTATAGGAAACTGAAGTTGAAGAAAACACCATAGCTAAGAGAACGCTGCTACAGGGTGTGGTGGTGGGGATGACTTCAGTGACTAAGAGTGTGCACAGCTCTTGGAAAGGACCTGAGTTCTGTTCCCAGCACGCACATCAGGCAGTTCACAACAGCTTTTACCTTCAGCTCCATGGGATCCGACACCTTCTGGCCTCTGTGGATATTTGAACTCACATGTGCATACTCACACAGACACATAGCTAAAAAGAAAAGAGAGAACACAATGGAATTTCATGCAGTACGTGAAATTTGCTAAGAATATCGTAATAGATGGCCTAGTACACACAAAAAAGAGCTATGTGAGATAACAGGAATGTATACAGATGTCAAAGCTCCATGTGTCTCATCTTAAATATGCACAGTGTTTATCTGTCAGTCATACTTCATCAAAGCTGGGAAAACATTTCTCCATGGCCTTTGGCCTGGGAACTATTCTAAGAGGCAGCCGTGGGCTGGCCTTACTTAACTTGGGTGTCATGTGTGACCTTAGGAGTCCTTTTAGAAAAATAGTCACAAGTCACATGTAGGCCAAAGGCTCCACACATGTAACTAGAGATAGTTAATACTTGTTCTAGAAACATCCTTTTTGCCTTTCCTCCTTTCTCAAGCAAACTGAATGCACACATTGATAACATTTGGTTTTGCCTTTCCGTTTCTTTCCAAGAAATTCCATTCATGCCTGTGGTATCTTATGGATGGTTACAGGTCCCACCCCTCCTGGCATCCATGCAGTTGTCATGGGACTGGACTCTGCAGTGCCTTCTTGCAGCAGGTGTGTCAGTTCATCCCACTTCTGGATGTTAGCTCAGTCACGTGGCTTGCTTTATTGACTGGACTGATAATAGAGTGACACAGATGCTCCAAGTGGCTCATATAGCGTGGCTTCAGGCATCTCTAGGATATTGTGTCCTGGCTAGCTTGTTGGATGATGGGGGACAAAGGGGGCACAGCTGAATTGAGACCAGCCTAGGTCAGCCATCAACCAGATGGCCCCAAAGATGTGAGTCCAGTTGAATGAATCCGCACTTATTGTCATGTGTCCCTGGCATCAAGGTGTACGTTAGGCAGCCTGCTGATAGAAGCTGCCCTGCCCAATACCTCCAAACACCTAAAGGCCTGGACTTGCCTTTGGTATACATGAGAAGGACAAATGGGTTTTCCAAATGACCCCACTGGTATTATTGGTGGAGGAACTGGTGCCCCATTTATCTCCAAGTACAGCAGGCCTGCCAGAACCCTAAGAAGTCTAAAAATCAAGCCATATTACAAGTAAGTATGACTTAATAATATGGTCATCCATCAGACCTTAAAAGCCCCTTTAGAAAAATCTTCAAAAGTCATATGAAGTCCAAAAGGACCCCATGTGTAACTAGGGCTAGCTAATGTTCATTCTACAAACTTTGGTATTTCCTGACTTGCAGAAGTTCCTCCTTACATACATTCACAACCTGGGTTCCTAACTAGCATCCCCTGTGACCACATGAAAAGCATTTCATAGGTTCTCACAGCTGGGCCATAATTCTTAAATAGTTAAGCATTACGCATGCTGTCTCTCCTGATGAATGGAACCCCTTTTCATCTCACCGTTAACAAACTTAGATCTTTTCAAGTGACTGGAGAGCACTCCACAAGCCCGAAGTTCTATAAAACCCTCAAAGTAATAGCAACAATAAAAGCTTATTAGCCATTTCGGGCTCTGAATCAAGACTTTCCATCCTTGGCATCTAATTAAATGGTTTACATTCCTAAGGAATACAGAGCTTTACACCTCTCTTCCCTTCCCAATTGGGAATAGAATAGTGGTCAAGACTTTGTAAGAGACACATACATGGGCATCTAAATAAAGATTTCTTTGGGATTGTTTTCCAACACTGCCAGCCTTGGTCCCCTGGGCAGGTGTTGGGGATGATGTTAGTAAGATAGTCATTGTTTGGAGGTAACTCATATATGCCAGTTGTTTTAGGGTGTCTTTTTAAATTAATTATTATTGATGTATGTGTGTATGGTGTGTGTTCGCATGTGATGGCATGGGTGTAGAGGTCAGAGAACAACTTATTTTGTTCTATTTTTTGTTTGTTTGTTTTTTCGAGGCAGGGTTTCTCTGTGTAACAGCTCTGGCTGTCCTGGACTAGCTTTGTAGACCAAGCTGGCCTTGAACTCACAGTAATCCTCCTGCCTCTGCCTCCCAAGTGCTGGGATTAAAGGTGTGTGCCACCATGCCCGGCTTATTTTGTTCTTTTTTCCTTCCGTATTTATGTGAGTTTTGGGAACTGAACTCAGGTCACCAGGATTCAATGGCAAGAGTCTTTACCTGCAGAGCCATATCACCAGCTCCTGGGGATACTTTTCTGTTAAAGCCTTATGACCACCTGCAATGTCAGGCTGCTACAGAATTCCCCTAATGGGACCCGAGTGCCACTGAAAAGCTGACTTCAGCTTAAAACTAAAATGCTTAGCTTGAAGACCCCAGACTCTCATAAAACCCTGTTCTGTCTAATCTGTTCTGACTGATCTATGGCTGTTTGGCCCAATACAGTGGTGTATGTAGCCGGTCTAAGCCAAACTGGGCTCCATATACACTGGACCTCCAAGACTTAAGAAGAAAAAAAAAGAATAGAAGGCACTCTATCTTCATATTAATCGCCAGTTGAAGTGATGCTATTTGGGGTGTATTGGGTTTAACTATAGGCTGACCTGCCAATCAATCTCAATTGCTTCTTTTCACCATTAAAACCAATTTTTTTCTTTTTTGCTACAAGGTCTCCTATGTAGTGTTGACTGGCCTAGAACTTGCATGTAGATCAGGCTGGCCTTGAACTCATAGCGATTGGTCTCTCTCTACCTCCTGAGCCCTGGGATTAAAGGTGCATGTCATTGTGCCCAGCCTTCTTTTCGTGTGTGTGTAAACTATCTTGTATGTAGCTTAAAATTCATGTGTATGGGGAACAGGAAGAAAGGGAGGAAGATCAATATTGGCAGAAGGCAGCAGGGAGGATGACCTAGCAGCCTGTTTCCAGGTTGGAAGGAGTGAGGAATTAGGAGTGGAGAGATGGTTTAGCTGGAGAACCATGCAAGCACAAGGACCTGAGTTAGAGTCCTAGCACCCATTTAAAAAGCTGGGTTCAGAAGTGCACATCAACAGTTCTATGGCTGCTAGTGGGGGGCAGAGACAGGCAGATCTCAGGAGCTTGTGGCCAGCCAGTCTAGCTGAATTTGTGAGCTCTAGGTTCATTGAGCGATACTGTCTTACAAAACAGAGAATGACTGAAGAAGACACCTGATGACATGGACCTCTGGCACCCCCACGTCCCTTGTCCCCACTAATCATTAAGTTAGCTTGAAAACACAATACAGCCATGTAGTGCATAGTGGACATTTTGTGATCAACAGGCTGCATAGACAGTGGTGGTCCTCTAAAATTGTATGAGCTGAAAAATTCCCGTTGCCTAGGGACAGCACAGCTATCTTAGTCTGTGGAAACACACATCATGATGTTGGGACGAATGACAAAATCAGCTAGCACAATGCAGGTCTCAAAACTTGTCCCTGTCATGAAGTGACACCAACTGTATAGCAGTGCTCTGGTTTTTGTTGTTGAGACAGGGTTGCTGTGTAGCTCAAGCTAGCCTGAATTTGCTACTCTCTTTCTGGAGCCTCCTGATTAGCCAAGAGCTGGGTTCACAGGCACAAAGTATGGTGGCCAGCTCAGGAGCCCTCTTTGAACTAAATCAGAGAGCTAGAGTCACCCCAACACTGTCCCCTAGCTTGCCACACAGCAAGCAGCCATTTCCGTTGTGGATATAGTATTGTGATTGGGTTTGGGGACTTTTGAGATCATTTGGTGGGCCTTGTTAAGAGCTGGTGGACTCTTTAGTGGACAGCAATGAGAATGGCTCCCAGAGGGCACCTAGGGGTGGCGTCAAGCTTTTGGATGACCACCTACTGCAGTTGAGAAAGGGCATCCCTTTTCCTTTTTCATGGTTACTGTCACACACTGGGTCCCGCAGGAAGCTGACCCTAAGATGATGGTCCAGGTGCAGGATTTTCCTTAGTGGCAGTCCATGGGATCCACACTTGAGGAAGAGGAGAAAGCAGAAGCAGGCAAGTGGAGAAGTTACATCATGATGAAGTCTTTAGGGAAGTCATAGGCCACCAGGACAAATCAGAAAGATAGGCGATCTTTGAAACTGGTCCAAGGCAGAGCCAGTTGGTGACACTTCCGTGTTTGTTAGTCACTGGCTGTAGGATCCCCTGGGAGTAAATGGGATCTTGGCCAGAGTGTGTAAGGCAACTCTAAGGACTTGAAAGCCAGGGACAGATGTCTGTTGAAGGCCTTCTTTGTAGATAGGAAAACCCTTCTAAAGTGGTCACACAGCTGACGAGGTCACCTATTCAATTCTGATTCTCTCCTTCTGCCCAACCAGTGGGCCCAAGCTGCTGACCAAAGCAGGATACTCCCATGAGGCAAAACAGAACAATTAGGATTTGGAACCAGAACAGCACTGCGCTCAGGAAACACGACTATGACATATCACTCTTCTCTAACAAAGCACCAAGGGGTATACTGGCCATGGAGTAGTCAGGGACTGAAGGAGCTGTCCCAAGGGTATAACCCTGATCTACAGGCTCTGTGGGCTAGGGATCGTTACTTTGTGTTCTCCTGCTGTACCCCGGCCAACAGCATTATCCCTCACAACTCCTTAAAGACTAGCACGGACATTGCACCTGCACGGGAGGCCAGAGCTCCAGCATTTGTACACTTAGGAGAGCCCTACGATAGCTCATGGGGCTTGCCTTTTGCCTTTTGATTCTTAGTGCCATTTGCCACCAAGAGTGTCCCTCCCTCATCCATTTGCCAAGTTCATGTCCCAGTTAAGGACCCTCTGCATGGAAAAACTCTCCAAAGAGGTCAAGAAGGTGGTCAGTTCTGTGGGCTGAGTTCTGTAGCCAGTGATGTTGACCTAAATGTTCAGGAAAGCGACGGTTGAGGCCATGGTAGTATCCAATACTGCCTTGGAAAATGAATGGTTGGATGTGGGAAGACTGACTTTTCTATTTTTGATTCTTCTGTTTCTACTGCTGTCTGTCTTAGGCAACCTGGTCTTTAAACAAACAAACATGTAGTACATGTCTTACTTTGCTTCTATTGCTGTGATAAAACACTGACCAAAATCAACTTATCCATCTCCATCACAGTCCATCATAAAGGGAAGTCAGGGCAGGAGCATGGAGGCAAGAACTGAAATAGAGGCCATGGAGGGATGCTGCTTACTGGCTTGCTTCCCATAGCTTGCTCAGCCTGCTTTCTCTGCCTATGGGTGTCACAGCCCTCAGTGGATTGTGCCCTCCCACATTAATCATTAATCAAGAAAATGCCCCATAGACTTTCCCACAGGTCGATCTGATGAGGGCATTTTCTCAGTTAAGGTTTCCTCTGCTCAGATGACTCTAGCTTCTTTTGACAAAAACTAAACAACATGCTACATTTATGCCTTTGTGTGTGTGTGTGTGTGTGTGTGTGTGTGTGTGTGTGTGTGTGTTGGGGCGAAGCCATGCCACGACCCACGAATGTGGAGGTCAGAGGACAACTTGTGGAAGTTTGTTCTCTCCTTGCAGCGTGTGAGTCCTGGGGATAAAAGTTAGGTCATCAGGCTTGGTGACAGTAAGGGCCATTATCCATTGAGCTATCTCACTGGCCTAAGTTGCTCTTTTTTAAAAAAAAAAATGGTTAATATAGGAGTAATTCGCTCTTCACAGGGCCTCAGAAAAATCAGATGGGATCTTATCTCTCTTGGCCAGGTGTACACGGGGGCTGTTTTATTTTTTAATTTTTAAGACAAAGCTCTATGAAGGCGTGGGGAAACGTACATGAAATGCAAGCTGAGTGCAAATAATTAGACGAATATGAAACTAAGACTATGGCTTTAAGTCCTGAAACTTCTGAGTCAGAAAATTCTAATAATAATATTTAATGAGAACATAATCCTTAACCATAAGGAACAGGGAAAGTTGTCAAGAAGACTAACTGTGGGCCACAGTTGACTTAACAAAAAAAAAAAAACATGGATTTGTGACAACTTCAGCTGAAAGAGATTGGAACAATAGTAAGGGCACCGAGGCTTGGCAAAGGGGAGAAGGCAGGGGCTGGGAACATGAAAAACCAGCTTTGCTTTTGATTAGCTCTTAATGAGTTTTTGTCTGAAGTGACCGACCATGCTTTCAGTGCCATCGTGTGGCTAAATAGAAAACTGCAGTCTGCTTAGGTGGGTCCTAAAGTGGGAGCCAGCTGATTGAATTAGCCCATTGTCTCACTGTGGATCCCAAGTCCCAAATTTCTTACATGAGAGAATGATGGCCTTTTAGACTTGGATAGTTCTTCCACCTGTAAATAGATAGACCTCGAAGCATGACACACTCTGAAAATGGTGTGAGTGGTGTGGTATGGTACGTAGTGTGCAACACACACACACACACACACACACACGCATGCACATATATGGGGTCATGGAACAACAGCAGAGGATAATACAGGCTTTGTGGGGAAAGGGGTTATGAAATTTGGGGGGTTTTAAAGTAAGAGACTAGAAGATTCCAGGAACTGATTGAAGTAAGTATGTTGAAAGACTGCAAGAAATTCTGAACTTAAAAGATTAGCCACATTCTGGGGCTGGTGATATTGCTCAGTGAGTAATAGTGCTGTGTTCAATCCCCCAGAAAACATAAAAAGGCAGCCAGGAGAGAACCAGCTCCACAAAGCTATCTACTGGTCTCCACATGTGTACCGTGGCCTACACACAACACATACTATACACACGACACAATAGCTGTAAGTAAAATAGAATAACAATTAAAAAAAAAGAATTTCAAAATCCTCTGAACCTCACACTGGATCATGATCTTTCTATCCACTCACTTCCTCACACATCTCTAAGATAATTTTTGTCTTATCATTTGGTTTGCAGACTGGTTGGTTAATTTTTGGTTGAACTATAATTCTGTGAAAAATAAAAAGTTAACCTGAGATGAGGGAAAAGGGGACCAACTCAAATGCCTTTTTTTTTTTTTTTTGGTCGAGACAAGGTTTTTCTGTGTATCTCTGGCTGTCCTGGACTTACTCTATAGACCAGGCTAGCCTTGAACTCACAGAGATTTGTCTGCCTCTGCCTCCCAAATGCTGTGATTAAAGACATGCACCACCGTGCTCGGCCATTACAGACAGCTGTGAGCTGCCATGTGGGTGCTGTGATTTGAACCCGGATCCTTTGGAAGAGCGGCCAGTGCTCTTAACCACTGAGGCATCTCTCCAGCCCCTCAAATGCCTTCTTAAATAACCTTTACATTGTACTGAGCTACATAATTATATGACTGAATTACCCCTGTGAAATAAAAATTGAGTCATTGATAAATATGTTTCTTTAGGGTATTTTTCTGTGTCAGTGGCAATTCCGCCTGTCATTTCATCTGTCAGATTCTATTAGGACAACAAGCATCAGGTACTCAAAGACATGGTCTAAGTTACTATGGAGATGAAGCATGTGGCATACAGACCTGTTGTTTCACCCTACTTGATTCTGTTTCACCCGAATTCTATCACAAAAGAAAAAGAAGGACCAGTGAAGGCACTTGCCACCAAACCTGATGAGTTGAGTTCAATCCCCTAAACTCACATGATGAAGGGAGAGGACCAATTCCCTCGAGTTACCCTCTGAGCTCCACACAGGTGCTGTGGCACATGTGTGCCCTCCATAAACAAACATTAAAAAAAGAAATATATGGTACATTCATAATTATGTAGGCCGTGTCACTGAATAGATTTACTTTATTTTGAGACAGGCAAGGTATCATGTAGCCCAGGCTGGCCTCAAACTCGACGGTCAAGGATGGCCTTGAACTTCTGATCCTCTTATTGGCTCCACTTCCCAAAGACCAGCGTTAAGGGCATGAGCAACCTCGCACAGTTTTAAGCAGTGCTGAAGGCCGACCCCATGCTGGGCAAGCACCGCTACCTGAGCTAAAGCCCCAGCCCCAAATGTATTTCCAACAGGAGAGAATTCCTGTTTAGTGTAGACATGGGTGAGAATGGGTACATGTTCACAAATTTTCATGTCTGGTGAACAGATGACTGAAAACTGATTGTGTCTTTCAGACTGGATTCTCCTCCACTACCCATATACTTCTCCTTCTTAGCACTGTGAAGCAAGTTTACAATGAAAAAGACCTTTAAACCTGTGTCTTCGTGTTCTATTACTGAGAGTGTCGACCCAAGGAGGTTGTGAGAATTTCCTGAAAGCTGTTTCCAGCTGAGATAAGTACGTATGTCTTAAAAGGACATACAAAATATCCCACTAAATCCAAATTAAATACTGCCTCAATTCCACTTGTCCTTTGTTGAATGCCAAAAATTCCTGTAGAGAAGTCTCTGTCTCTCTCTCACACAGACACACACATACCACATAGACATACACCACACACACATACACACACATACCATACACACATATACACACACCACACAGACACATACAGAGAGAAAATAAAACAGAACAAGCAAAGAAAAGGAATATATGTGAGAAAAAAGTCTGTTCTTTAAACATTTTTAATAAAAAATATTAATTTAAAAAATAGCGTGTTTACCTAAATATGTGTGTTCCACATGTGTGCAGTGCCCAAAGAGGCCAGAAGAGGGCAGAATACCCCTTGGAACTGGAGTTACAGTTGTGAGCTTGTGGTAACTCAAGGTGAAGACACCAACAAGCTCTGCTCTGGTTTCAAGATGGTACCTGGTTGTTGTGTACTCCAGAAAGGAGGTATGGTGTGTCCTTATATGGAAGAAGGCAACAGGGAAAGGATGAGCACTGTGTCCCCGTGTGACAGATGAACAAGAGGGAGAAAAGAACCCATTCTCAGGATCCTTCTTAAAATGGCACTAATCCCGGGGTCAAGACCAAGCCACCACCCAGTCCTTTGGCATTGAGCTTGAAGTTTCCAATACACGGATCAGAGCATCCAACACTCAATGATGATTAGCTCTGTATTATTTTGTTGTTTCTCATGACCGTGTATATATGTGTGTATGTTTACACACATGCATATCCACGCATGTGGTGATCAGAGATCAACTTTGGGTGTCATCCCTCTGAAGCTGTCCATTTTTAATTTTTGAGACAGGATATCTCATTGGCAGGAAACTTGCCGTGTAGGGTGGACTGGCTATCTAACAAGCCCTATGAATCTGCTTGTCTCTGCCTCCCAGTACTGGGATTACAGTGCACACCACTATAATGAGCTTTAAAACAACAACAACAAAAACCATTTATTTTATTTTATTTTTAGACAGAGTCTCTCACATAGCCTTGGGTGTCCTGAAACTCACTCTGTAGACCAGGCTGGCCTTGAACTCAGAGAGATACACCTGCCTCTGACTCCTGAGTGCTGGGAGTAAAGGCGTGTGCCACCACTGCCCAGCTGGTCTGTTTTCAAGATGTGATTTTGTACAGCCCACAACCTTGAACAAACTGCTGATCCTCCTACCTTCACTTCCTGGGTGCTGGGATTACAGATGTGTATCACCATACCTGGTTGATGTGAGGCTAGGGATTGAACCCAGAGCTTAGAGCATGTTAGGCAAGGATTCTAGCAACCAAGCCACATCCCCAGCAGTTGGTATTTCTATTAGCAGTCCAGTTTACAGATGCAGAGACTGGGACAAGGAGGGATGGGTTACACAAGGCCGAGTGGCTGCTGGACAACAGACCTAGGGAGTGGGACTACTGATTGGGAATGGGAGGGTGTATTAGCTGCTTCCTGTTGCTGTGATAAAGTACCCCAACAAAAGCAACTTTATGTTGGCTCATGGTTCAAGTTCATCATCATGGGGAAGTCCTGTGGGCATATAACATTTGCAGTCTTGAAGCCAAGAGCAATGAATGCTAGTGCTGAGCTCACTTTCTGTTTTTTTCCTTTTCTGTGTACTCCAGAACCCAAGCCAAGGGAATGACACCACCTACCTTTAAGGGTAGTAGGTCTGCCCACCTCAATTCACCCAAACAAGAAAATCCCTCACAAGCACGGCCAGAGGCTAACCTAATCAAGACAGTCTCTCGGGGGTGTTCCTGGAGGCTTGTCTCCTAGGTAGCTGCAGATCCTGTTGAGAGTCAGTGCTCATCATCACAGGGAGGCTTGCATTCGGCAGACAAGTGAATGCAGGAATGACATCGAGGAGAGCTAAGTGACTCCCGGTACCTGCCTTTGGAGGCAACAATTGTAGTGCTATTTGCTGAGGCAGGGGAATGCAGGAGAACATAAGGAAAGAAAGATGGGAGGAGAAGCTGGCTTAGACAAAGGCAGCCAGGTTGCCATGAGTGTTTCAAGTACCTATGGGACAGCTGAGCAGAGATGTCAAGAGCTATGTCGGGCATACCAAGTAGCCTAAAACTCAGGAGAGCAATTTGGGCAGGAAAGCAGCAGTGGGGTCATCTCTGTGGAGAGGCTGCTGACTCTGAGACAGTAGCTGTGATGTCTTGAGCTGGGCTGGATGCTGTGACCGTGGCGGCTGGCAGAGGCAAAAAGGCAGATGAGAGAGTAGCCAGAAAGGAAGCCAGAGATCCAGGAAGTTGTGGGAGGAAGACACTTCAAAACAAAGCTGAAGGTTACAGTGGTGCACACTGCAGAGAAGGTTTGGAGCATCTGGATTTGTGTGTGTGTGTGTGTTTAAGCATGTCTACATGTGTGTACATGTATTCATGTGGGTGCGTGTGTATGTGGGGGTCAGAGAACCATCTCAAATGTTGTTTCCAGACACTATACATCTTGTTTTTTGAGAAGGGATTTCTTACTGATCTGGAACTTACCAATTAGGCTAGGTTGGCTAGCTAGGGGACCCCAGATATGTGCTGTCTCTACCTCCCCAGTGCTGGGATTACAAGCATCTACCACCACACCTTGCCTTCCATGTTGGCCCCAAAGATTGAACTCGGGTTCTTGTACTTGGATGGTGATCACTTTTACTGACTGAGACATCCTCTAGGCCACCCCAAAACATTTGGATTTAACAAATCATAGTCTCTAGAATTCTGGTGCCTGTGTTTGGATGGTCCCTGAGGCACATCTAAAGACGAAGGCTTGAGGGTAAATAGATTTTAGTAGATTTTGAAATTCTGAGTCTGGGCATGGGGAATCAAGAAAGGGGAGCTCCAGCCAGTCAACTGCCCCCCTCAGGCACCTGACACTTCATCCCATGATAGCCCTCCAAAGGGTACTAGAGAGTATGTGGGTACAGAAGCAGAGACTAAAATGCTAGGTAGCTTGCAGGGACTTCTTCAGGGAGAGGGAGAAAACAGGAATAAGGAAGAGGAGTTGATTGGTCCATCTGGACCTACAAAGGAATCTGCTGACATAATATGGCTCATCAGAGGAGTCCCATGGGAGGAAGAGACAGGCAATACTTGGATAGAGGGCTGCCACTGAAGGGAGAGTTCCAGGTAGGATGTTATGACAGCTGAGTAGATTCTGTGTGCTCACAGCTGGGGTGGCATGTTCTTCCTGGAAGGGGGAGGGTGTTCAGACTCTATCCAACACATTGATCTAGCAAGAGGCAAGAGAATTGAGGACATGCCTACACCCTAGTGTCATCTCAGGTGAGATGCTTTCCAGCACTACAGACCCTTCTCATGGACAAGCAGAGGGAATGGGAGGTCCTCTGGGACAATAGCAATGGAAGGTGGAGGGGGTGAGGGGAAGCTGGAGGAGTGGGCCCAGCAGGTGGGCTGCAACTGGAGAGATAGAAGCCCATGGCACCTTCCCATCCTCTGTGATTCTGTCTGAAATATGACTGCCACACTTTCTGTCTTTCATGCCTCTCAAAGACCCATGTCCTGAAGGCACCATTGGAAGGATACAGGATCTTTAAGAGGTGGCACCTAATGGGAAGGTTTAGGTTATCAAGAATATGCTCTCACAGGAGATTGGGGGAATCCCAGCTGCTACCTCTTTCTCTCTTCATGTGTTGTCTATGAGGTAAATGGTCTGCTCCTGCCCACTGTCCTCACTGTAATGTCCTTGTCACAGCCCCAAAGCAACATGGATAGTTGGTCATGAACCAAAACCTCCATAGGCTGTGAGTCAAAATGAGCATTTCCTTTTTGTTGTTGTTCATTTTTGTTTTGTTTTGTTGTTAAGATAGGACTTATATAAACTAGGCAAGCATCAAACTTGAATTCCTCCTGATCCTCCTGAAACCACTTCCAAGTGTTAGAATTATAGACCTGCAGTAGGATTTCCTCTTCATAAGTTTATGTATTAGCCAGGATTCTCTAGAGTCATGGAACTTATGGAATGAGTCTCTCTTTTTCTTTTTTTTTTTTCAAGACAGGGTTTCTCTGTGTAACAGTGCTGGATGTCTTGGACTCACTTTGTAGACCAGGTTGACCTTGAACTCACAGAGCCTCTGCCTCCCAAGTGCTGGGATTAAAGGCGTGCGCCACCACACCTGGAGAGTCTCTCTATTTCACTCTCTCCATATATATAAGGAATTTTTTGAATGACTTATAGGATGCAGTCCAACTAATCCAACAGTGGCCAACTGTGAATGGAAAGTCCAAGAATATGGTAGTTGCTCAGTCCCACAAGGCTGGGTGTCTCAGCTGGTCTTCTGTATAAGATGGAATCCTGAAGACGTAGGCTCCAATGCCAGTGAAGGAATGGATGTGCTGGCAAAGTGAGGGCCAGCAGGCAAAGAATGAAAGAAGTTTTCCTTCTTCCATTGTCTTTATACAGGCTTCCAGAAGAAGGTGTGGCCCAGATTAAAGGTGTCAAGATATGGATTAAAGGCATGCATCATCCCACCTCAAGATCCGGATCATAAGCCTGTTGTCTTCTAGTCTCAAGATCCAGATCAAAAGCATGTTGTCTCCCTGCCTCAAGATCTGGATCACAAGTGTGCCCTCCACTTCTGGATTGTAGTTCATTCCAGATATAGTCAAGTTGACAGCCGAGAATAGCTATCAAAGGTATTTAGTGGGGGATTTTCTCTTGTGTTGTAGTGTATGCATATGTATGCATGTGTGTGTGTGCACTCATGTGTAGTTGCCTTTGTATGAACATGTAAAGACCAGAGGCTGACACTGAGTATCTTCCACTATTGCTCTCTACATTATTTTTTGAGGCAGCATCTCTCACTGAACCTTGAACTTGCTGTTTCACCTAAGCTAGCTGGTCTGCGAGCCTCTGGGATCTAAGCTAGCTGGTCTGCGAGCCTCTGGGATCTACCTCTTTGCCCCACACAGGGTTACAGACATACTCGACCATACCTGGCTTTTTTTTTTTCTGTGGGCCCAGGGACCTGAACTCAGGTTCTCATGCTCAATCAACAAATACTTTACCCACTGAGCCATCCCCCCTAGCCCTGTTTAGGTATTTGGTTACTATGACAAAAAGCTGACTCCTGTCATGTCTCATCCATGGAAAGATGCCTGGACCAATCAGAACTCTTCCCTGGAATTTTCAAACTAGAAGCAACACAGAGTAAATAGGATGAACCTCCTTTGAGGGTCACAGCTGCTCATAAAAGGTCTTGGAGCAGTTGGAAATCACTTGGTGGGAAGGAAGCCTGTAAGCCAAAGAGAGAAGGGAAAAATCCAAGAGATGCAGTTCTAGGGGCCTCCCCTTCCTTTCTTCCCATAGCCCTTGGAGTCTCCCAGCCTCCTGACCATAGTGAAGATCGACTGTGCCTGGAGAGGTAAGGAGCCACTGGATGGAGGAAAAAACTGAGCAAGCTGACAGCCTCTAAAGAGATCACTGTGAAGAGCAGAGAGCGAAGTCATGGCCACCAGAGAGGAATACAGCATTAAGTGAGCGTTTGCATTTTATGTTATTTTTTTTAACATGGGAAAAACTTAAGCATGTTTATGTGCTGAGGGTAAAGGGCCAGTAAACACAGCATCAATCATAATGAGGGTGCACTAAAATAGCCTAAAGTGCTGAGCCATAAAAGCCTTGAAGACCAAGAAAAGAAGGAAAAGCAGGAAGAAGGTAACCCTTTGCAGGGTAGAGCTGTTGCCAAATGCCTGCTAGAGGGGCAGACGGCCAGGCCAAGCTCCCCATTCTTGCTTCTTTCCTCTCTGGGAGGATGGCCCAGGCCCCTGGGAAGGAAACTATTAGCTATTAGAGCCATTTACTTAGCTGATCACATTTGTTATCTCCACTCAGTCCAGTACACATGGCAGTGGGTGCTAATGTAAGTGCACTTTGCGGTCAGGCACGGTGGCACAGCCCCCAAATCCCAGCACTCACAAAGCTGAAGCAGAAGGACAGTGAGTTGGAGGCTAGTCTGGGCTATACATAAGACCTTGTTTCAAGAAATCAAAGGCGCGCGCGTGCGTGCGTGCGTGCGTGCGTGCGTGCGTGCGTGCGTGCGTGCGTGTGTGTGTGTGTGTGTGTGTGTGTGTGTGTGTGGTAAAAAGCTTGCCTAGTTAGCTCCAAGGCCTTGGGTTCAGTCCCTGGCACTGTCCACAAATCCCAAATAAGTAGAATGGCAGTAACATAAAAAAAACTGTGACAAGCACACTGGGAGGGCTTGAGGCAGAAGATGCCAGAGAGGATGGTTCTAGTTGCAGAGCTGGGTGTGCAGAGCACAGGGTAGAAGTTAGCTTCAAATGGGGTAAGAGGCTTTGGTTATGTGGCAGGGGGAGAAGGGACGATGCTTGTGTGTCAGTGGATGGGCTGGAAGAGGAGTTCCCTTTTCCTGCCAAGCTGACAGCAAGACAAGAGTTAGCAGTGGTATGTTGGATGTCTCCGTTAAAAAGGCTTTGCAACTTCGTGTAGCTCAAACCTCAATAAACACTGCCTGAAACCTTAAGAGCCTCTGCTTAGCCAGTAAGAAGTACAGAGATAGGTAGTTCAAGACTTGGTCCCCAGCTGATTTGTGAGCCCCTCCGCTGTGTGACCCCAGCTATTTACTTTTCCTCTTCATGCTTGCCTCCTTGCAGTGTCAGGATGGTTGCTGCCGCCCCAGACATTAAGTGCCCTTTTAGAAGATGAATTCCTAGACAATAGTAGTCTGCTACACTGGGATTTGGAGCTTGAACAGAACGGGGAAGATTTCAAGTAGCCGTGAAAGAGAAAGGAGACAAAAATCTTACCCAACATGGGCTAGGGCTGTAGCTCAGTTGGTAGAGCTGTTGACTAGCATGCAAAAAGCCCCAAGTTCTGTTCCACCCCCAGCACTGGGTACACTCCTGTAATACCAGCATTTGGGAGGTAGAGGCAGGGGGATCAATCATTGAACATGGGTTCCTTTCTCCAAGAGAGCATTGACCAACAGCAAGAGGGTCCAGCTAGGGTATATTGACCCACAGGAAGAGGCCAGGTCAGCCCTAGGAAAAGTTAATACTGATATCTGCCAAGTATCTCTGAAACCACATGAGATCTGTTGACTTCCAAACAGAGCCCTCCGACTTAGTCATCATTTAAATCAACACTCAGGGGCCAGTGTCAGAAAAAGAAACCACTACAGGTATTTTATTTTATTTTGATTCTACACATATGGATGTTTCACCTGCATGTTTTTCTGTACACCACATGCATACAGTGCCTATGGAGGCCAGAAGAGGGTATCAGATCCCCCTGGGTCTGGAGGAGTTACAAATGGTTGTGAGCCACCATATGGATGCTGGGAATTGAATCCAGATCCTCTGGAAGGGCAGCCAGAACTTTTATCCACTGAGCCACCTCTCCAGCCCCCGCCCCCCCTCCCCGAAGTATTTTAAACAGGTAAGAATTTAATTTAGGGTACTGTGTCTAAGTCCATTCAGACTGCTGTAAGAAAATGCCATGAACAAGACAGCTTATTAAAAACCAGCTTTGTTCTGGAATATTTGGTGTGTGGTGAGGGTGGGCTTCTTGACTCACAGAGGCTGTTGTTCCCTCATTGTCTTTGAATGTTAGAAAGGATGAGATGGTCCCCTGGGCCTAACCCTTTTTTGGTACTAGGAATTGAGCCCAGAGCACAAGCATGCTAGACAAGAGCTCTGTCACTGAACTACAGACCCCATCTTTGAAGTCTCTTTAGGGTACTGATTCCATTGATGAGTGCTCTGCCTTCATGGCCTAATTACCTCCCAGAGGCCCCTCTTCCAAACACTGTCAACTAAAAATTAAGTTTCAACATAGGAACTTTATCTCTATCTTCTATCTATCTATCTATCTATCTATCTATCTATCTATCTATCATCTATCATGTGTGTAAGTGAGTGTGCCTACATGTGTAGGTATACATGTGCCATGGCACACATGGAGATCAGAGGACAACTTGCAGGAGTTGGTTCTCCCCTGTGAGCATGTAGGATCATGGGGTTTGAATTGAAGTCATCCAGGTTGGCAGCAGACCACTTTACCCAGTGACTCAGCATATATATTTTGGAGAGGCATATTTGCATTAGCTACTTCACTCACTGATGAGACCAACTTCCTGACAAAGGTAATTTATGGAGGAAAGGGTTTTCTTTAGCTCACAGTTTGAGGGACATAATCTGGCATGGGAGCAGAGCTTGAAGTAGCTGCTAACCCTGTGTCCATACTCAAGAGACAGGGACCTATAAGGACCTGTACTCACCTTGCTCACTCTTTTTCACTCAGCCCATAGAATGGTGCCACCTCCATAGAGTGGATCTCCCATGTCAGTTGACCCACTAGGAGCCAGGTCTTCACTGTGGTGACGTTAAGAAGGGGAGCCTACTTGGGGGTGTTTATGTCATTGAGGGCATGCTGTCAGAAGGGATAAAGATCTTTCTTCTGAGACTCAAGTCAGTTCTCACAAACTGTTTCTTATGAAGTAACAAACCTGCTGCTTGCACCGCCCCCCTTCTGTCATTTGATGTCCACTTTCACACTTCTAGGTACTCTAAACATTTCCAACATTGAAATGCTGTGATGGTTTTAATAGGAACGACCCCCATAGATTCATGTGTTTGAATGCTTGGCCCATAGGGAGTGGCCCTATTAGGAGGTGTGGCCTTGTTGTATGAGGTGTGTCACTGTAGAGGCAGGCTTTGAAGTCTCCTATGCTCAAGCTACTCTCAATGTGACACACAGTCTCCTGTTGACTGAAGATCAAGCTGCAGAACTCTCAGCTCCTTCTCCAGCACCATGTCTGGCTTCATGCTGCCATGGTTCCCACCATGATGCTAATGGACTAAACCTCTGAAATGTAAGCCATCCCCAATTAAATGCTTTCCTTTATAAGAGTTGTCATGGTCTTAGTGTCACATCACAGCAATAAAACCCAAAGATAAATGTGATTCAGTGTGAGGTCCTGACCACAGCTGAGCTGATACTGGCATCATGCCTTTAAAACTTCAGAACCGTGAACGAAAGAAACCTCTTTTTTAAAAAAAAGTTACCCAGGTTCGGGTATTTGGGTGATACTACTAACAGTGAGTGGACTATAGAAGCTAGCACCTTGGTACTAACATTGAACCTGAAGTTTACTTCGTCACCAAGCATGTCACTTAACCTCTCTAAGCTTCAGCTTCCACAGCTAATGAAAATGATAACTCATTTGCTGCTTGCAGGATTAATGTGTAAATCAAATTAGTTGTGTATGGGAAGTTATAAAATGGCTTGTAAATGACAGGTCTATTATTGCCATATTAAAAATAAACCTCGGAGCTGGAAAGATGGGTCAGTGGCTGCTGTTCTTGCAGAGGACCTGAGCTCAATTTCAATACCCATAACGGGTGACTCAGAAACACCTGATGTCCTTTTCTGGCCTCTAAGAGCAACTGCACTTATGTATACACACCCACACATGGACACACACCTGTATATACAATTAAAAGTAAAAGAAATGTTTAAAAATGAACCTCCAACTTTGACCACAGAAAATGACTGACGTTCAACCAACCCAAAGCTGGGAACCCATTTTGTTTTAGGTCTTCAGAGCGATGTGGGGACACTTTTAGAATGGGAGCTGGTGAACTTGGGGCACAAACAGTGGCAAGCACAGTCCTTCTAAACACTGCTACCTGAATTCAATTCCATCTCTGGCACAGCCTGGACTCAGGTAGGCACTTTCAAGTGTTTTCATTACTATGTTACCTCCTTAAAGTAACACACATGGCCACTTTTTCACCCGATTAAAAACTGGGATGCTTATGAACCTTGCAGCTCTCCCTCTGTTTGAGAGAGACTGCCCTGTTCCCATGGTCCTGCACTCCCCAGGTCTATACTTGGTGTTGTCTGAAAAGGGCTTACTACCCCTGCGTGTGTGTGTGTGTGTGTGTGTGTGTGTGTGTGTGTGTGTGTGTGTATACACGTATACACACCACAGCATTCACGGATTCATGTGGAAGTCTGATGATAGCCTTGCTTGTCAACTTTCACATTCGTTTTGTTTCAGGTAGGGCATTAAAAGCAAATTCTATGGCTTTTCTGCTGTGTATCCAGGCTGGCTGACCCCACAGCTTCTGTTTGGCCTCCTATCTCCTTGCAGGAGTGCTGGCTTCACAGATGTTTGAGCTGCATGACTGCCTTTTTACATGGGTTCTGGAGATTTGACCCAGGTCCTCACACTTCTATGAGAAATACTTGTACTCACTGAGCTATCCCCCAGCCTCACAGCAGCATTCTTTGTTTTGCTTTGGATCTTGGTTTGTTGAGACAGGTTCACACTTATTGCACCAGCTGGCCTGGAACTTGCTGCATAGACCAGGCTGGCCTCAAACTCACGGCTTCCCTTTGCTTCTGCCTTTATTTTTTTAAATGTGTTTGAATGTTTTGCCTATGTGCATCTCTGTGTACCATGTACGTGCCTGGTGCCCATGTATGTGTGTGTGTGTGTGTGTGTATGTGTGTGTGTGTGTGTAGATCAGAGATCAACCTCAGGTGCTGTGCCTAAGGTACCATCCATCTTGGTTTTTGAGACTGTCTCTCACTGGAGTTCACCAATTGGCTAGGTTGCCTGGCCAGTGAGCCCAGGGATCCTGCTGGCTCTACCTCCTCAATTTTGGTATTGCAAGCATTTTCCCCCATACCTAGCTTTTCTTTTTAAACATGGTTTCTAGGAATTGCACTCACGTCCCCATACTTTTGTTATAAGCACTTTACTGACAGAAGTATCACTCCAGCCCTGGTACTTACTCTTTTGTGCTTGGTGTTTCCACGTGGTAGACTGGATGCGTGTGTGTGACCCACCCAGTAAGGTCGTGTGCTACATTTTTTTCACACTCTACAATGAGAATACCCAGTCTAAGGATGGACTAGGGGTTGGGTAAATCTTGTTCTGTTAACCACTCAGCTGTGTGAAAAGGAACTGTATTCCTGCTGGTTGGTTTTGAGTTGACCTCATTTTCCCCAAGATCCATGGCCTTGCTAGGAGCTAGTCCATGCCAGAGAATAGGCCAGGTTATCCAGGACTTCTAAGGGTTCATGAACTTAGGTGACATTATCAAGGGCAAGCTTTTACAGACCCTTGCCCAACTGAAATGTGAGCAGGCTAGATCAGAGCAGTAAGGCCATAGACTGCCCAGCATTTGTCTGGAAGGCAGTCTCCCCCTTGGGTGTTGCCATGCTTGACCAGAATTTTTGCTCTGTAGTGAGTTGTTTTGAAATCTCTATGAAAACACCTCTCCACAGTCCCTAATCTCTCAGCTCCCATAGATCATATATTCAGGATTACAAGGGGGCAGTTTGGCCTCAAAAGCCATTTGTAAAACTAACAAACAGATCACAAGGCAATCTGAGGCCAGCCTGTTTCAGGTCAAACCCAGCAACAGTCTGACTGTAGGCTAAAGAGTGGGCCCAGGCGGGGTGTGGGCCTGGCAGTCCATGCACAAAGCCTGGGGAAGTTTTATGAGCCCTTGGTGGGCTCACACTCCTATTACAAGGAACATGCTTAACAAAGGGGCCTTCAAAAACCAAAAGTTTTATGGTCTTCCACAGCAAGCTGGGACCTGTTCTCAGGTGCAGGCTCCTGGGAGGAGCCAAGAGCAAATGTAATTTATGGCAGCCAGACACCTCCCTCCTGTGAACTTCTCTGGGTACAGCCTACATCTGGTGGTCTTGGTGAGCAGCTGGAGGTGGCACTTTACAACCTTGAAGATGATTGAAAGTCTGGATAACAGGCCTGATGGGCAAGCTTTAAAAGATCAGGACTGCTGAAAAAGATGAACACCTGTGTTCAAGTATACAAGGGGCTCAACTTAAAGCCAGTATTCTCTTCATGCCCTTGTGTCTCAGAACAAAGGGGGTGGGGGTGGAGTCACAAGGTGAGGAAGTGGTTTTAAATTCCAGCAGAAAAGCCAAGTTCACATGGAAGCTGAAGGAACCTACTTCACAGGGGGATGTGGGGGGCCAGGCCTTCTCTGGAACTTCAGAAGTTGAAAGTGCCTGTCTTAGTGTTCTATTGCTGTGAAAAGACAATATGACCAAGGCAACTCTTATAAAGGTAAACATTTAATTGGGGCTAGCTTACAGTTTCAGAGTTTGGGTCCATTATCATCATGGTGGGAAACATGCAGCATGCAGGCAGACATGGTGCTGGAGGAGCCAAGAGTTCTACATCTTCATCCATAGGCAGCCAGGAGACTAGCTTCTGCATTGGGTGGAGCCTGAGCATAGGAGACCTCAAAGCCCGCCCCCACAGTGACACACTTCCTCCAACGAGGCCACACCTCCTCTAACAAGGCCACACCTCCTAATAGTGCCACACCCTGCGGACCAAGCGTTCAAACACATGAATCTATGGGGTCCAAATCTATTAAAACCACCACAGTGCCTGATGGTCAGGACAGCCCTGGGTGACTTCTCAGTTCTGCATTCATGCCTTAGAGTAGGAGCATCCAGGAGCAGACCCCCAAAATGAGGATGCAAATGCTCACTTGGGAACCACCCTCCACCCAACCACAGAGATGGTCTAGGGAAGTGGGACAGGGCTGGCAAGGATGCCAGTAAAGGGTGGGCTAAATTGTAGGCTGGCCCTGTGGGTGACTGGAACCCGGTCCCCTGGGGCCTTCTGTGGGAACAGTGTGAAGCACAGTTGTTCTCCCAGATGAGCAAGGAACCTGTAGTACAGGTGTCCCTTGGTATCCATTAGGGACTAGCCTCATGACACTTGTGGATATCAAACTCTGCAAGGAACCTTCATACACTCTCTGGTGTACTTTGGATCAGATCTAGCTCATTCATGGTACGGACCACACTGTTAAATGTCATGCAAACAGTCACGATGCTGTCCCATGGGGGACACTGACAAGAAAAAAGTCTGTACATGTTCAATGCTAGCACTGTGCTTGTGTTACACATGTGTGTATTTTCATGTGTCTACACGTGTATGGGTGTTCTAGTTTCATTTATGTTAATGTGATAAAACTCTTTGGCCAAAAGCAGCTTAGGGGAGAGAAGGATTTATTTGGCTTACGGTTCTAGGTCACTGAGAGAAGTCAGGGCAGAAACTCAAACAAGAATTTGGAGGTAGAAAACGTGGAGGGATGCTGCCTGCTGGTTCAGATCCATGCTTAGCTAGCCTTACAAAGCTCAGGATCACCTATCCATGGAATGGTGCTGCCCACAGTGGGCAACAGATGGGCCCTCCTATGTCAATGAACAATCAAGACACCCACCCCCCCCCAAGACATGCTCCAAGGCCAGTCTGATCTGGGCAACTCCTCAACTGAGACCCTTTCTTAGGTGACTCTAGGTTGCATTAACAGTTAAAGCTACTAGGAAAACGAGTGTACATTGCACGTGTGTGCATTCGTGTTGAGGGGACAGGTTGATGTCAGGCATCTTCCTCTATTGCTTGCCAAATGTAATGTAATGTGAAACTAAAGCTCATTGGTTAGACTGGCTGGCCAGCAAGCTCCCAGAATCCTCCTGTCTCTGACTTGTTCCTTAGCACTGTCAATACAGATGTGTTACTGCATTTGACTTTGTGTCTGTCTGTCTGTCTGTCCTGGAACTATCTATGCTCTGCAGGATGGCCTTGAACCCACAAAGATCCTCCTGCCTTTACATCCCCAGTGCTGGGATTAAAGGCTTGTGCCACATGCCCACTTGGCTGTTGTTTTAATGTAGGTGCTGGGGATCTGAACTCTGCTTCTCACGCTTGTCCTGCAAGCACTTTTCCTACCAAGTGGTCTCTCCAGCACTTGGTGTTAATATTTTCTCAAAAAATTTTCAGGGCTGGTGAGATTGTTCAGTGGTTAAGGTCATACTCCTCTTGCAGAGGACATAAGTTCAGTTCCCAGCACCAACCTCTGGCAGCACACAGGTGCCTGTAACACTAGCTCCAGGGAATCCAATGCCTGTGTCTTCCATGGGTACCCTCACTCACATGCGTACAGCTACACACAGACACATACACATGCATGTAATTAAGAGTAAAAATAAATATTTTAAAAAGTATTTTCAAGAAGCCATTGGTTGCATTTCTGCATGTGGAACCCACAGGTAAGGAAAGACAACTGTGTTCACCCATCAACTGCCACCTCTCACAGGCTAAGACTCATACTGTCCCAAAGAGCCCTATGGCCATTGGTTTAGGTAACAACATTAGAAAGGAGAGTTACCCAGACATGTCAAGGCTTGTTGGTGTCAATCTTGATATCAAGACTGCAATACTGACCTGGAGGGTCTCCTTTTAGAATGGGAAATGTATAGAAGCCTGCTAATCCAGGGAGTCCTGGATCAGTTCTGACTGACAGTGATTCTGCTGGGTCCACAAACCTACCCAAAGTTCATGTGGATGGTCTCTGAAATGTCTAATTGGAATGGATGCACATCACCATTAGAAGCCCCATTTATATTATGAAGTAAGCATGAGAATGCTGGGAAAGACCAAGTACACACTTCTAAAATACCCCCTCACATACCAAGCTGAGACAGGGCTGACCTCTAGCAGAACAACCTAGGAGGTGGCAGAGATCAAGAGCTACCCTCAGTGATATGAAGAGTGTAGGATGTGTGCCCCTCGTGTCTATTTTATTAACTAATATTGTTCTGAGAAGCTCCAAGTGGGTCCTGGTGAATGAGGATATGGTATAGGTAAGGAGCTCCTCAATTATAGCCGTTTTGTGGTGGTGTGCCATCTTTGCCCTCTAGCACATAGGCTGTGGCCATGTCTATAAGTTACTTGTTTCATTGCCGCAATAAAATATCTGAAGAAAGCAACTTAAAGAGGGAGGGTTGGCTGGAGGTGGTAGCGCGTACCTTTAACCCAGCACTCAGATACATTTTCTGCATTGTCAGTGCCTTGGGCCGGGTGATGAAGCTCCATATACCACTTGAATGACTCTGTTTCATAGAATATGCCAGGACAGGGCTGGAGAGATGGTTCAGCAGTCAAGAGCACTGGCTGTTCTTCCAAAGGACCCGGGTTCAAATCCCAGCACCCACATGGCTGTTCATAGCTGTGTATAAAGGCCAGGCGTGGTGGCACACACGTTTAATCCCAGCACTCCAGAGGCAGAGGCAGATGGATCTCTCTGAGTTCAAGGCCAGCCTGGTCTCCAAAGTGAGTCCAGGACAGCCAAGGATACACAGAGAAACCCTGAATATGCTGGGAAATCATGAGGTGACACCAATATGGTTGGTCAGGAACAAGAATGACAGTTAAGACTTGAGATGGCAGCAGTCAGGTCAAGCTGAATCCCTTCATCTGGTCTAAGGTGTGTGCTGCCATTAACACAATGCACTCATGGATAATTTTGAATACAGCTCAACACGAAATTGTAAGCTTCTTAAAGTATTATGAAAAATTATTTGAAGATGACAGTGACCTGTCATAATGTCAAGAGATTGAACACACCTGGTCTACATAGTCCAGAGCCCTTCAAAATATGTTAGACATAAAAGTAGGAATGCTAACACAGTCTCCAGGCAAGATTACCGATATCTACCATCGTCTGTCCTGCCTAAATGTAAATCATCAGAGACTGAAAACAATGCCCTTGTCACATACATAGTGTGGCAGTTCATCTTGATTGTCAACTAGATTGGATGTAGATCACGGTGGATACAAACTTCTAGACATGCCTGTGAAGGACTAACTGGGTCATGTTAATTGAGGTAGGAAGCCCCATCTTAACTGTGGGTGCCACCATGTCCTGGACTGGGGTTTGGGACTGCATTAAAAAGGAGAAAACAAGTTGAACATCAGCATTTGTCTCTGTTTCCTGACTGTGGACACCATGTGGTCAGCCATTTCCTGTTCCTGCCACCAGGCTTTCCCTGAAGAGATGTACTGTATCCCCTGGAACTATAAGCTAAAATAAACTTACAAATATATCGTCCAAGATGTTCCCTAAATAACCTTTTTTTCAAAAGGCTGGAGAGATGGCTCAGCTGTTAGGAGCAGTTGTTGATTCTTGCAGAGGACCTGGGTTCAAATCCCAGTGGCCAGACTGAGTGGCTCGCAACCAGCTGTTACTCCAGCTCCAGGGATTCTGATGCCTTCTTCTGGTCTCCGTGGGCATCCTTATTTATGTACATGTGTGTGCGCGCACACACACACACAAAACTTAAACCTTTCTTCATCTAACTTATCTTGGAGAATGTTATCTGGGAAGCCAACATAAAAGTCTACTTGTGAAGACAAAGGTTAAGGGAAGTGTCAGACTCAAGAATTCCTTTCTCTGCATTCCTTTAAAGTTTGCTTCCTTGGAGCTAGAGAGCTTGTTCAACAGCCATGAGGACCAGTGTTCGAATCCTAGCACTATATAGCAAGCTGGGTATCCCCAGAAATGTCAGCTCCAAGTGGGGCAGAAACAGGAAGATCTCTGGGGTTTGCTGGCTTCTAGTTCTACTGGAAAAATGCCTCTATAAGACAGGATTGTGGCCGGGCAGTGGTGGCATACACCTTTAATCCCAGCACTTGGGAGGCAGAGGCAGGTAGATCTCTGTGAGTTCTAGGCCAGCCTGGTCTACAAAGTGAGTCCAGAACAGCCAGAGCTGTTATACAGAGAAACCCTGTCTCGAAAAAACAAACAAACAAAAAAAAGACAGGATTGTACATTTAGAAAATGCACATTCCAGGTTTAGGGAGAGACCCTGCTTCATAGGAATAGGTGGTGAATGATAGAGGTATATGATAGATGTATTCTCTTCTGGCCTCCTCACACATGCGCAGTCACACAATGCCATATGTTCATACAGATACAAATAAATACATTTTTTAAGCATTTACTTTCCTACAGTGGGAGAGGATAAGGAATTAGAACAAAGTATGGCAAATATGAATGAAAAGGTCATAATGAAGCCCAATGCTTTGTATGCTAACCTAAAACATTAAAAAAGAAAAGAACTGGGCGTGGTGTTGCACACCCTTTAATCCCAGCACTCAGGAGACAGAGGCAGGCAGATCTCTGTGAGTTCAAGGCCAGCCTGGTCTACAAAGTGAGTCCAGGACAGCCAAGGATACACAGAGAAACCCTGTCTTGAAAAACCAAAAGAAAGAAAGAAAAAAGAAAAGAAAAGAAATTGACTTCTTGTTATTGGTCTTGTCAATCATGGGAGCAAAGGCAGAGGGGCTGCTGCAGCTGTATTAAGAAGAGATAATGTCAGTGTCAGACCCATATGTAGATCACAGGCTGTTTTAGGGTTTCTAGTGCTGTGATGAAACACCAGGATCAAAAACAAGTTGGGGAGAAAATGGTTTATTTCACTTGTACTTCCAGCTAACAGTTCATCACTGTGTGAAGTCAGGGCAGGAACTCACACAGGGCAGGAACCTGGAGGCAGGAGCTGATGCAGAGGCCATGGGGGGGGGGGGGTTGCTTACTGGCTTGCTCCTCATGGCTTGCTCAGCCTGCTTTCTTATAGAACCCAGGACAATAAGTCCAGAGAAGGCACTGCACACAATGGGCTGGGCCCTCCCCATTCAATCACTAACTAAAAAGATGCCCTACTGGCTTGTATACAATCCTATCTTACGGAGGCATTTTTCTCTATTAAACTTCCCTCTTTCCACATGACTCTAGCTTGTGTCAAGTTGACATAAAAACTAGCCAGGACATAGGCCTAACATATCTGTCATGCAAATTTTGGTGAGCAAATTTTGCAGATGTGGCCACCTACATAACTGATGGGACCCAGTATAAAATGACAATGGGGGGGGGGCTTGGCCAGGAAGCAAAAAAACATGCTACTAAAGGGACTAAAATATAAAGCCTTTCTTTAAAAAATCCCATTATACACAAAACATAATAGAGGTGACAGTGTCACATTACAGCACGGACTTACAAATTGGACAATGATATTTTGGTATCATGATTTTATGTAATGTGATAAATAATACTCTATTAATGTGATATTGTGATTGATTATAACATTTGTCTGGCTCACTTTTCTGCAAATTCATTTATTAGGTCATCAAACTTTATCCTTTGTGCAACTTCATTTTCCATCAATATAAACTGAAAACGACATCAGTCACTTTGGGCAAATGTGAGATTGTGGAAAACTGGTCATTTTTAATTTTGAAAAGGCTTTTTCTGCTGATTCAACTCCAACTAGAGCTGTTAACAGTATTTTTATATGCTGTGACACCAGGATAGGTTTCTGATAAATTATTTCAAAAATATAGATTCCAATATATCTACAGCTGATGATTCTCATATAGTAATTTTTCTATTAAAAAAAAGAAAGATTAACTCTATTTACAATCAGTTTGGGTAAGACTAAACTTAATTTTAAATGCAAATGTGTACAATGGCATTTCAATATTTTCTCTGACATTTCTTGTAACTTGTGGGTGTCCTAGAAGAGACTGAAAGTGGCTGCATGATTTATACATATAACCTAAAATGCCTGTTTATGCACTTTATTACTGTGTGCTCAATTATAAGGAAAGTTATTTTTGAAATTATTTCTTTGTTAATAATTGGTTCCTCTGACTCTTAGTAAGAAAACCATGTTCTTTCCTTTTGAAGTTGGTGACCATTAAATTTAATTCCTGCTTCTAAGCCTGTGTGTATTTGTTGGGCAATACTGAAGTGGTTTTCAAGACCAAAGATTCCAAACTCTGGTGTGTGTGTGTGTGTGTGTGTGTGTGTGTGTGTGTGTGTGTGTGTGTGTGTG
>CAJQZJ010000248.1:4194388-4221070 GCA_907164525.1 Lophiomys imhausi | reverse complement strand
TGTGTGTGTGTGTGTGTGTGTGTGTGTGTGTGTGTGTGTGTGTGTGTATGAATACAGGTGCACTTGTGTGTGTTTTTAGCAGCCAGAGGACAACCCTGACTGTCATTCATCAGGAGCCTCCTACCTTGTTTTCTGTGGTAAGCTCTCTTACTAGGACCTTGGGCTCACCAATTAGACTGTGCTCTCTGGCCAGTGAGCCCCAAGGATTCACCCATCTCTGCCTCCCCATTGCTGGGATTAAAAGTGTTTGCCACCACACTCGGATATTGTTTTCACAATCAGGCGTTCATGCTTGCACATTAAGTACATAACCATTGGAGCCATATGCCTGCCCCCTGCCACCCTTTTTCCTCAGTAAGGCTGCCTTCACAGTTTCTCAATCGACGTTTAGGAGTCTACAGACACAAAACTGAAGTGTCCTTCTTCAGTGGGGGTAGCCTTTAGCTCAGGAACTGTGCACTGTAGCCACAAACGAATGCAGGGAAGGATAAGGCACAGGTGTGTGCCATCCTACAGGGATGCTTAGGAGCTGCCTCAGAGAGCTGGGTGACAGGGAGTCTTCCTGCATACCAAGATTTCCATCCTCCCCCACAGGCCCTTGGCCTTGCCTTAAGTCCCTGAATAGATGAGTCAGCAGGAAAAAGTCTTGTCATTGCAGGAAGCTGAAGAAATATGGAGGTAGGTGCTCGCGTTTCATTGCCCCTCCTCCACCAGCCCTTCAGGAGTTTGGCTTCAAAAGAGCTTGGCAATGAGGCTGTCCATCTTCCTGAGCAGGCCAGGTGGAAAGAGAGGGGTGGGAGTGCGACTCAGGGTGTAGGGAGAAGTAATTAGTTTGATGAATATTCTTCTTAAGTTGTTCTCTACATGGGTTTTTTGTGGTGTTAGAGACTCAGCCATCCATTCCCCGAATTTTATGAATCCTTAAACACGGACCATTTGTCAAAATAGAGAAGTGAATGCAATCAACTGTAGACACAAGCCCTAGGTATCCCTGGTATAGGGCAAGGACACCTAATGATGCTCCTATGTCACAGAGGAGTCTGAAGAGTCACATTGGGGCTCAAGTTTTCTTGCTGCCTGTTTCATAGAGGTGGCATGCTGGGACACTGTTATATTCAATATGTGCTTTCCAAAAGCCTTTCAGTGTGCCGGCTGGGTCCTTGGTTCTGAGGCTGGGGGTGTCCTGCACTCACTCAAAGATGTAGCTTGAAGCTTGTCTTCCCTCTGGGAAGACTATGCCAGCAGCTCCTCCTTGCTGGCCAGGGTGACCATGCTGAGGAGATGACTCAGTTGGTAACATGCTTGCTGCACAAATCTGAGGATGGAGTTTGGATCCCCAGCACCTGCACAAAAGGATGGGCGTGCAGGTGCACACCTGCAATTCCAGTGCTGGGAAGGTGGAGTTAGGAGGAATCTTAGGAGCTGATGGCCAGCCAGCCTAGTCGCTCAGTGAGTCTCAAGTTCAACGAGAGATCCTGTTGCAAAATAGAAGGTGGAGAGCAAACAAGGAAGAGACTCATCAACTTCTGGCCTCTGTATGCATGAACACACATGGCCTCTATATGTATATGTACCCTCTGACATGGGTGCGCACTTGCGCATGTGTACACACACACACACACACACACACACACACACACACACACAGAGAGAGGGAGGGAACATGAGAGAGAGAGAGTCTATACATCAGTATTTGTCTGCCTGCTGTTTTTGGAACCTTGCAGGAGTCAAGCTGGGACCCATTAACACTATCACTATTGCCAAAAAACACCAGAAGAGCATTCTGGATGACTGTGAGCTGGGGGCTGGGGATGGGCAGTGGTCTGGCTTGGATCCAGTTGGTCCCTCACAGGCTCATGCAGTGGAAGTTAAGGCTTCAGCATAGCAGTGCTGAGGTGGTAGAACCTTTAAGAGGCAGAACCTCTTAAAATATAGGTCTTGGGGCACTGCCCTTAGACAGGATTAATGCTGGTCTCTTGATATGAGTTAGTTCTCATGAGTATAGTTTTTTATGAAGGAAGACCACCATTTTTCAAGCTGGGGCAATTCCTGCCATTGATCTAATGTGCCAGTAAAACAAAAGTCACTTTCTGTTCTCATTGTGGTTTTTGTTTCTTTGTTTTGATGGGACTAATTAAAGGGACTCCAAATACTCTGATCTTCTTCTTTGTAGTTTGAGGTCAGTCTCCGGAGTGCTGTTTGTTTTGATGGATGGGCAGCCTGCAAAGGGACTGAGCTGAATGCAACATGTAGAACAGACTCTCTGCCTTGGGTACTGGATCAGTGCCCAGGCTGAGCTGATGAGTCTGATCCCTCAGGTGGCCTGACTTGGCACATTCTAGGTTCTCTCTACTCATAACCACCTGGAAAACACAGGGGTTCCCCATTGCAGTAGTCCATTGGACATGATGCTGAGACAGTTGGGTCAGGCAAACACAGCATATTCTGTCCTCACATAACATGAAAGGCCAGGATGCATGGTCCTAAAAACAATGGTGCTCTCTGTCTGTCTGTTCTGTCCTTCCCCTCCCTCTCTCTCTCTCTCTCTCTCTCTCTCATGTATGTACACATGTGTGTGGTTATATGTATGTGGAGGCCACATGAAGACGGGTCTCCTTATCTATCATTCTCTGCCCTATTCCCTTGAGACAGGGTCTCTCACTGAAGTTGGTTTCTCAGTTAGGCTAGCAGCCCACCCCCCACCAGGGATTGTGTAGTTAGCCCCAGTTTTTTTTTTAATTTGAATTTTTGATTTATTATTGGTGTGTGCATATGTGTGAGTGTGAGAGCATGCATGGGGGTCAAAGGACAAGTAGTGGCAGCAAATCCTCCCCTTCCAGGGATGGAACTCAGTCACCATTGCTTTCATATCAAGCACTTGTACCCACTGAGCCATCTCCAAGCCCCAATTCCAGCTTTTTATGTGAGTGCTGTGGAACCATATGCAAGTCGTCATGAATGTATGGCAAACTCTTTTAGCAACTATCTCCCCAGCCCAGCAATGGCTCTTTAGGCACCCTTTGACTCAATGAAGGCCTATCTTTTCCATTTCACCTTGGCTGTCCACAGAATTCCTTCTTTTTTTTTTTTTTAATTTTTTTTTCTTTTTTTTTCACAGAATTCCTATACCCCAGAATATCCTTTGTTGTTGTTGTTGTTTTGTTTTGGTTAAAGGTAAATCAGAAACAAGGGTAAGCAGCCAGAGCAAAGCTGAGCTACCTATTGAATGAAGTGAGGTCACAGCTAGGGTCCAGGCACAGGGACAGAGCAGTGCCTTTGAGACCATGCCTGCTGGGTAGACACATTTACTTCCTAGTACCCCACAGGAAGAACTGAGTCCGGCTTGATGAGTCAAGGGATATAATTGGGGTTCCTCACAAGATCACGGGCAGTTTGGGGATATACACCACAGAAGAGTCTCCTGTAGCAATTGTTAACTACCCTCAGGGAAGGATGAGGCCTTGTGAATCTCCTGAGCCCTCCCCTCCTTCCATAAGAGAATATTCATGGACCAGATCTAACTGTCTCCCAGGGGAAATCTGGTTTTGAAATGGCTACAGTCACATCATGTACAGAGGACAGATTTCTACACCACCACTCTCTGTAGGTTGAAAATATCCTGACTGAAAAATGCACTCAACTCTCCCAGCCTACCACACAGCCCAGCATAAGGACATAGGACACTAGAGCACTCGTTCACCTTTTGTAATTGTGGGGGTTCACCTATCGAAGCAGTTACTGCCACTGCCTAGACCCAGAGAGATCAGGACCACACACAACAATCCCAGGAAAAGATCCAAATTCAAACTTCAAGGTATGGTTCCTACCTTGTGGACATCATTTAGCACCACCACAAAAATTGAAAACTTTTATGTTAAGTTGCAGAGTATGTGTATAGCATGCAGAGGTGGTGTGTATGTATGTGTGTGTTGAGGGAGAAGGAAAAGGAGAACTATAGGGAAAGAGAGAGAGAGAGAGAGAGAGAGAGAGAGAGAGAGAGAGAGATCCCATCCATGCAAGGTACATGTATTTTAGACCCTAGTCCAAAGCCTCGGATATCCTGTTGTTGCCCTGTGTCATGGAGATCCTGTAGTTTTAGATCTGTAGGACTGGCCCCTTCACTAGCTTCAGCAGCTCATTGATTGGGTAGATGTTGAGGTAGGTCAACTCAAAGCCCTGGATCTGGGCCTGAGAGGTACCTGAGCTGGTAATACCACCAGCTCCCTGGCACTCCCATCACCGAGGCAAGATCTCCTGGCCTGTCCCTGCTGGCCCATCCAACAACCTGGCCAGCAAGGGGCAGAGTCAGCTCTTCCACTCTCATGCCCTCAGGTGTGGCTCATCTGTGCCCACACCACCAAGGCCAGCTCTACTGTGCTGTAGCAGGTGAGGAACAGGGCCAGTTCTCCCACTCTCATGGCCCTGGGGCCAGCACTCCTACCTGCCATAGGTGGGGAAGAGGGTATCTTTTCCTCATTGACACCCACTAAACAGCAGACAAGAGTCAGGGTTGGCTCTCCTGTGCTCATGCTCTTGGAGCCTGGCTCAACCACAGCCCCATGTCAATGGCCAGCTCTACTGTGCTGATCAGGTGAGGAGCAGGGCTGCTCTCCTGAGTACTGCAGTAGATGAGGGGCAGGGACAGCTTTCCAACTCTTCTCACCCCAGGGCCAGTTCTCCTGGCTGCTGTAGGTGTCAAGGGGTGGAGGTGGGGAAGGCATTTCTCCCTCGTTCATGTCACCACACAGCAGACAAGTTGTGGGACCAGCTCTACCACACTCTTGGGGCTGGCTGGCTTACCCGTGCCCCCACCACCAGGGTTGGCTCTACTGTGCCACCCAGCCAAGGTGCAGGGCCCACTCTGACGAGGAGGACTATTAGGTATGAGATCTTTCCTGACTCTGAGTTGGCCAGAAGACAGTCTCAGCTGTCATCTCTCAGTCATGGTTCACCTTGTATTTTGAGACAGTCTCTCACTGGCCTGAAGCTCACCAAGTAGACTACACTGGGTGGCTAGGCAACCTCAGGGAACCATCTATCTCTGTCTTCCCAGCACTGGGATTACAAGTATATGCTAATAATCCTGGCTTTTTTTCTTTTTCTTTTCTTGTCTTTCTTTTTTCTTTTTCTTTTTTTTTTTAAGACAGGGTTTCTCTGTGTATATCTGGCTGACCTGGCCTCTCTGTAGACCAGGCTGGCCTTGAACTCACAGAGATCTGCCTGCCTTTGCCTCCCAAGTGCTGGGATTAAAGGCATGCACCACCATGCCCCACTCCTGGCTTTTTAAAAGTGTGGGTTCTAGAGTATCAAATGCAGTTCCTCATGACTGTGGGGCAAGCACTTTACTACATGAGCTTTTACCCCAGCCAGTAATTATTTTGTTTATTGACTGATTCCCCATGCCTGGTCCCTCCCCCACATGCCCTACTTTATTTGCTAGGATCCCCTTTCAAATACTGTCCATGTACTTTTCACATTCTTATCTCTGGGGCTACTTTGGGTAGGGATATGGAGGGAGCTCAGGCATTCAAACACCTTATAACACGTGAGTCAGGACAAAGAATCCAGGCTCAGGGGGATTGTCTAAGTCCCCATGTTTTGCCCTCCACCCCACCCCCACCCCCTAGGAGTTTCCTTGGGGAGGATGCTGGCCCAGTAAAAACATATTTCAGTTCCAAAAGAACTTTCTTTCTGCCTGGGGCTGAATGGCTAAGATCAATACTGGATGAGTGTCAGCAAGACACTTGTAGTGACAGATCTCAAGCCACATCCACCAATATCGCCTTTTGTGTAATAAAGGACATTTTGAGTTCTAACTTCCAGACATCTATGTCAATTCCTCAATTGCTTGGGGAGGGGATGAAGGGAGCGTTATTTATTGATTCTCCTAAAACCCCTGATGTTTATCACTATATCCCCAGAACCTAAAAGTGCCAGGGACATAATAGGGATTCATTCATATTTGTTAAATGGAGGGAACTGTGACAGCAAAATTCAAACCCATGTCTGTTTTCCTTCCAGGCAATAGGGTTTCTCTAAGCTTTTTCTAAGGGAGGGGACTGAAGTAGGATTGAGCTAGGGTTGTTCCAGGAGATGTAGTAAAGGCCCTTGGATGCCTGGCTTTTCTGGCCTTCTGCAGAGAGAATGTTCTCTGTTCTGCAGAGCCCAGGAAAATGGTGAAGGTCAGAGAGTTCTGCCCTGGGGACGCTGGGGCATGGCTGGGGCTTTACAGATCTGCCTGTGTTCTACCAGCCTCATCTAATCATGGCACTGTGTGTTTTGACTGAGCGTCTCTACCTGCCTCTTGGGAGGGATGGGAAGGTTAATACCCGTTTAGCAAATTACAGCTTCCCAAGCACCTCCTGCTTTTGGAGAGAGGGAGTTGGAAATGGAAAGTACAAACAAACTCAAGCTCTCATGTCAAGGCTTGGTCCTAGTGTGGACAGCTGGGCTCAATGCCACAAAATGTGGAGGCTCAGCAATGTGAGGGAGATCCACGGTGCACCAAAGGGAAGGCCAGGGAATGCAAGGCCACTCTCAGGCAAACACTCATAGGAAAAGCGGGATGGGACAGGAATGTTCTGGAAAGATAGCAAGGAGCAGCTTGTGGCATGGGGCATGTTCCCTAAAAGCTGGAGGTAGGAAAGAGAGGTGTATTGTCCTCTGTAAAAGCCTGGTCCTCTCCCAGTTTCTGCTGTCCTCGTGGTCTGCATTCATGCCAGGCAGGTGCTCAGGTTAACACCCATTGTCTTACACATATGTCATGTTGTTTGTTCTTGTGTTTTCCAGCAGAGTCAGCTACTGTCATTTGGGGGACATCTACCTGAGGGCTTTTTTTCTATCACCTGAGGGTCCTCTGTCAGGCAGACTGGGACTTAGAAGATGGCTCTGCTGTCTCCACATCCTGCCGTGCAAGGCTCTGATGTACATTCCCCACCCAGTCTCTCAGAGGTGGCCAGTGAGGCTGAGCCCCAGTAACATCCCCTCAGTGGGGGTGACCTTGCTAAGATCCCATTTTGGCCTTCCCTTCTCTGTCTCATCTCCTTCACCCTACTTCAGTTCCTTCAAATAAATCTAAACTGGTCTCAGGGGCTACTTCTGAGGGAGCTTAAACTAGGTCAGAACTGGAAGGAGCAGCTTGGGGAGTCAAGGAAAGGAAGACTGTGGAAAATGCCTGGAGCAAAGTTTGGAACCAGCTCCTTGCCTAAGCTGGGCTTCCACAGAAGAGAAAGGCAGGCACAGGAGGAGGAAGAAGGAGAGGGGGTAAAGGAAAGAAAAGGAGGGGGAAGAAAGGAGGAGGAATTCTCCTTTTGTGTATATCAAACCTCCATCATCTTTTTTCTAAACTTTCAGCTCCACCCTCTCTCTCTAATGACCCCCTGTCTGTTTTTTCAGAATAGCAACAATGTGCTAACAGAACCTGTTTGTATGCAAGAGAACAGATTTCCTGATGACAAGCCTCTGGGAGGGGATCAGCCAACTCTTGGCAGCCCAACCTCTGGCTTCCTGGCGCTGCTAACAACAGCCCTAGGTTGGACCAGAGATGGGGTGGGTACCCGTGAGCTGGAGACACAGGTTTCCCTATGGCTCAGGCTCTCTCTTGCTTCTTCTACCCCCACCCCATAGATGAGATTTGAGAACTGGAATCCTTAAGATTCCTCATGCAAGAGAGGCTTGTCCTGGATGTGTGGTCCTGGGTAATCTGGAGGATGTGTTTCAAAGGGATCTCCAACAGAGTGGGCTATGGTTGGTTCAGAGGACTTTATTTCCTGATCTAGTCTCATGTGACAGTTCTGTGCACTGGCTTCCTGGGGAAAGAATGGAAAATTCTGAATATTGCCTGCTGAAGACTATGGCAAAAAGAGATCCATTTTTCATGGTTTATTTTGTCTTGCTCTTGCTCTAACTCTCTTGTTCTCTCAAATTTTTATTAGTAGATATTAATTATACATAATCATGAATTTCATTATGACATTTTCATATATGTATATAATCTATTTTGATCATATTAACACCCTCCCAATTACTCTCTCCTATCCCGTTCCCATGCCCATGGATTCCTTTTCTTGTCCTGACTAGCCCTGTTTTACTTTCATGTCTTTTTTTTTTTGAGTGACACATGGAGTTTCACTAGAATTACTGACAGAAACATGGATGAGGGGATGCTGATAGGAACATGGATGAGGAGTTGTTCATAGGAGCATGGGCTACACCACTGAAGAAAGTATCTCTCCATCCTTCCTCCAGCAACTGTTAACTTCCTGTAGATCCTCAGGGAGGGGTGTATGTGGTAAGAGTTTTTGTTTATTAAAAAAAAAAAAAAACAGGTATGAGAATGTTTTTGTTTAATCCCAGGTGTTGGGCTGCTTGTGGGTGTAAAGACCACAGGTGTAAACTATTAACAGTGCCACCTTGTGAAGGGGCATGGCTTAGCCAGTTGATCAAGTTTAACTTGAGAGAGGGAAGAAAAGCCATAGCTTAGAGAAGAAGGTGGGCACTACAAAGAAGAGGTTACTGCTCTCCCTGCTGCTGTTCCCCCAAACTGCTGCTGGTTCTTCCTGCTGCTGTTTCCTGATTTGCTGGACCTCTGGATATTGTGACTACTGAGATTGGTATTGCCCCCAAAGAACCCGACAACCCTAATCAGCAGGAAGTAGCTCTAAGAGAACTCTGTCCATTTTCCCTTAAACCTTCTTTCTCTCCCACCTAGTGTTGGGGGTTGGAAGGAACAAGAGCTGGAAGTGAGGTAGAAGTATCAAGTATAGTAAAATAATTAGAGTGAATAATAAAAATGATAAAAGCCACCTTGTTACAAGTGTGACCTCTTAGGCCCCTCCCCACTCTATGATAGGCTGTTGACAGACCCAATCTTGTACAGGTCTTGTGCAGGTAATCAGAGCTGCTTAGAGTTCAAGAGCCCAACAATCATCTCATGCCTGGGAAACAATGTTCCACAACATGCCACCCCTTCTAGCTCTGACATTTTTCTACCTTCTCTTCTTATGACTCTTCTCTCCCCCCCCCCCCCCCCTGGGGGTTTTGCCTGCATGCATGTATATGTGCACCACATGCATACCTGGTGTCACAGATCCCCTGGAACTGGAGTTACAGACAGTTGTGAGCTACCATGCAGGTGCTGGGAATTGAACCCAGATCCTCTAGATCCAGAATAGCAGTGCTCTTAACCACTGAATCATCTCTCCAGCCCCCTTATGACTCTCCTTAAATTCAGTGGCATTCTGGGAGCAAAGAGAAGCACATGCATTTGAGAAAAGGTTGGTTTGAGTACTAGGCTTCATTCATAGCATTCTAGAGAGTTCTTACTTAGTCCTTGGACCGAATCCCAAGACATGAGAAACGGAGAGAGATATAACCCAAGAGGGAATATGTTGGTTGGAGTCCTTTGTAGTGAGAGAAGCAGAATAGACATAAGCCAGAAGGGACAGTAGGCACGGGGGTGCTAGTGGCTGCTAAGTATTTGCAAGTTCTCTCAGAAACTCATATTACATGAGGAAACCGGGTCATTTCAGCAGAGTCAGGAGATGAAGAAACTGGGTCTACACTCTGGGTCTTGTGGCTTCTGCGCCATTCCTGACTTTTGGCATAACAGCTCCACCCAGCCCCTCTAGTGGTTGAAAAGGCCAGGCAATAGGCTTTGTGCCTATGGGCTGCAAAGCACTTTGGATCTCAGAAGCTGTGTGTTCACCCAAAAAGGAAGACAGAAGGGGCTCCTCTAGGCCTTCCTCTGCCAACTCAGCCTGTGCAGAGGGCTCTGTGGCCTAGCAGACAGCTGGCCCAGAGCAGGCCAAAAGGTGCTGGTCCCACAAGTAAGCATGGTCTGACATTCAGGGGCTTGGTAGCTGTTTCCAAGGGATATGCCTGTGCTCCTCTGGAATCCAGCACCTTTGATTCTCCCATCTCCAGTTTCCAGAAATATCTGTCTGTACTGTGTGAACCTGATCCTCCTATGGAGCCAAGTCAAAGTGCTTCGGCTTCTTTACTTCTATGTTTCTGGCAAATGAAGTACTCCAGTCCGGAAGAGCTGAAAACGACTGTTTCACTGTCTTAAGTTTTCATGAGTAAAGAACTTGGGCAGCATTTGTCTACATAGCTCTTCTCTGTAGGGCATGGGGCATAGTGTCTCTGTGGTATTTGGCCGATAGAGAGGGATCTGGAGGCTTTGCTCATACATCTAGAAACCAGGCAGGGATAGCTAGCAGGCCAAGTTTGTCCATGACCATCTTCTAGAATGGTCTTTCCAGCATACAGCCCTAGAGGAGTGAGACTACAACAGCAAGCACCCCAGCAGCAACAGGAAGCTACCAGCCTAACCTTGCATGAGCCAGCTTTAGAAGGAAACAAGGAGCCACTTCGTTCTTATGGGACTAAAGCAGTCACAAGCCTGCTTTCCTGATTTAAGAGGAAAGAACCCAGACCCTACAGATCACTGAAAGGAATGTCAAAGCCTTGAGGCTAAGGCTTGAATTGGTGAAGTGCTTGTCATGCAAGCATGAGAACCTCAGCTAGATCCACAATACCCACAGAAAAAGCTCAGAATGGTGATTCAGGATGTAAAATCCCAGAACTGGAGAGGTAGAGAAAGGCAGATTCCCCAAGTCTTACTGGCTAGTCAGCCTAGCCTCACCAGCGAGCTCTAGCCCAGTGAGAGACTCTGCCTTGAAAACACAAGGAATATCTAAGAAGATATTTTTAAAATTATGAGGCAAGTTAGTATGAAAGCTGAGTTAGATATAGAACTTTAAACTCACGGAGATGGTTAAATAGTAGAATGTTAAAGTCAGGTGCCAAATACATATGGACTAGACATTGGGAATGTATGCTAAGCCATATAACTCTCATAATTGTGGCCTATTTATTTCTGTTGTTTTGTATTGTATTTATAGTTATAAGAAAAAGAACCATTTTTTGGACTGAAAGGGAGAGCTGTTGGGGGGAAAAAGAAATACCTTAAACTAAAAAAAAAAAAAAAGGGAAGAGGATGGGGGGATGAGGGGGAGGAGGGTGGAATGGTGGGACTGGAGGGGGGAGTAGGGAGGGGATTGTGATTGAGATGTAACTTGAAGAAATAAAAAATAAATTATTAAAAAAAAGAAAACACAAGGAATGAAACCTGAGGTTGACTTCTAGCTTACACACACACATGCACACACATTTCTAAACACACTCACACATATACATGTACATATACACACAAAAACACACAATTAAAAAACTAAGGCCATGTTTTCAAGTCATCATAACTGGGTGGGGAAGAGGAGGATGTAGCTCTGTGGTGCAGTACATGCTTTGCGTCTCAAAGTCCTAGGTGTTGGGTTTCAGACCTGGGACAAGTGACTGAGGTGTATATTTAACATACCAAAGTGGACCTGGCCTCCAGGTCCTCCTAGCATCCCTCAGTCCTTATCTGTTACCTGGCGTGGCTAACATATTCCGCCCTCTAACCTGAACTTTCCAGCCCAGGGTATGGGCTTGCCCTCCCCCAGAAGGTCTTCCCTATACAATCTAGAAATTTTGGTCTCTCTCCAGTCTCTCTCTTTCTCTGAATTTTCTCTTTCCCTGCACATGCAAGGTCTTTCTCTTTCTCCTCCCCTCTCTTCCTCCCCATGGCAACTTCTCTGGCCTCGTTGCTTGGGACTAGTGAACCTGCCTGACAGCTGCTTCCCAATAAACCTGCCTTTATGCTTTAATTTGGCTTCAATTGGGGCCATTTTGTCAACGGAGAATAACTTATCACTAGGTTCAATCCCCACTACCAAATCAGTAGATAAAAGAAACTTGTAGCAATGGCCCAGCTGTCCAAGTTTGCTCCTGTCTCTTCTTTCTGTCCTCCTCAGTGGGCATTAATCCTCTTACCAGAAAGTCAGTGCTCACTTCCTGTTGTGAATCATACCCAAAACATTCACTTATAAAAACTGTCAGACCTTCACATGTTACTCCTCTGGGACGTTTTTACTTAAAAATGGCGCCTCCGAATGGTGGCATTCATAAACCAAGGAGTGCATCACTAATGGTGGAATTCAGGCATTTCCCACTGGCCAGTCAGGGATATATTTTTCCTGCCAAGGGACTTTCCTGCTGTAGACAGCTGGTAGTTCCACTTACCCTGAACCCATAAATACTGAACTGTGGCCACTGGGGTCTAAGAGCATCTTAGATAACAGGTTATGCACACTGCTCTCCCCCAACTGACATCACTGAAAATCAGTATCCAAAAGAGGCAGGAAGTAGGGGACATTTCTAGGTTGTGCTGATAGCCAGCTAAGAGAGCTATGTAGATTTACTCCTGGGCCATCTAAGGGAGAGATGAAAGAAAGTGGTGTGCACAGAACTCAAGTTTGTTTGAAATGTAAAATATTTATGTAGTATTGGCTCCCTTGAAGCACTCTGGGTTCTCTTCCTTGCTGTTTTATTTCTCAGCACTCATAAAAACCAGTCTGTTAGAAAAAAAGAACGTGGAAGAAATGGAATGTCAGCCTGGTCTAGAGTGATGGTCATTTCTAGCAAGAAGAAAGAAACCTACAGGTATGTCTCACACTCTAAGCCAGCATTTGATTGTCTTGTAAGTTGGTTCATGGGATGGAGTGGGGAGAGGGTAGGGAGCCTATATTTTAAAGATTTGTTTATTTTATGCACATGAATTTTTTGCATACATGTATGTATATACACCACCCATGTGCCTGGTACCCATGGAGTCCAGAAGAGGATGTCCAATCCCCTGGAACTGGAATTACAAATAGTTGTGAACCACAATGCCAGTGATGGGAACCAAACCTGTGTCATCTGCAAGATGACACTAAGTGCTCTTAACCACTGAGCCATCTCTCCAGATCCATAGAGCCTATATTTTGGTTTTGTGGATAAATGCTAGAAGTTTTCACACATATTCCTTTTCATGTGCCTTTTAATTCTGACTCCAACTTTTTCTTCTCTTCCCTTCCTTCTTCCCCTCTTCCATGTTTTGATAGAATTTTTCTAAGGAACTCAGGCTGGCCTGGAACCTTGTTTCTTTTTCTTTTTGATATCATAATATACTAACTTAATTTTCCCTTCACTGCCCTCCCTCCATATAACCCTCATTGCTCTCTTTCGAATTCATTGGCTTGGAACTCTTGATCCTCCCGCTTCCACTTCCCAGGTACTAGGATTGCAGATGTGGGCCACCATGTCCATTTGTGACTTCAACAGTTTTAAAACGAAGTTTGTAGTATGTAGTTTCAAGGGGCAATGTGCAGAGACTCCTGGAAGCTTCTGAAGGGAGACACTCAAGGTGTTGTAAGTGACTTTAAGGACATGCCTATGTCTGTGCAACATTCTAAGTGTCCGCCATGAATTGGCTCCATTTGAGTGGCACAGCCACCTGGGAAGTGGGTGCCAGACATTTCCCTTCCTGACAAATAGCCCAAAGACAAGATTCAAGTCCAGTGCTTGGCAGTCTGCTAATGCCTCTTTGTCACCTGCCCATGCTTTTGGTCTACACTTCCAAGATAAATTCAGACCAAATTCAGACCCAGGTCACTGTTACATAGGGAAGAGGACCTTGTGGTGGTTTGAATCTAAATTGTCTCCTGCAAGGCTGGTGTTTTGGATGCTGGGAATGAGCCATTGGGGGTCACTAGCCCAATTTTGGATTCTATCTCTGTTTCCTTAGACCACTGTCTAGCTAACATTATCCATCACAAGTTCCCACTGCCACTGATTGATCACCCACGAAAGACTGAGACCCCCTAAAACTGTGAGCCCAAATAAAACCTTCCTCCCTTCAGTTATTTCTGCCAAAGACACTGAAACAGCCTGAAAGTGCAGCTCAGTTTATAGAGTGCTTGCCTAACATGCACAAGGCCCTGAGCTTGGTCCCCAACAGTGAGCCAAGCTGGATACTCCTGTAATTCCAGAACTAATGGTGGGGACAAGCAGGAGAAAGTTCAAGGTCATCTCCAGCTACATATCAAGTTCAAGGCCAGTGTGGGTTACTTCAGACTTATTTTAAAAACAAACCAAGAAAAACAAATAGCCCCCCACCCTCACCCCTCCACATGAAGTAATCCAGCTGTCTGGTGAGCTGGTGAGGAAGGAGGAAGAAGGAAGGATGCTTGGGAAGTCTGACCAAATGCTTCCCAAGGCTTCTTGGTAAACAAAAACAAAAGCCCTTGTTACAAAATTGGCCTCGACAGAACACCACAGTGAGCCCCTTCCTATCTCTAGGACATGTGGACACTGGACTTCCAGCACCCCTTTTCCTACACCAAATGCTTCTAGGAATGTTGTCTCCGCCCTCCCACAAGCTGCTGGTTCTTTCCACCTGACTTCACTGAGCACATAGTGCTGGTGTTTAGCTAAGAGGGATTTCCTGCCCTTGGCAATGAGCCGTGGCATCTCAGTCCCAGCTCTCCCTACACACACCCTTGGCTTTCTGCCTTTTTATCTATGAGCTAAGGATTTAGACTATCTCATCAAGGTCCTATGGCACTTGACAGCTCAAAACTTCCGTGAATCAGAAAGGTGAGTCAGCAAAAGCTCCGAAACCTAGACACAAAAGCTGCGGAGTGTGGAGGAAAGCGAGGAGCCTAGCCAAACCATTTGAAAACAGGACAGGGAGATTATGTATGGCCTTTTCGGTCTGCCGAAACATTGTGGCCCCCACCATACCTGTGCTGGATTGTGAGTTGAGATTCTTTTAATGGGGACACAGCTCTCCTTGCTCCCTCATTTTAACCCAGAGCGATTTGAGTGCAACTCTTCTTAGAACAAAGAGTCATCTCATTGACATGTTAGTTAATACTTACATTTAAAGAACTGACATGAGATTGGGTTCAAGGATAAAGGCCTAAGCAAGAAGCTTGAAGACAGAGAAGAGAAAGACTATCTCAAAATGCTCTTGAGCAGAGGGTTATGGAAAAAATCTAATACACCTTTGCTGTGTCTGGAAGGGATCCATATGGGTGAGGCTTCTGGTTTTGAGAGTCAGAGAGGCCTGTCAAGCTGAAGGTTTGGGGAAACACCCTAAGCATCAGATCTTTGATGTCTACCTTGTACCTAGATACGCAACCAGAAAGGCAAGGCTTGGCTTCTCAAGGGTTCAGGGGAAGACATATGTGCACCTGGCCTGGACTGAGGCAGAAGGGCTTGTAGAGAGAAGCCATAGCCTCTGAGCTGGCGGGTGCTGTGTCTTCACACAGCCCTGTGGCTACCTTGTGCCTCCAGTGTTTTCCCCTTGATGGGAAACAGTAGCTCATGTTCTAACCCACTGTCCCTGCATGTGACACTTCACATGATTTACTAAAGATTGGAGATATTTATTTCTTTTTGCTTTTTGTTTTTTTTCTTGTTGTTTTTTTTTTTTTTACACAGGATTTTTCTGTGTAACAGCCCTGGCTGTCCTGGAACTCACTTTATAGACCAGGCTGGCCTTGAAATCACAGAGATCTGCCTGCCTCTGGCTCCCAAGTGCTGGGGTTAAAGGCATGCACCACCAAGCCCAGCCATTACAGACAGCTGTGAACTGCCATGTGGGTGCTGGGATTTGAACCTGGGACCTTTGGAAGAGCAGCCAGTGCTCTTAACCACTAAGGCATCTCTCCAGCCAATATTTGTTTCTTGATTCATGATAACACTGTAGTTATCATGAAAGAATCACTGTAAAGGACGGAAGATGCATCAGCCCATAGGCTTTTGGGACCCTGGCCGTGACTGCAATTATATGGGACTCTGAGCCACAAGGACCAGTGCTGGGAGGGTGGTAATCCAGCTAAGGGCGGGGGAGGCATGGATTGCAAGCACTGGCTTCTCAGTCCAGACAGCGTCTGGGAACCAGTGGGTAGTCTGGGGAATCTACAGCCATGCCCAGTTAGCATATGCACCCCCAAACATATGGCTGTTCCCCTTGAGCATCATCCTGCAAGTCTTCACCTAGGCAAGTCACCCAAACTGCCTTTTCTACTTCCAGTTATGAAGGTAGAAGATCTCCCTGTTGTTGTGAGCCCTGCTTCGACCACAAGATAGGAGCAACAGAACTGAGTGCTTGCAGCAGGAGCCCTCTCTCCAGGTTTGCTGGCTGACCATCACCACTCCAGTCATCCCCATAGGCCCTGCCTGTCTGCCTGGCCCCTCCATCTCTGTCTCCTACTCTTGTCCTTTTGCAACGCTGGCTTAGCCCAGAGTCACAGTGCTTACCCGGCTCTAGGCAGTGGAGGCTAGTTTCCAGGCAACCGGGTGCTGGCAGGAGTGCTTTACCTACTTGGCAAGGATCTGAAGAGTCTGAGCCTGGCAACAGCTGTGAGCCTTCAGCCAGGCTCTGATGGAGTCAGGTTGGGAAATACCCAGGCTGCAGGTGAGCTTCCAAGCCCCAAGCACCCAGCAAGAACAGGTGCCTGAGGCCTAATGCTGCCTGGCCGGTGGGAGGAACGTATCCTTGGTGATGAGGATGGTAAGAGCAGATAAAGTGGCCCAGGCATGATGGAGGCTAAGGCTCAGAAGGCCTGAATCTAATGACCTTCCTAATCCTTTGGAATTGGCTAGGGAATGAAACCACAGGCACAGATGCAGGGGCACCTTCAAAGACTTGTATCCAAGATGGAAGGTTTGTCCTGAAGACCATGAGAGGACATTCCCTGTGACCTGGGCTCAAGGTAGAAGGGACCAGAGCTGGCCTGATCTACCAGTAGCTCTGTGGTCTGCATCTGCTAGCTCCTTTTAGGAGATGCCATGTGTGCGAGAGCCCTCAGGTGGGCCTGCAGAAGGAAAAAAAGTGACATTTTGTAGCCAGGTGGCAGAAGAATGCCACAAAGGCATTTATGTAAGTGGACACAGAGTAAGAGAAAGCACAGTTGGGACAGTGAAGTGGGTAATGGCCATTGAGGCAGGAAGTTGATACCACATCTAGGCAGAAGGCATGCACAGGGAAGCTGGCCTCTGCCATTAAGAGGAAGCACGGGGTAGGAAGGGCCTCTCAGAAGAACAGCAGCCTTCAGAAGCAAGGCAAAGGTGACACAGGGTGGGAGGCACAGAGGGAGATTAACCCTCTGCCTTCAGATCCCTTGAGGTGAAAAGACAAGGAGGTGCATCTAGGCACAGATGTGCCTCCTGCCACAGTTTCTGGGATGCCTTATGGGCATAGGTGCAGAAAGTAGATTCAGAGAGGCCAGGAACTGCCAGCTGAGACAGAGCATTCTGGCCTATGCTCAGGGGATGGAGGACTTGAGGCAGGAGCATGGGCTAGAGGGGCTGACCTTGGACTCTAGCTGAATGTGATACCACTTGGCTCATGAAGGGAAGGGATTCTGCTCTGAGTAAGCCATATTGCCCCCACCTCTCTGAATAGAATGGATGCTGCCCAAGTTTGGGAAGGACTGAGTTTCTTTCCTGGATCCTGTTAAGCTATTATTGTTCTAGATAGTTCCAACTTATCCATCAGACCCCTTCTAGGGTTTGACTACATTCTCTCCTCCACAGCTGGAATAAATGCTCTCTTGGTTTTGCTCCCAAAGTGGCCCAGCTTCATGCTTGTCTGCATCATTTATGGTGTTGATAGCACCATAGGAGACCACCAGGAGCTCCTTGAGGGCCCAGTTGAGCCAGAGCTGGACCCTGGATGGGCTTTGAAGACACCATAGGTCCTTAATAAAGATCCATGGAAGAAGTGTTGTCTGATGTTTGTCATCAGACACTGGTGACCTGGGCTCCTTGAGAGGGTGGTGGATGTTTTGATGTTCAGTACAGGTATTATGACACTCTGGCTTCAGAATCGCACACTTGAAGCAGGTAGCTATGATAGAAGTTAGGCCTATTTAGTGAATTGGTAGGCAGTTCAGGAGCAGCTTGACGTTCCTTTAACCTGCTGAAATGGACAAAGCCCAGTTGTAGTCTGACAATATGTCCTGTTGAAGGGGCATGGTTAAGAAACCATTCAAGCTGCACAGATGACATCAGTTGCCATGAGAAGCAATGGGACTGCTGGACATTGTGAGAAATCTTGTAGACTCTTGAGACTGCCAAGAATTGCATGATAATGTGATATATAAGCCAGAAAGCTCCACACAACGCTCTCTTCCTCCTGTCCTCACTGACTTGAGAAGTCACACTGGAGAAGTGCATAGCAAGGTAAAGCCCAATGGATGTTAAACTTAAAAGATACTACCTAGTGGGACTGCCGTAAATGAAGTCACCCTGCATGGACCTGTGGTAAGAATATTAATATCCTTTTAAGAAAGTTAAAATAGTGTTAGTTAAGTGTTCTTAGATACGTATTAGGGTGCTCTTAAATAGATTATAGATTTTAGATTATAAGTTTTAGGTTATAGGATTTAGGTATTTTATAGTGTTTTGTAAGTATTAATAAGTGATTATAAATAAAAATATCGTGTTACAAGTAGCACCTGGGTTTCTGTGGAGTAGAATTTTCCAGCCTATTCTAAGTGGCTCTGCCCACTGAAGGAATGAGCAATTCCTCCCTGGAAATATAATTTCAATGGCACAGTGAGTGGTAACAGCAGCATGAGAAGACCTCCAGTCCCCTACTTATGAAAACAATAGCTCAAGTTTATGGTATTAGTAGTAACCACAGCCACTTCATTTCCTTTCTGCCACCCTCTGACCACATCCAGTTGCGCAAGCACACACATGTGCATGCACGCACGCACTCACACCACCACCACACCATACACATAAACTTAAGGAAATGCATACAGGGAAGCACATGATAAAACAGACACATGAGCTGAGACACCTGTCCATACAAGTTCATGGGCACTCATGAGCTTCCCCGCACACCTGCATTTCCATGACTACACAGGGCCCGGAAGCTGCCCTCTGGGAAGTGATCTCACTGGTACTGGAATGAAGTCACTCAATCACATTCCAGCACTTTCAAGCCCTTTATTGGATTCCACAGGATAATGAGTGCAGCAGAGGCATGGCCCCATGCTCCTAGGCTGACAAGGTGGCAGGGCTCTTTGGTAGAAGTGACCTGGGATGCTGGCCACAGAATAATTTAAAGTAAAAATAAACTCTTGGTTCCATGGCAGCAATAATGAAGGTTTCCTGTAAACCCAGAGAACCATATCTGCCTGTGAGACTCAGATCCCAGCTGCAGCCACAGCCCTAGGACTTATTAGCTATGTCGTGGCTGCCTTACCCTCCCTATTACCCTATGGAAAAGGAGTCGTGCCATTTGGGGTTCTACAAAAGAAACAGAGTTCACTCCCACCCCAATACTTCTAGTAGGAAGGAATCAAATCCTTGGAAGCTGGTGCTTTTTGAGCTGTGGGAAGGAAGACTGGTCTCCTGAGGCCTTGAGTGACTGTGCATGGGAAACTCAAAGCAATGAAAATCAATTCTTTCATGGTGCCACAGGTCAGAAGCCCACAGGCAAGGGGCCAGCAAGCCATGCTTCCTCTGGAGGTACTAGGAGGGGGTCCTTCTGTCTTGGTTTAATTTCTTTTGATGTGATAAAAAAAAAAAAAAACCCTGACAAAAAGTAACTCAGGCGAGGAATTGTGAAGGGAGCAGGGAAGTCAAGGCAGGAACTTGAAGCAGCTAGTCACATCACATCCACAGTGAAGAGCAGAGTGCCTACGGCTCAGCTCCCTTGCTCTGTTCCTATGAAGTCCAGGACCCAAACCCAGGAAATGTTGGTTGGCAGGGTCTTCTTGCATAAATTAACATAATCAAAAATACTCTCCCTCACATGTTCAAAAGTCATTCTCACCTAGTTAGTCCTTCATTGAGACCCTCTTTGCAGATAATTTAGATTATGTCAATTTGGCAATTAAAACTAACCATCATACCTTCCTTGCCTCTTTTAGCTTCTGGTGGCTGTCACCTTCCCTGTGGCCACATGACTCCAGAACCTGGTATCTTCTCTTCCCTCTGTGTTTTCCTCTTTAGTTGCATGGACCCAGGAGGTGTACATTAGTCAGACTTTCGCATTGTGGACAGCTAACACCTGAGTCAACCTCCCAGGGGAGGAGCAAGGTTTCAGAGGGTTCAGTGCATCATGGTGGGGAGGGTGAGGTGGAGCTGTGCAGGTCACGTCATGACAGCTAGGAAGCAGAGAGAAGGGATGCCAGCACTGGGATGTTTTCTGGGATGCTAACCTCTAGGCATGATACATATGTATGTATATATATATATATATGTGTATGTATGTATATATATATATATATATAATAAGTATATATAACCAGTTAATAGTTGCTTGGTAGAGGAAGACTTTTCTTTTGTGTCTCCCCAGGACAAGTCATTCATCTGCTGGCCCTTTTTTCCTCTTTTATTCCACCCTGGCCTCCAGCCTAGGGGATGGTGCCACCCACACTCAGGATAGATCTTTCCCCTCAGTTAATCCTCTCAGGAAATACTCTCATAGAAACAGACCTATGGCTTGTCCTGGGGAGACAGGAGCAAAGTCTATTTATTGTAGATAGAGAACCAATGGCAGATCAAAGAAATGACTCCAACTAAGTCTAGCTAGCTGAGTTTAATTGGAGTTACTCACAGAAGCATGGGTACGGGGTTATGTACACGACCATGGCAACCTTACAGGTGGCTATACCATGGAATAGAAGTCTTTCTCCCCCCAGCAACTTTTAACTGGTTACATATACTCAGAGAGGGGCAGACCCAGAGCTGTACTTTACTAATCTCCTAGGTGCTTCTCCAATCAATGAAGTTGATAACCAAAATCAGCCACCACAAGGATGGAGAGATGACTCAGTGGTTAAGAATGCTTCATGAACTTCCAGAGGCTCAGAGTTTAGTTATCAGAATCTACCTTGGGTGAGCTGCTCATAACTCCAGCTCCAGAGGAATCTGATGCCATCTTCTGGTATCCTCAGGTACTGCTCTCACATACATACCCACACTTACATTGACACATTAGCACACACACACACACACACACACACACACACACACACACAACAACTGATCAATCTGAGATGTTTTTCATTTAGTATCTTTAACTTAATTAACTACATAGACTTAAAGGAAGTCCAAGTCAACTGCCTTGAGAAAAGAATCCCTAGTTCTGAGAACTTTTTGCAGAAGCTATTATGAGCTCATTGGTGGACACAGCCATCCTTAACAATTGACCTTCTGACATGGTTTATTGAGGACACTGTGGTTTTGAGAAATCCTTGCACGGTTTCCTTACATATTATATAGACACATGTGAGTGAAGACATTTCCTTCATGGCCACCTTGTTCTGCTTTGTTAGAGCTTGACATAAGTGATTCCATTTTGATATGAATGGTTTTTTTTTTTTTTTTGGTTTTTTCGAGACAGGGTTTCTCTGTTTAACAGCTCTGGCTGTCCTGGACTCGCTTTGTAGACCAGGCTGGCCTCGAACTCGCAGAGATCCGCCTGCCTCTGCCTCCCAAGTGCTGGGATTAAAGGCGTGTGCCACCACCGCCCGGCTGATATGAATGTTTTTTACCTCATCTGTTACATTTTGTTTATCTATTCACTTACCAATGAACATCTGGGTGGCTTCTATGTCTTGGTTATTCTGAATGCCACTGCTATGGGCATGAGTGTGTAAATATGTCTTTGAGACCCTGCTTTCAATTTCTTCAGGTAGACATTCAGAGAAGAATTGGTAGGTCATACTCATCATTATCATTATTATGTGTTCATAAGTGCATGGTGTGTATTAATACACTTGTGCTATGTTGTGAATAAGAACTTTACTTGATGTGATAGTTTGAATAAGAATGGCCCCCATAAGATCACATATTTGAAGCTTAGGGAGTGGCATTATTTGAAAGAATTAGGATTAAGAGGTGTGGGCTTGTTGAAGGAAGTGTGTCACTGGGGGGTGAGCTTTGAGGTTTCAAAAGCCCATGCCAGGCCCCAGTCTCTTTCTCTGCTTATAGATCAGGATGTAGCTCTCAGCTACTTATCCAGTGCCTGCCTCCCTGCAAACATGCTTCCTGCCGTGATGATGATGAACTCACTTTTGAACCTGTAAGCAAGCCCCAATTAAATGCTTTCTTTTATAAGAGTTGCCATGGTCATGGTGTCACTTCATAGCAATAGAACAGTGACTAAGACAGAAGTTGATGTCAGGAGTGGGATATTGCTATGACAGGCCTGACCATGCTGTTTGTTGTAGGATTAGGGAAGACTTTGGAACTTTGTACTAGAAAAGTGATTGAATGCTTTAATCAGGGCTTACTGGGCCATCCTAGTAGGAGGATGGACAGTCATGCTGAGAACAATGTAAATTATGACAGCCCAGATCAAGAGATTCAGAGGGGTAGAATATTATCAAGTGGCTTAGAGGCTGTTCTTGTGATATTTTGGCAAAGGATGTGAATGATTTTTACCCTTGTTCAAAAAAATCTGAGGTTAAATTGAAGAGTTTTGCATTGATGGCATTAACAGAGATTTCAAGACAGCCTAGTATTGACTCTGTCATGTCATTATTAGTGAACACTCTTATGCAGACCTATAATGAAAATAAACAAGCTGAGCAAGGGAAAATAAGAAATGACTGAAGAGAAAAGGAGTACCAGAAAGTTTAATAGACCTAAGTCCAGTGATGACGGGGGTAAAATTTGTAAAGAAAAACTAGATCCTAAATGGAAAACACCTTTCTTGTACCGTTGACTTTACAGCAAGAACTATGTGGCCAAAGTTACCAAGTTTTGCTGGTTGCATGGAAAAAGGATGTGGTGACCATGGGGAAAGACCCCAACCACTTAACCTTCCAGCTTATGAAAAGGAATTAACGCAAGGAAATAATCAACAGAAAACTGATGCAGACATGAAGGAGAGCTGCAGCCTGGATATAGAATGAACCCTAGAGAGAGACTTTGAACTTTGGACTTTTGATCAGTATTCAGACTGTGATAGACTATTGGGACTTTTGAAGTTGGACTAAATGTATTTTGCATTATGATATGGCTATAAGACTATGGGGACCAGGGAGTGGGAACATGGTGGTTTGAATAATGGCCCTCATAGGCTCAATATGTTTGAATGCTTAATCATCAGGGAGTGAAACTATTTGAGAAGAATTAGAAGTATGGCCTTGTTGGAGTTGGACAAAATTTGTCACTGAGGCTGGGCTTTGAGGTTTCAAAAGCCCGTGCTAGGCCTAGTCTCTCTCTGACTCTGCTTCTCTTTGCCTATAAATCTAGATATAGGACACTCAGTTACTTCTTCAATACCCTGTCTGTCTGTGTGTTGCCATGCTTCCTGTCATGATGATAAAGGACTAAGCCTCTGAAACTGTAAGCCAGCCTCAATGAAATGTTTTCCTTTATAAGAGTTGCTATGGTCATGGTGTCTCTTCACAGACATAGAAAACTGACTGACACTTGGATACTGAGGAAAAGAACTTGAGGTTATTTTGATGAGCCTGGCCTGGTGTGAGGTGAGTACTCACCTTGGTGGTTCTCTCTTCCCCCATCACTGTGACCACATTCCTCCATGGAATAATAGCACAACCTTTTACAACAAAGTCAGATTTGGGGTAACTGGTTTGTTGAGGTCACTGAGAGGAGCGACCTTCTTCCCCAGGTCTCTCTACAGGATGGCTTGTGAGGCCTGGGCCTGAGCCCTCCGTCTTGAAGATGTGATGTAAGTCTGTATGAATATGAGGGGGTGAGGGACAAGGGGTGTCTGCTGTCTGCACCTCACCTGAACAGATGCAGAAAGTCAAGAAAATAGTCACTTTTTAGAAATGCTTATCAGTCTTTCCCTCCAGAAGCATTTAGTGTGGACATGTGTGTGGTTTTTCCTGCTACAGACTCCCATCCTTGATAACGGAAGGAAATAAGTCATAAAACAGAATGCAACAGATAGACAGGGGAGGCCCAATTCCCTCTCTACTGTCTGTGAATGAACTTGACTTTTTGGGAGCTTGCCACCATCAGTATTTCAAGTTCATAGAACAAGATCTATGAGACAGCCAGTAGGCAGCACATAACTTGAAAGGAAAACAAAGAAGTATTTTGATGCTTTTAAATTTTGTTTTCTGTGCAAGCTGCTGATCAGGTAAACAACATAAGTGCTCGTGAGTGGGCAGAGAAACCAAATTACAAAATTGCTCTCTGTGCCTTCCATGGATCCGCTCCCAGGCTCCTTGTCATCTCCTCCTACCCTAAAAATTAATTTCTTCTTCACAGTCAGCCCAAAGGAAGAGCCTGAAGATCTCAGTTGTGCATGCTCTCCAAACAAGTTGTTGTTGATCAGAAAACTGAGGACTTTTGCTTGAAAAACAGCTCTTGGTGGGGGGCACAGAAGTGGCAGGGAAGTGGGTGCACGTGGAATGATGCATGAGGGGGCTCTTCTGGAGGCCATCATCCCTGGGGCAAGGATCAGCAGCTGCAGTTGGTGAGTCTGAACACACAGGAGAGCCCTCCTCAAATTAATAGGGACCTTTGGTGAGAATCCCCATACAAATGGCCCTCTTCTGGTATGCCAGCTCCTTGCTGTAATCAGTATTCCCTAGCTTGAATAACCTACCAAGGCTGGCTTTTCTAGACTGCTCTGGCCGCCTGCAAATGGAACCCTTCAACTTTGCTGTCGTGATCAGAGCTGTTCCCTTGAGCTTTTTTAATTTTTAGAATGTTATTTATTTATTTATTTGTTTGTTTGTTTGTTTTGGAGCCAGGGTCTTCTTATCTAGCCCGAGCAGACTTTGAACTCTCAGCCCTACCACCTTCTGTCTCCCAATGCTGAAATTACAAGTATGTGCCCCTGTTTCCTGCATTGTTCCTACCTTCGTTAGGAACAATGCCAACTGGACACAGCCTGGAGTCTCAATTGAGGGATTGCCCAGATCAGACTGGTCTGTGAGCATATCTTGGGGGTGGGGATTGTCTTGGTTGCTTTAATTGACATAGGAGGGCCCATTCTATTCTGGGCAGCACCATCCCTATGTCCTAGATTAAATTTTTTAAAAAGTTAGCTAAGCATAAGCCTGAGAGGGAGGCAGGAAGCTGTGTTCCTCCATAGATTTTTGATTCAAGCTCCTATCCTGACTCCCCTCAGTGATGAACTAGAACCTGTATGATAAAATACATTCTTTTATCCCCATGTTGCTTTTGGTCAGAGTGTTTTCCAGAATGAAACTAGAAGAATCTCTGCCATACTTGTCCATGTGAGGAAAGACACACTCACATGTACATGGTCATGTGGTTCTGAATGGCACAAACCACAAAGCAACCTTACTGGCTACACTAACCCGGGTAATGCCCTGATAATGGAATGATTAATCATCCCTGGGGTGTGCTGCTAGAGAAAGATCAGCAAGCCAGACTACTAGCTGAAAACATTAAGTTCAGAAAGAGCACTGTGTGCCTTTAAGGTAGCAAGCTGGGTTATTTGTCCACTACTTCCTACCACTCAATGGCTGAGGGTTATTAATTTCCAGCTAACCATAAAGCCAAGTGAAAACATCCTACATGAAGAGTTACAGGAAAAGACTTTGAACAAAATGTCTGCAGGTACCCTAGAGGTGGGTGCAGATAGGAATGGAATGCTTATCCTCAACTGCTATGTTTGTATTAGCATAGCTAAAAATTCTTTAAGAAATATGGGGCTGGAGAGATGGCTCAATGAGTATAGTGCCTCCATTACTCAAATAAAGTGGGTATGTGGGTACACATCTGTAACCCCAGCACTGAGGGGTTGATGGAGAGAGACAGGAGTTTTGCTGCCAGCTAGTTGTGCCAAAACAGTGAGCTCCAGGTTTACTGAGAGATCCTGTCTCAAAAAATAAGGTGGATGGCTAGAGAGATGCCTCAGAGAGTGTATTAGTCATGGTTCTCTAGAGGAACAGAACTGATAGACTGACTCTATCTGTCTATCATCCATTCATCCATCTATCTATCATCTATCTATCTGTCATACATACATACATACATATGTACACACACACACACAATTTATTAGGTTAGCTTACAGGCTGTAGTCCAGCTAATCAAACAGTGACTGGCTGTGAATGGAAAAATGCAATAATCCAATAATTGCTCAGCCCACAAAGTAGGATTGACTCAGGTGGTCTTCAGTATACACCAAATCCTGAAGAAATAGGTCTAATGCCAGTGAAGGAATGTGCTTGTCAGCAAGAGTGAAGGAAATCAGGCGAAGAGCAAATGCTTCCTTCTTCATGTCCTTTATATGGACTTCCAACAAAATGTGTGGTCCAGATTAACGTGTATCTTCCCACCTCAGAAGATACAGATTAAAAATGGGTCTTCCCAAGGCTATCCACTCTCTCCATCCCTATTAAATATAGTACTTGAAGTCTTAGCTAGAGCAATAAGGCAACTGAAGGAGACCAAGGGGACACAAATTGGAAAGGAAGTCTAAGTATCTTTATTTGTAGATAAGAAATATATAAAAACCAATCCCCACCAAAAACCCCTTGATCTACCATGGTATCTTGCCTGCAAGGTATGCTAGTGTAATGGTGGCACAAAGTTTGTAGGAGTAACCAACCAATGTCTGATTTAACTTAAGGCCCACTCCATGAGATAGAACCCATACTCAATACTGTTTGGGTGGCTAGGAACCTGAGACTAGATAGCCCAGGTACTTAGGGTAAAGCTAAATACTATTGTTCTACTAAAAGAACATAGCAATAAAATGACTACTAATGATGCTCAGCTATACTCATAGATCAGTGCCTTATTCAGTCATCATCATAGGAACTA
>CAJQZJ010000248.1:4158130-4192488 GCA_907164525.1 Lophiomys imhausi | reverse complement strand
ACACACACACACACACACACACACACACACACACACACACACACACAAATGGTGGGTTAGATGATGACTTGCTCAGTCCTGGATCTATCCTCAGCATTGCAAAGTAAAACAGTAGGTAGCGTGATATGTTTGGGAAAATCCCAGGGATGTGAGCTGAGAGGACTGCGACATAGTGTGGAGGAATTGTGTGTTTCGTCATGAGCCCTTCTGCCGACCAAATTAGGAGGATCACTATAAGGTCAGTCTGGTCTACATAACAAGTACCTGGCCAGCCAAGTCTATATAGGGAAACCCTGTCAAAACATACATTCCTATGTGATGCAAATAATTGAAAAAAATGTTAATCACTTAATTCTATTCTGTCTACAGTTATGAAGGGCCCAGCTTAGAGGTTATGCCCTTTGCCACATGCTGTGAAATCAACTCACTCAATGCCACACAGCAAGAGCTGGGGCCCTGGGCAGCCTCAGAATGTCTCTTGCACCTGTGCTTCCTCATTCTTGGAAGTGGGGTATGCCGGCAGATAGGCTTTAGTCTTCTTCCAGCAGCGCCTCTTCCTGCATAGAAACAGGCAGAGTCTGCTTCACAGGCAGCGGGTTCCTCTTATGGAAGGGCTAAGACAGAGTGGGTGAGCAGAGCTTGTCAGGGTGGAGTGCCTCCCCACCCCTGCCCTACCCCATCCTAAAAAAAAAAATCTTTGTCCAACTCTAAACTCTTAGTACCTTGAAAAGTGACTTTATTTGGAGATAGAATCTTTATGGAAATCATTAAGTTAACATAAGGCTACTAAGGGCTCTGATCCAACAAGAGACAGTCTGTGGTGGCAAAAATCAGCCAGTAGGTGTCTTAGTTTGGGTTTGATTGCTGTGAAGAGACACCATGACCATGGCAACTCTTACAAAGGAAAACATTTAGTTGGTGCTGGCTTACAGTTCAGAGGGTCAGTCCATTATCGTCATAGCAGAAAGCATGGCAGCATGCAGAGAGACATGGTGCTGGAGAAGGCTGGGAGTTCTACATCTTGATCCGCAGGCATCAGAAGGAGACTGTGCCACACTGGGTGTAGCCTGAGCACAGGAGACCTCAAAATCCACCCCCACAGTGACACACTTGCTCCACCAAGGCTACTCCTCCTAATAGGGCCACTCCCTGTGGACCAAGCATTTAAACACATGAGTCTATGGGGGCCAAACCTATTCAAACCACCACAGTAGGCCACCATTTTCCAGGTTTCTATCACCACAGATTATGTGAGCCTAGCCTTGAACTTTGTATAAGTGAAATAGCATCCCAAGTATTTCAGTGTTTGTCTTTTTCCTCCATATCACCTATGTGGAGGGTTTTTCATATTATTGTATTTAAAGGCAGTCTTTCTTCATGTGCATGTGTATGTACATTTCTTATGCATGTGCTTGTGGAGGCCAGAGGTTGACACTGTGTGTCTTCTTTAATCGCTCTCCACCTTATTTGAGGACAAGGTCTCTCACTGAATTTCTTACAAATCTCACTGGAGCTCATCAATTTGGCTAGATTGGCTGGCTAGTGAGTCTGCAGTATCCTCTCCCTCCCTAGGGCTAGGCTCACGCTGCCGTGCTTGGCTTTTTCTGTGGGTGCTGGGATTGGAACTCTGGTCCTCATGCTTAATGGAAAGCACCTTATCCACTTAGCAATCTCCCCAAGTCAGTCTGCCTTTTTTGTGTCTGTGTGTTCCATAGTATGATCACACCACAGCTCACTTATCCATTCTACTCTTCTTTTTAAAAATAATTTATTTTTTTTTATGTGCACTGGTGTTTTGCCTACATGTATGTCTGTGTGAGGGTGTCAGATATTGGAGCTATAAACAGCTGTGAGCTGCCATGTGGGTGCTGGGAATTGAACCGAGGTCCTCTAGAAGAGCAGGAAGTGCTCTTAGCCATTGAACCATCTCTTCAGCCCCTATTCATTCTATTCTTATGGTCACAGGAAAGTCATATTGAAGTTGGATTAATGTGTATGGTGCTGTGCTTGTTTTTGCTAGGGATTACAGGTGTGCTCTAACATGCCTGGCTACGAGTAGTGCCATAATGAAGAGCACTTTTGTTTGGGTAGGAACACACATGTGCTCAGCTGCGGGTATTATCTAAGAGTGGTAAACACTGGTTCAGTTGTTACTGCATCAGCCACACATCCATCCAGTGGCCTGCGTGATTCCACTTGCTCCACAAATTGATTAGAACTTAGTGTCCTCCTCAGTTGTACCTTATTGCCACTCAGGAGGAGCAGTTTTACCCACAGTGCACTCCCCAGGTGCTCAGTTGCTGAGCAACCTTTCCTATGCTTTCTGACACCTTTGGATTGTACTCATTCCCTCCCTCCCTTCTCTTGCTTTTTTTCCCCTTAAGGTCCTTGCTATTTTTCTTTAAAGGTCAGTGTTCCAAATACCCAGGGAGAGAGGCCTCCCCAAAGTCGCCTGCATCCCCCTTGCCTCTGCTCTCTTATCATCTGGAAGGGCCATGAATGTTGCCAGCAGAACACAGATGGGCCCCAGAAGGGTGACTGCAGGTGTGTAGGAATGCACTTTCTGTGCAGTGGCCTTGCCCAGTGCGCCTGCCTTGCAGAATTCTTTTCCATTACATAAGACTGCATAAAATGCAAACTAACAAAAGCATCCAGAGTAAGTAATGGGGGAAATCCATCATGCCCTTGTCACTAGGAGACGCCTGTATCTGATGGCTGTCTGCAGACTCATTCTGGTAGAAAAGGCAAGCTCTGCAGGCTAAACACAGCTTCCTGGCCCCCAGCCTGGCCACATAATAATTGCTCTATCAATTAAGCCAAAAGGAGAGCAGGTAATGAATAAGAAGGAGCGAGAGAGACACGCAGTAGAGCACTAACTGCTTGTCTTGTCACTAGCTCCCCTCCATTAACCTTCTCCTAGGCTCATTTCAAAAACACTTAGTGTGTCCATCCATGAAATGGGCCTAACTGAAGCGAAGGGCACTCATTTCATACTTTGCAGAGATGATGAAGATACATTTCCTCAAAAGCTACAATGCCTAATGCTGACGCAGAAAGAAAGGTGTGAAACCCAGCAGCCTCAGGCAGAATTAGCAGCAATCTGAGTCAAGCATGAAGGAACCTGGGATTTTGGAGGGGGGTGGGGAGGGCAGGTGAGATGGTTTCCTCAATCCCCATCCTACTAAAGGAACCCAAATCCTGTTTACATCAGCCTCAAGAGAGGGGGCTTCATCTCCAACTTGGAGGCAAATATTTCCATTCTAACCCAACTGTATTAGCAATGTTTTTCATTGCTCTGGCCAAATACCCCACAAGAAGCAACTTAAGGGAAGAAGGGTTTGTTTGGATTGTAGTTTAAGGGGATACAGTCTATCATGGTGAAGGCATTGCAGCAGGAACATAATGGGGTTGGTTATACTCAATCCACAATCAGGAAGCAAAGAGTAAACAGGATATGGGGATGAATTATAAAGATTCACGATCCCTGGTGACACACTTCCTCCAACAATGCTCCACTTCCTAAAGACTCCAGAACCTTCCAAAGCAATGCTATCAGTTGAGAATCAGTTGTTCAAATATAGGACCTTATGGGAGACATCTCAGGAATCCAAACACATCCCCACCCCTGCCCAGAAATTGATTCAGGGAAGGAGGCAGCATTATGTGATCCACTGTTGGCCAATGAACTAAGTCCAATGGAGGGACTCCATAACTCTTAGGAAAGCAATCCTAGAAACACTCACAATGTTCGTTACATATAGTGGGCCCCGTGGCCACTCCCACGTGTAAGGGAAGCTTGTGGCTTCAGAGGTCCTGAGAGAGAGAAGTACATCAGGGATGAGAGTATGTGGAGGAGAAGCTGCTCACTTCACTGCAGCCAGAAAACAAAGAAAGAGGAAAGAGTTAGAGTTGTAATATTCCAGGGCATGACTCAATGACCCAACTTCTTTCCACTCTAGGCCCCACTATTTCCCAGTGTTTTGTGACCAACCATTAGCATGGGTCTGTAGAAGTAGATATTAATGTTTATAATTGATACTTATGATTATTAGGGCAGTGGAGTTATCCCTTAGCCCACTTATAAAGAAGCACACACAGACACCTGATGGATTTTAACAAGCCTTATTGTGTATTGTGCAATCTTAGCCCATCTAAGCTAGCTTTTAATGCTATTCCCCAAATAAAACTCCAATATACACATATGTCCCCTTAGGTTGTTATTCTCCATGGTATACCAATGTCCAGGCCATGTTGAATTATGTTCTTCTATATAACTTATGTAGTGTCCTCTTCCTTTCTTCCCTGGTGCTTCTTCTCCCATGATCCTCTCTGCTCCAAAAGCTACGAACCTTCCCCCCCCCACCTACCTCTCTTCTACCCAATCCAGGCTCCAGCATTTTATTCAACCAATCAACTTTAAATTAGGTAGAGCAAGGTTCACACAACAAAGGGGAACAAACAGATTCTGGGGCCAGTAATTAGCAACAAAATACACGCAGCTTTCAGATTACCCCAACACAGGCCTTTTGGGGGAATACTTAAAATTCAAAACATAAAGAGTAGGCCTGACCTGTGTAGCTGGAGGCTTTTCTTATTGGTCATCTCTCTGCTGTACCTGTTGTTAAATGTTTTGAATACCACCTAGGGTTACAAGGGACTATTCTTTGAGACCAGAGGTTTGGGTCTCCATGTGGTGTCTGGAACTGCAGCACCCTTTTGGGGAACAGGTAGAAATTAAAACCAGTACAACCACTGAGGAAAACAGAGCCAAGGGGATCACAGGGGAGGAGCCTGAAAGTGACCAGCTCAGGATCCTTCCTGCATTGGGGTTTCTAGTTAAATAATAAGAAAAACCCCTTAGCATTTGAACATAGGGGTTTCTGTTACTTGTGGCCAAAAGTGTTACAATGATGTTACCACCTAGGGGTTTGGGTCACTTATTTCAGCCAGTTAAAGAATTAAAGGACCAGAAAGTACTTGTGCCAAATAAGTAGCAACAGGGAAAGCCTCGGACACAGCAGATAAAATCAGCTGGTGAAGAAACGCTCTTAGTAGGGTCGAGGAAACACATGCAGAGCATGTCACAGAGAAAGAGCCTCCCTCTATGGAGCTGAGCAGGAACTCAGGAGCCTAAAGTTCAGGGCTGAGGGTTTTAAGGGTTTTTGAAGTATCTTCTTTGCTTAATTTAGGCTTGGTTAGTTTGAACAGACAGGGAGGCTAGTAGGTCCAGAACTTTGGAATAAACGTGTCCTGATTCAGCCTTGAATTTGTTGGGTGGTCTGCGAGCAGTGGGGCCTTATTGGTGGGAGAAAAAAGCCTGAGAGGTCTTTGTTTTAAGCTGCTGGGCTTTTGTCTTAGGAGGGTAAGAAAAAAACATCTTGGAAGTGTGCCATTTTATTTTCTAGTTGTGGCCCTTCTTCCTGTCTGTCTGCCTATCAGGGATCTGTCTGATCCCTAGTCCCTCAAGGAGGCCATCTACAGAGGAGTGTAGTACCAGAATAGCTGAAGAACCCCCAAACAGAGGCCAGATGGACCATTAAGGTCAGCATATCTCAACATATGGCAGGCCATCAGAGAGCCCAAGCACATGAGACGGTGGCCGTGAACAGCTGAGCGGAGCCAGGGTGTATCTTCTATTCCTAGCCTGAGACATCTTGGGCTACATGGGTGAGGCCAAGGATCTGTGAAGAAGTGACCACTGAGTTGGGCTTGGTAGTACATGCTTATGATCCCAGCTGCTTGGGACCGTGAGGCTGGAGGACCACAAGTGAAAGGTCTGCCTAGGCTATAGAATGAGTGCAAGGATAGCCTGGACAATTTAGTGAGACTCTCAAGGCCAAAAGTAAAACAAAGCCTGGAGGTGAATGAAGCTCAGTAAGTAGGGTGCTTGACTGGGAGGCACAAGGTCCTGGGTTTAATTCCACAGCATGTGTGATCACTTAGCTGATGGCCTTCCGATTGTATAGTACTAAGACTCCCTCCATTCACTTACGTGCAGGTCTCTTGTGTTTCTTGTGAATCACAAAGCATAGCCTGCTAGAGCCTGGAGTGATGATAGAGACTCCACACTGGCAGGGAATAGTAGAGATAGGGCTCTCATCTAGAGTACAGGCTTCTTACCCAATGCTCTTTCTGCTGCCCCAAAGCTTGGGAGCTGATGTGGACAAGACAGCTTTGGTTAGGGGCTGCTTGACAAAGTGGCACTAGTGCAGATGAGTAGGCTTGATCTGGTGTGGTGGCTAAGGAACTCTTGTGTTTGTTAGGCTTTGGAAGACTTCAGAGGAAACCTCTTAGACTTATCTCTTGTTTTGGAAGGGGCTTCCTTCCTCTTATTCCCAGGGGTGGCAAACCTCACCCAACTCAAGTCACATGACCAGCAGTGACTGTCATAATCTTATCCCCACCCTTCATAATCCCCTGAGAGCAACCTCACCCTCATGATTTCTGTCTCTCAGCCCTGATGACACCCACCCCATTGGAATGGGAAACAGTTGTCGCCATAACTTAAGGAAATAAGAAAACCAGTCCCCCCAGATAAACTTCATGTAGCAGAAGTCAAAGGGGAAGCAAGTGACAGTGCTTGTGTCGTTTTATCCCTGCTGCAACAACGTTTCTCACAATTCCCAACAGATAAGAGAGACATAGTAGAGTGAATATAACCATCTGTTCAGCTTCCTAGGGGCACAGGTCCCCTCCTCACAATCTGGCCTGGGACCTCTTTGGCCAATAGCATAGGGAAGAAATACGGTCCTAGAGCTCCCAATTCCTGTGTCTTGGAACATTCACTTTGAGGGGGCACCACGTAGGAAGTCCAACTCATTGGCTAGAGTAGCATGGTGAGGCCCTCAGATGAGAGGAGGTGGCAGAGCCAGCCTGGCAAGGCTTCTTGGACTCTCCAGACCAGCCCCAACCAGCCTGCCATACAGGCCTCTAATCCCTCCCTGAATTCTGACCCAATCTGATGAAATACACCCCCCCCCACACACACACACAAGCTAAGAGTTGGGGAAATGGCTTAGTCATCAAAGTGCTTGCCTTGCAAGTACAGGGACCTGAGTAGTTTGATCCCCAGAACCCATGTTTTCGAAACAAACAAATAAAAGCCAAGTGTAGTGTCCATTGCTTGTAATCCCAGTGCTGCGGAGGCAGACAGCCAGATCCCTGAGACTCATTGGCCAGTCAGTTTTGCCTGTGTAGTGAGTACCAGGCCAGTGAGAGACACTTTCTCAAAGGAAGAACATATGAAGAACTGACACCCAAGGTTGTCCTTTGGCCTCTGCACACACATGAACACACACACCCAAGTCTGATACCTGAGTGCCCATATCATACTGCAAATCTGATCGTATGGGTTATACACATGTTGTCTTATATATAAAATTGTTTAAAATATTGTACGAAATGACCTTCAGGTTATGTGTATAGGATATGTGAAGCATAAATCAATTTTAAGATTAGACTTGGGTCCTGTTCCCAAGATACCTCATTAGGCATATGTAAATATCCCCCAATCTGAAATCTGAAGCTCTTCTGGCCCCTGACGTCTATAGTAAGGGGGCTTCCACCTGTGATAAAATACCTGTCTTCTAATGTCATATATGTGAAGGTGGTTTACTGTATAGCAACAGAGTGATAGGCACTGAATGAGAGAGAGAAGAAAGGAAGGAAGGAAAGCCAGGAAGAGGCAGCAAGAGGGGAGGAGGAAGGGAGGTCACCTACACATCAACAATAGAAGTGGCTTTGGAGTCCAGGACAACCAAGGACGAGATCAGATGACAAGACTGGCCATGGCTGCTGCCATTTCCAGGACCAACACGGAAGTCTTTCTCTCGATGGAACTGGAGCTTCTGCAGTTCCAACACCTGCACTAACCTCATTGTGTTTCTATGCCTTCGAGCTCCAGAGAGCCAGAAAAGATTCAAAACAAAGTGAAGGGCAGTCAGAAGGCATGCGTTTCAGGAGTGCACTTGAGTGCATGAGTCTGGAGCATGTATGCCTGTGCAATTCACTAAGTTGTCTGCACTAACACCTGCAGATGAAACACCACTCTCTAGAAAAGGAGATTTTTGTTTTGTTTTGGTTTTCGGTTTTCGTGACAGGGTTTCTCTGTGTATCCCTGGCTGTTCCGGAACTCACTCTGTAGACCAGGCTGGCCTCGAACTCAGAGATCTGCCTGCCTCTGCCTCCCCAGTGTTTGCCACCACTGCCTGGCTTAGAAAAGGAATTTTCATTGCAGGTTCCCTCACAGCAGTGATAGCAGCATCTGTGCAGGCTTGGCGGGCACACCTGGAAAGGTTTGAGGTTTTTGTGTCCCCAAACAAAGAATTAAGCAGAGACACACCAGTGCAGCAGAAACAGGGGCAGTTTGTGAAAGAAGTGCATAGCTGCCAGGCATGGCGGTGCACGCCTTTAATCCCAGCACTAGGGAGGCAGAGCCAAGCAGATCTCTGTGAGTTCAAGGCCAGCCTGTTCTACAAAGTGAGTCCAGGACAGTCAAGGATACACAGAAAAACCCTGACTCGAAAAAAAAAGTGCATGGCAGAGGGCAGAAAAGGCAGGAGTAGGGAGAAAGTGTAACTACTCTAATGGGCCTGCAAGGTGGGGCTTCCATATCACAGGGGCTCTCTTCGTAGTGCATGCTTTCTCCAACATGTTCCATCCATTATATGTAGTTCTACATACAACTTCATGCATGTTTCATTAGCATCATATAGCTCCTCCCAGGTGTGTACATTTTTAATATTGTAATGAGACATAGCTTCAGATACGTGGAGTGCCTCTGTGCCTGCAGCTGATTATTATTATTAACACTTTTAAGTAGGCCTGCCTGGCTGTGGGGTACGGGGGCAGTCCAGCCTTTCTCTTTGCCAGCTTGTTTGTTTCAGACACTAATTTTGTAAGGCTTTGCCAAAAGCAATGTAGGGAGGCAAAGGTGGGCCTTCCCACTGTCCCCAGCTTATACTTCACAGTCCATCATTGTAGGAAGCCAGGGCAGGAATTCAAAGAGGAACTTGAAGGAATCCTGTTTGTTGGCTTGGTTCCAGGTTCATGCTTAGCTAGCTAGCTTTTTGATACTGCCCAAGACCACCTGCCCAAGGAGTGATGCCACCCACACTGAGCTGCTCACTCCTACACCAATTAACAACCAAGAAAAACCAACCTGCAGTCAAGCCTACAGGCCAATCTGGTCTGGGCAATTTCTCTTATATTTTTGGTTGTGAGCCTAGCCTTTAACGGCTGAGCCATCTCTCCAGCCCAAGTCTGGGCAATTTCTCAACTGAGACTCCCTTCTCGAATGCTTCCAGGCTGTGCCAAGTTGATAGTTTATGCTAACTAGAATAGACCCCCAATCACTGACAGTCTCTGCTAGAGATCCCAGGTTCCCCAAGATTTATCAATTTGGGGGACAAAGGGGAATACCCTGAATAGAATTGGGACCTCTAAATTCTTTCTAGACCTCTCTATTCTACTACCTCACTCATGAGCCAACTCTTTGACTCTCGACTGTCTCAACTGTTAAATGTAGGTTACACAATTAGGATGGTCTCAGCAGATTATTCAGTGGCAACAAAACATTAAATAGCAAGGTTATATTACTGTCTCATACAACAAGAAGTCCCGAGGCAAATGGTTTTAGGTGATGTGGCTATACACATCACCAAGGATTCGGGTTCTTCTTTGCCTTTCTGCAGCATTATTCCCTCCATTGGTGTTGGAAACAAATATCTCGGTGAGAAACTCACAAATAGAGAGAAAGTAACTTGCCAAGACAATTTATTTTTTATAAAAGCAGTGTGCTGGGCCAGGTAGTGATAGTACATATCTTTAATCCTAACACTCAGGAGGCAGGTGGATCTCTGAGTTTGAGGCCAGCCTGGTCTACAGAGTGAGTTCCAGGACAACCAGAGTTGCACAGAGAAACTGTGTTTCAAACTCTGTCCCAAAAGGGGGTAGTGGTGGGGCAACAACCCAAACAAGGCTAGCAAGTTTTATTCTAACAAAGGTGTTGTGTTTTCTCCCCATTGGTTGGGGACCACCACACAGTCTTTCAGAATTGGCTAGTTTGAAAAGAATTGGTGCAAAGGAAATGAAGGGGTCAGCAGCTCCAGGCCATGAGGTTCTAGGACTGTAGCTGGGTCTTTGTGTAAACAAAAGTTTTACAAAGTAGGGGAGATGTATGGACTATTGGCTCTTAGTGGACTGGTCATCTTTAACAGAAAAAAAAAAAATCCTGCATAGGCAGAACTTAGTTGCTGCTATTCCAACACTTCATATTTTTACAGGAGCACTCAAAGGCAGGAAAGGGGTAGATAGGTGATAGTGGGAGTAGTGTCCTTAAACATTTCTCTTACTACAGGGAGAAAAGTATGTTTAAAGTTCCCCACCAGAGTCTCTGTTAAGTTATATTGTCCTATAGGGACAGGGACATCTCTGAACCAAATTATTAGTCACCCATAACATACTCTGTATATCCCACAAGTGGCACATTATATAGCTGCCTAAGTGTCAGGTACCAAAGAAACTTAGGACAAGTCTCACTCAGTACCTGTGGCTCCTCCCAGCACTTCTCATCCAGCCCCTTACCCTAAACCTATCCAGCCCAGAGGCTTCCCTTTCCTTTCCCCAGCTTCTTTCCTGTATAACTCAGCTATTTTGGCTCTGTACTCTCTTGGTCCTCTTGGTTCCTGGCTGGCTCTACTCCTGGATCTCTCTTGGTCCTCTTTCCCCTCTTCTCTCTCCTCTTCCTTTCTCACCACCCCCCACCCCTGCTGCCCCCTGCCCTGTGGACTACTGCAGCTTGCTGGCCATGTTCAGTCTGGGCCCTTCCAAATACCTGTTGCTATACTCTCCCTTTTACCTACAATAAAACCCTTTCCTTCAACCATACCTAACAGTGGTCATGCCCTCGTTTTCACTCATTAAGAGACACCCATTTCGTAATTTACATTGACTCTTTTTCTGAGGCCTGGCTGTAGGGAGAGATGTAATCCAAGTTGGTTTAGCAGTCTGTGCCCAGGCTTTGTCCGGTGTCTAAAGGAAAAATAAATAGATGGGAAAGGAAAAGTTAACAATTTTTTGAGTAACTCAGGAAAGCATGGCAAAGGCTCTTTCTGTAAGTGACTACAGGAGGAGGAAATTCTGGGTGTTATAAATACATGATCTCATTAAGGGGATAATTATTCTTCCCCTCTCCTCAGCATGTCTTCTTTAGGTGAATCAGCTTTCAAGAGCGATGGGGAAGGGGTGAGTCTAGCCAGGTGATTGACAGGTGAATCTAGGTTAACTCTTAAGAGAGGAGGCCATAGTGTGCAATGTTCTAATCTTTTGGAGCAGATTGGATTGTGGCATCTAAAGCCAGGACCAAAGGTACCCCATCCTTTTGACAGGGAGTCCTAAGGAGTGGCAAAGCTGATGTTTCTCTTTCTGGTGTAACCAGGGAAATGGATATTGGGGTCCAAAGCTGTGAAGGAGGGGTTCGTCCTCAATGACCTCCAAGGCTACTGTCCTTATCTAACTAACTAGCATTCTTCCCTCAAGAAATAAGCTACTGGGCTGGAGAGATGGCTCAGAGGTCAGGAGCACTAGCTACTCTTCCAGAGGTCCTGAGTTCAATTCCCAGTAACCACATGGCAGCTCACAATCATTTATAATCAGATCTGATGCCCTCTTCTGGTGTGCAGGCACACATGCAGACAGAGCACTGTATACATAATAAATAAGTAAATCCTTTAAAAGAAGATAAGCTACTAAAATCATTTAGGAGATGGGCTGAAATTGGAGAAGAGATATAATCCACCTCCACCATGAAAACTCAGAGATACAATTCCAAAGCTGTTGACCAGGAGAAACTTGGCTGGAGTTTCAGCCACACACTCAATCATAGCTTACAGGCAGGGGTACTCACTTAGGAAAAGAGACAGACCAAAACAGAGTCTCTTCTGGCATTCTCAGACTATGGTCAGGACAAAATCAAGGACATTTTTGCTTCTGGCCAATAACAAGAATGGGACCACTGCCTTTGGGGTCCCTGCCCTAAATGGTCTCAGCAGTTTCTAGCTCCTGTTCTTGTCACTAAGGATACACTGTACAGATGAGAAACACGGCAGCAGCCATGGGCATTGATGTTGGGGTATGGGGATTTACAGCTGATTGTGAGAAAGATACCCCTTTCTTCTGGGTTCCCAGCTCAGACCTAATTCGGTGGTGCAAAACTATTAGGTTCTTTTTGGTAAATCTCTGCTGCCTCCATAATTATAAACCCTCTCTTTGTACCTGGCCACCAGGATGGGGTGACAGGAAGTCTTCAGACCAGCTCTGAGCAATCTGCACAGAGCAGTCAAATAACTTGTTCTGTCAATTCTGTGACATTCCCTGCTCTGTCCTTGTAAGAACTCCAGCTGTTGCAGCACACAGGCAAGTTTGCCTAAGGCAAATGCAGCAGGATTCCCGGAGTGGGTTGTTCTAACTTTCTAATTTGACTGGAGGGAGGTGGGCCCCCCAAATCAGCAGTTGGATGAGTGGGACTCAGGTGTCAGGGCTAGAGTGTCACTCCTGTGGATGCAGCCATGGGGTGCCAGAATTGCCCAATCATGTGATCCTCGAGGCTCAATGTGATTGGATCTTTAGCCCAGCCACCCCTCTCTAATCTCTAGAGTCCGGGTAGGGGAGGGTTCTAGGAGCTCAAGGCCAAGGCCCTTCTGAGGAGCACACAGCCTGGGATGCACACTAAATAGCAGGCCTAGTGGCAGCAGACTGTGGACTACTCTACTCCTACAAGGCCAGCTGCTTGCTCCTAAACCCATGTTCCCAGTGAGGTCTGTCCCTCTTCTTCCAAAGTTAACAAACAGCCCTTCCTCCAGGCCCCATGAGGTATTTAAATCATAGATCACAAACAAACAAAAAAAACCAAAAAAACTAGCCTATGACTTGTTGGCCCCAGCTGCAAGGGAGGGTCCAGCCACTTGGTTCGGGGTGGAGGTGGGGGGCAGTGCTTAGGTTCAGACAGCTCTTTACAGATGGGCAAAGTCTTTGTCAGAATGACAGCAGTGGGCAGAGGCAGGGTTGCCTGTGATGGAAGACTGTACTGTCTTTGTGGCTTCCAGAACCACTGTGCAGACCCATCGGGAAGGAGGATGGGAGGAGGGGATGAAGCGGGGAGAGGAAAAGGGTGGGAGGAAGAACAAGGCTGGGAGAGGAGAGGTTGGGGAGAGGGGTGAGCTGCAGCTGGGCCTTGAGGCCAGGCTAGCTTGCATAGGGCATCCTGCTCTGTGGGGTCAGGGCTACTATGAGAGAGGAAAGGCCCCATGTTTCAGAACAGCCCAGAGCTCCAAGTTTGAGAGTTCTCTATGAGGCCTTGCTGTACTTCCCCCTTCCAGAAGAATGGCAGGGGTAAGGTGGGGGCAGGCAGCAGGCTATGGGAAACTGCCTGACTTGGGTTCTGCCAGCCACTGAGCACTGACCCACAGGAGGCTACAGTAACTCACCCCTCTCCCAGGCCTCTGGAGGTTCACCCAGTCTAGAGCCCTCTTGCCTGCTAGTGTCATCACAGGCACCAGTATGCTTTGTGTGGGATTATCTTCCCTGCTACCCTTCTAGCAGCTGGCTCCTACCTCTACACCCTTTGTATCAAACTGCAGCATTAGTGGCCGGCACTGGACAACTCTTTCCCACCTCACCGGCTGGCTGCTTTCCTCTCTTCCTGACCCAGTAGATGGAAGCCATTCATCAGACCTGGATTACTGTTTGTGTGTAGTCTTGAACCTTCCATTTCCCTCAACAGTTTTCCACATCCTGTAGGTGGGCCTGATTACAACCAGAAGCCTCTGTAAGCTTCTGCTTACAGAGAACCTGAGAGAAGAGTGGGAACAGGGAGCAGGGAGGAAGAGGGCATCCCTACCTCTCAGAAGAATGGCCCCTCTGATATGAAAAAAAAGTGACAGTCGACCCTCCAGACAGCTCCCCCCCTCCCTCAGAAAGTGTTAATCCATCTCGTTGGGAGAGTCAGGTCTCCCCACAGGCCATTTCCCTGGGCCTCCCCTGCTGAGGATCAGGCCTATTGTTAATAAGTAATGACAGCCCGGCTCCTCTGTGGATTCCCCTGGGCTTTTGTGTCAGAAACATCTTCCCTCACTGCCGCTTGAGCTGACAGGCTCCAGCTCCAGCAGGCTGCTGTGAACACAGGACAGCCTCCACCGCGATGTCCCACGTCATCGCTCCTGGTCCCCTGGGGTGGTGGGGAGAGTCATCAGTCCCTCTTCCCATCTCAGGTGAAGATGACATCAGCCCCGAGGGAACCTGGTAGCCTCTATAATCAAGTGAGGTCCCTTGCCCTGGTGTGTGCGGCTGGAACCATCAAGGCTTAAGACTGCGGTGGAGCACTGGCTGGCCTGCCTTGCTTACTGTTTTGCTTTGTGAGGGTTGTTGCTGTTGATGTAGCTTTTAAGATGCCCCAGAAATCAGAGAAAATGGGTAGCTTTGCTTACTAGCAGATAGTTCTTTCCCTAGTCTGACTTGGGTAACACCAGCACATTTAGCCTGGTATACTTACTGAGAAAGGGTTCACAAATAAAAACACTCTGGGACCTTGGGGAGAAAAAAGAAAATGTTCATTGTACTCTGTCTTTTCTGGATCTCGTTTTAAAATATAGTGGACCTGATCTGTTTTGGTGGGGGGGGGGAGAGGCAGGGACAAGGAGCCTGGAAATCCTGTACAGGAGGTATTTAGGGGTATGGCTCTGTTCCAGATTTGCTAGCATTTGCAAGGCGGGTTCTTTACAGTGTCTTAGAAGCAAGAGCTAACCAGGCAAGGGGGTTAGTGAGGGTGACCCGAGGGTCCAAAACATCATGAACCTAGAAAAGAAAGAGCCATGACTAGGCCAAGCCCTCCTACATGTAGGGTTGGTGCTGACAGCGTGCTCTTTGTAACATATGGGAGGCATCCCAAATGTCTATCGTCTCAGTCAGAGAATAGTCAGACAGGGGCTGAGGATGGACCTCAGCAGCAGGTTATTTGCCCAGCATCTCAAGACCCTAGATTCTGCCCGCAGAACTGTAAAAGAAAAAAGAGTTAAATAACCAAAGGGCTGAAGGGTTGCATTGGGGAATATTAGACAGCAAATAATAAGACATACCCATGTGTATTGATATTTGCCATTCCCAAAGATGTGCTAGGATTTAAAAAGTTGCTGCTCACCCTGTGCCGTCTCATTTACGTAAAACAAGATGAGTGATCACAGCTATTTGGGTGATATAGGAACATACATAGATGTAAATGAATAGTGGGGGGAGTGTTTTCAGAGGTACACCCAAGAACTGGCAGTTCAGACCTGTATGGAGGGTTCCAAGGTAAGGCTCTCCTGGAAGCAGGGGAAGGGATGGAGTTGATTTAATGCCAAGAATTGATTGGAAGTAGCAACCATGCAAGAAGGGATGGGAGACATCATTCAGCCATGCAGATCTACAAAGGCACTGGTGAACACAGGAGGAAACTTGCAGCAGAAAAGTGACCATCTAGAAGAAGGAGGGCACAAATGACCAGCACCAAGTGTCACTGTCTCTTTCAGTCATTGCCCAGGAGCTACCCGGGAAGGCTGACCACCCTTGGAGTGATGTCAAAAGATGCTTTTCTTTAAGGAAAACACAGGAGCTCATGTCTGCCACTAGGCACTTGGGTATTGAGTAGTTGAAAGGAGATGTCAGGGGTGGTGATGGACTCAAAGTCAGTACAGGACACACCCAGACACCAAGTTCTCAGCACAAAGGAGATTTAGGAACCCAGATGGGAAAGCTGGGGGTTTGGGAGCTGTCTCTGGATCAGACAAAGGCGGAGAGCAAGCAGCAGGAGTTTGTGCTTTTGTTTTTTCAGAAGTGGGTTTTTAAGGAGAAAAGAGGAAGTCTGTGCTAGAGTGAGTGGATAATTCCTGATTTGGACAGGTTAGCCAGTGTAGTCAATTAATGAATTTTGATTGCCGACCTTGGTATTTTGATAGTTGGACCTTGGTGTTTTGTCTAGGACAGAGTGAATGGCTAAATAAGGGAATGGACCTTGTGGGACTAGCTTTTGGAATGTAGTCTAATGTTTAGCAAAGGAGAGGAAAAGGAGAAAGGGCAAAATCCATGTGCAATGCTTGGGCCTGTTAGAGAGTCCTTCCAAGCTTGTACTTCCCCAGTGTTCTAATTCCTGCATGGACTGTATGTCGCCTCTGTGGCTCCTTCCCCTTCATATCCACAGTCTTCACACATATTCAGCAGCTGCTCTTGTGCAGCAACTTGAGACGTGACTTTCCTCTCTCTCTTCTGACTGTCCTCACAGTTTCTGTTCCCCTTGGGGAAGGAGTTTGGGTCCTTCACAGACTCAATGTGCTGAGTGTGACACTAATGTTGGGGACAGGAACAGAAAGAAGTTAAGGTTGTCCTAGAGGAGATGGAAGGTCATACTGGCAGCATCTCATTCTTCAGGAAGGAAGGATTTAAGCCAGGGGCATGGGTGTCCCAGAGGAGGAGAGCACACCTTAGGTCAAAGCAAGCATATTAGATGCAAAAGCATCTGGTCTGAGCCTTGAAGGGTAGGGAAAGACAAGAGTGCTCTGATAAAAGAGATCCATAAGTATATAGACAGGGAAATGGAATGTTCAGTGTCCGTGTTGGTTCCTACCTAATTCAAAAGCCTAGAGAGCGGCTCCTTTCAAAGCAAGTAACAATCAATGTTTCCAGTAATGTCTCGTAGCCAGTGGTTTCTCTTCATCTGGTCATGTGATCATCTCCCAAACAAATAATGACACCCCTGCCACTCCTTGATGCTTCCATAACGGCTGCCTGACTCCAGATCTCACATTCTCATACCATACCAAGCAAATAAAAGAACAAGCCCTTTCACCAGCTACCTAGGAGAACACAGAACGAGTCCCAGTCTTCATCCTCCGCCCCCCAAGGCCCAGCCAATATCTTCTCAGTCCTCCTTGGCTCTAGTTGATTTTTGTGTCTCTCTCTAGACCAATCACTGAAGCTGGTAGAACTTGTAGGACTTGGAAGAGGGATAGTTTCAGTTTGCAGCAGATGCCAATTGAACTATGAAAACTAAGCTTGAGACCCTACCCTTTACTCCTCAGTTGAGAAACAAAAGCCTTCAGAAACCTCAGTAGAAGAAAAAAAAGGACAACGCAGAGACCCACATCCCCCTCTCACCCCCCCTACACTTTAATTACCCATCGCTGGCATGCGCTGCATAAATTAAGAGCTCGTTAATGCTGTAATGCGTAAAACAATTTCATGCATCTTAAATATTGTTCTTGTACTTTAATTCCACATTAAGTGGTCCCCTGAAATTTTTAAATTTACAAAGTCACTGCTGCGCTACATGAAAAAGGTGCTAATTAAGTGTTAATCAGGAGCCAGATAACCTTCTGCGAATCCTACCCAAGGTCTCCAAAATGACCCATAGCCAGAGAAGGCAATGTGATGGCCACAGAATAGAGCACAGCCCAGACACCACATCCCAGCCAATTAAGGCAGATTTAGCTATTGTACAGTTCTAATTAAGTGACACCCACTATGGTGGACACGAGGCTAATAATAACACGAGGCTTTAATCCCAGCAGTGCCTCCGCTCTTCAAACCACTGGGGAAACACTGGCTGATTAACAAGTGTGCTTTGCTTTCTTGGCAGAGGGAAGGCTTTGGGATGGGTTTACGGAGAATGTGCACAAGGGTAGAAGGGCCAGAGACATAAAGAGACACAGCTTCCTCCCTGTAAGGGAATCACCACTGTCTTGTAGACCAGTGTGCTACGGGTGGACCACTGCTGGTCCACCATGAGCCAAGTGCAGAAACTGAAAGGAACTCTTCAGAAACCTTGAAAGCAACTTGACACAGGAGACAGTCAGGCCCTTGTTGAATGGGGAACAGATCAAGTTTGAGTTTCTACCGGGAGTCACATAGCACCATGAGCTCAATAAGGGGTATACACGGAAGGAAGGGCAGCACAGCGGCAGACTGAGGGAGAGACACTCTGGTGCCATTAGAGTACAATAGGGGAAACACTTTTGGGAGAGGCAGCTTAGCAGCTGTTACCATGTCTAGATTTTTCTTCCTATTGGTTCTGTGCTTGGGACAATGCCCTGCATTGCTGCTAGCCCTGTCACCTTGGTTCCTGGAAATCCTATATCCTTCTTGAAAGCTTCTGCCCCAAGGTCTCCAGAAACTCAGCCAGGCCATCCCCATGAAAGGTGCTGCTCCAACTCTGCAGCTGGGCAAGGGCACCTCACTGGGCACCATAGAACTGACAGAGCTTTGACAAAAGAGCTTTGACAAAAGGGCTGATGCTCCATGCCTCTGGATGTCTAGTGTAGATCACAGAATAGACAACCATTATATGTTTACAAAATTGCATTTAAATGTTTTTGGAGGCTAGAGAGACAGCTCAGCAGTTAAGAGAGAGCACTTGTAGCTCTCACAGAGGGTCCCAGTTCAGCTCTCAATACCCATGTGGGGCCCCTTACTTCCTGTAATTCCAGCTCCAGGGATCCAACACCCTCTTCCGGCCTCCAAGAGTACCTGCACACACTCGCTCATGCAGACATCCACAGACCCAAATGTACATAAATAAAAATGAAGTAATTGGGTGTGGTGGCCCAAGCCTTTAATTCCAGGAGAGGCAGGTTGAACTCTGTGTTACAAGCTAGCCTGGTTTACATAGAAAGTTCCATGATAGTCAGAACTGCATATTGAAACCCTGTAGAAACAAACAAAAAGGAGGAGATGGATAGAAAAGAAAGAAAAAAAGAACATGAAAAGAAAGAAATCTTTTTAAAGACCATTATGTAAACCCTAACCTAAAATCAACCATTTTAACCATGGTGACATTAAAGATACTGACTTGTCTGCAAGCCTTTACCCACTGTGCCATCTCACTGGCCCTCGAGAGCATGTCTTCACTTGCAAACAGAAATTGCTCCCATGAAACGTGCCCTTTACTCCATCCCATCGCCCCATTTTCTATACCCTTCAACTTGTCTAATCTCCTCTAAGTATACCCCAGGAGAGTAATTGCACTGCACTGGCCCTTTGTGATTGGTTAATTTCATTCAGTGTGCAATCTACCTGTTTGTGAGGTAATGAGGTGGTTCAGCAGTTAAGAGCACTAGCTGCTCTTGTAGTGGACCCAGGTTCAGTCCCCAGACCCACATGAGGCTTCATAATCTTTAACACCAGTTCCAAGAGACCCGACGCCCTCTTCTGGCCTCTGTGGGCACCTGCACATACATGGTGCACATTGACAAGCAGGCATGCACATCTAAAATAAAAGTCATGAAGTCCTTGAAAAACAAACAAAATGTGCTTTGTTGTATGTGTTAGAATCTCCTCCCTTTTTAAGTGGATTCTGTTAAAACAACAAAAACAACCAAGGTCTTTGCTTAGTTCTTTGAGAAGAGGTGGTCCCTCTAGTTCTTTCTGTCTTTATTGGAGGCCGAGGAAAAAAGGGTATGGATGTTACAGGAAGTGGCAGCAGACAACAAAGGGAGGGCTGTTGTGTTCCACAGAGATCTTCCTTCTTCCTGCCCCTGCTTGCTCAGGGGCCTTGCTAAACTTGCTATGCAGTTTAGTTTCTTGAACACATGACTTTCACATGTGAGGCTGAGAAGGCAGCAGAGTGCAAGTGATGGTAGAAACGGCCTGGACATCTTAGCAGTGGTCCCATCGACACTTGATGGGGTGACCCTCACCTAACCTCTCTGAGCCTGGTCTACAAAACTGGAATGAGTTAAATCGTAATAGCATGCACCTGTAGTTACAGTTACTTTGGAGGCTGGTGTAGGAGGATTGCTTGAGCTCAAGAATCCAAGGCTGGTCTGAGCAGGATCCTATGAGGAGGGGGAAGATGCCCAAGTGGTACAGACCCAAAATCTCAGCTGAGGCAGGAGGATTGGAAGTTCAAGAGCTGTCTGCCTGAGCAACTTAGTAAGATCCTGTCTCTAAAAAAGAGCCCATCCCTGGTGTCATGAAAAGAGGTCAAATTAAATAAAAGGTGGATATGCCTCAGGAGTCGGTTAACGACTCTGATGAGGCCATAAATTTTAACAAGCTGGTAAATGCTGGTACCTGGTCTAACATGGAAGAAGAAAGAACAGTTTGTTATTCACACTTCCTGTTAAAAATAGCTATAGAACCATCCCGCCTGTGTCTTTGGGAGCATTGCTGGTTCTTCTCTCCTTTATCTCTTTTACCCTCCAACCTAAGGAAAAGTTCCTCTTTCAGCCAGTGTCACAGCATGCCGCCAAAGGAACAAGCATTCTAAGTGTGAAGTGTGTGCTCTGGGGCTGGGCAGAAGAGGTAAAAGGCCAAAGGACCAAGTGGCTTTCCCCAGAGGAGCCCACAAGGTACAGGGCCACCTTCACTCACTCTCTTCCTCTCCTTGAGCCCCAGGAAGCTGCCCCTGGCACTCATCCCCAAGAGCCCCCTAGCCCAGTGGTTCCCATTGACCTATACCAGCTACATTAAAAGATGTCTGTCTGTCTGTGCTAACTGGTCCTTGCACAAAGGACCCCTGTTCTTTATAAGGGAACTCTTTTACTCAACTGTGTCCCTTTCTAAGCTTATGTAGTGTGCTGTTTAGTTTTAAATGCCAACCTGCCACAACCTAGAATTGGCTGGGAAGAGAGTCTCATTTGAGCAATCCCCTTGGTCAAGTTGGCATGGGACCATGTCTGCGGAGGATTGTCAGCATTCTTGATGGATGTGGAAAGACCTAGCCAGCTGTAGGCAGCACCATTCCCTGGGTGGGTGACCGTGGACTGTGTAAAGGAGGAGAGCTAGCTGAGCATAAACAACTAGCAAGTAGACAGCATGAGTACATTCATTTCTCTCTGCTCTTGACTGTTGGTGAGATGTGACTAGCTGCTTGAGGTTCTGTGCTGACTTCCCTGAAAAGATGGACCTGGAACTATAAGCCAAATAAACTCTTTTCTCCCTTATGTTGATATATATATATAGTTATATATTATATATTATCACATGTATATTATATATTATATATACAATATATAATATATATAAAACATATACAATATATTGTATATATATAATTTATTTTTATGTGTATGTGTGTGCCCCTGCTATGTGTGTGTGTACTACATTTGTGCAGGTGCCCAAGGAGGCCAGAGAGAGTATCAGATCCCCTGGAACTTGAGTTACATACAGTTATGAACCACTTGATATGGGTGCTAGGACCCATACCCAGGTCTTCTGCAAAAGCAGCAAGTGCTTTTAACTGCTGAGCTTTCTCTCTAGTCCCATTGTTGATTTCTGTCAGATTTTATCACAGCAACAGAAATAGATCTAGACTAAGCAGTCACAACCTCCCCCTATCCCCTTGCACCCAGAGTGGCCACAATTCTTCTGCTAATAGTTCCTTCTTTTAGGACTGTGGATATTGGCCCTCATACTCCATATCTTTGTTGATGGCTCTTATGTAAATAAATGTTTCTTCAACTGTCTGAAGTGCTTCCCATTGGGACAGCTCCCCAGAACTTGAACTTCATATGTTGGTGGTATTTAGAGGTGGGGCCTCTAGGAGGTGTAATGGTCAGTTGTGACTGTCAACTTGGTTGGATTTGGAACCTCCTGAGAGACACGCCTTTGGGCATTCTGGAGAATTTAAGTTTGTGGGAAAGACCCATCCAGAATGTGGGCAGAACCAGCCTATGGGGCTCCATAAAAATAACTAAATAAATGAATAAAAAGAGAAAGTAAATGGAGCAGCCACATCCACCTCACTCTGCTTCTTGACTGTGAATGCAATGTGACCAGCTGCCCCACACTCTCGCTGACACAGGCAGAGCTATTCCTACCCCCATCTCTTCACTGCCATGATGGGTTACACCCTCAAATTGTGATATCTGCAGGTGTCAGATGTTTGCCACAGCAATGGGAAAAATGACTGACAGGGTGAGGGGATTCAAATTAGAGGAGATCATGAAAATGCCTCCCTCCATGGCATTGGTGGCTTTATAAAAAAAGAGGAAGGGAGACACAAGCTAGCATATTTGCTCAATTTCAGCATGTGATGCCTTCACCATGTTAGGATGCAGCAGGTACAGCCTCATCAGAGGTGGAGCAGACACTCTGTGCTCTTAGACTTCCCAGACTCTATACCCACAAGTGACATAAACCTCTATCCTTTGTAAATTATCCAGCCTATGGTATTTTATGATGACAACAGAAAAGAGACTAAGACGGGGAGCCTACCTAATCCAAGCACCACATGGTGTGTGAGGGTCATTCCAAGCAAGGAAAGTGTCTAGCTCCTGCCTCACAGTTCCTGTCTGTTCCATTCTTCTGTCTTCTCCTTTGAATCCTTACTTGAAGGAAACACATGAGTCGGGCCATATCCAATAAAATGAGATCTGAGGCTGGGGAAACATGGTCTGATAGGCCCCATGAACTCGTCGGGCAGTATTCCTGGGCAGGCCTGGATCGGGGAAAGAGGTACAGAGGAACCATTTGGGAATGCTGTCTATATGTGGGTACATTCTACTTTACCTCTCCTGGCCTCCGTGCAAGTTCTTTGTTGATTACCATTAAAGCAGAACTTGACCTCCTCTGCCACTTTTTGTCCCAGCAAAGCCATTGGATTTCTGTCAAGTTGGAGTATGACAAGCTGTTTTAAAGAAGAGGCTGTGGAGAACTCAAGCCCACATGAAATGCACCTATCACCACTCCAAGACTTTGGGTCTTTGGGGCAAGTGGAGAGAAAGACTGTAAGAACCAGAGGTGGTGGATAACTTCAAAGAAACAGTGTCTTCCAGACACAACAGGGTAGTAGCACATACGAACTCACAGTGACTGTTACAGCATACACACGACCAGCACAAGCTCAAACCATACAAAATCCAAGCATGGGGCTGGATGGTGGAGAAAGCAACATAAAATCCCACCACTGACTGTATCCCACCATTGGCATTTGGGTAGGTGTTAGGAGAGGAATAGAGAATCTAGTTTTATTGTTGTTGCTGTTTTGGGGGGTTTTTTTGTTTGTTTGTTTCTTTGGTTTGGTTTGGTTTCGGTTTTGGTTTTTTGAGACATAGTTTCTCTGTATAACAGCCCTGACTGTCCTGGACTCGCTTTGTAGACCAGTCTGGCCTCAAACTCACAGAGATCCACCTGTCTCTGCCTCCCGAGTGCTGGGATGAAAGGTGTGTGCCACCACCATGCCCAGCAAGTCTGTTCTTTAATGATGTGATTCCTGGTAGATTAACCACATTCCAGGACAGGGCCCAATCCCAAAGTTGGACAACAAACTGGGTAGAGGTTGTAGGGACTCAAAGTTGAGCAAGTAGGAAGAAGAAGGTAGAGAGGGTGAATATGAAAGAGTTGGGGGAAGAGTATGGATATGATAAAAATTTATTGTATGTGTGCTAGAGAGATGGCTCATCAATTAAGAGGACTTGCTGTTCTTCCAGAGGACCTGAGTTCAATTCCCAGCACCCATATCAGATAGTTCACAACTGTCTGTAACTCCAATTCCAGGGGAATCCCACCCACACTTCTGACTTCTACAGGCATTCATATTCATTTCCCCATACCCCACCTACTCAGATTTAAAAAAAATCATTGTATGAAATTCTCAAACAATTGATGAAAACATTGTTTATAAAAAAATTTTTTTTTGACAAGAAGTTAAGGTAGGTGGGGTCTCTTTTGGCTCACAATTTGAGGGGTTAGAGCCTGTCATGGCAGGAAGGCAAGGGTGCAGGAACAGGAGACAGCTGACCACAATGACTCAGTCAGGAGGCAGAGGGGTGACTGCTTCTCCTCAGCTTTCCGTTTCCCTTTTTTATTCAGTCAGAACCCAAGTCCATGGGATGGTGCTCCTACGTTTGTAGTGGGTCTCCTTTCCTCAGTTAAACGCCTCTGAAAACCCCCATACAGATGCTGGATGTTTATCTTCAAGGTGACTTGAAATCCAGGAAAGTTGACCAGAAAAAGAGCTACTCAAGCTCTCTTAAAAACAAAAACAAACAAACAAAAACAACCCAAAACAAAAAACCCTACTTGGATGTCCCCTTCCAAAAAGCTTCTCTGTAGCCTCTACCTGAAGGACCAAGAGCCTCTCCATGGCAACAGATGATTTAAGGGATGGGCAACTGACCCTACTGGACCAATCAGATTCTCCATGAGGAATTTGAACTTCAGGATCAGGTTTTAACCTCAGGACAAGCAGCTCAGGTGCATATTTAACATATCAAAGCAGACCTGGCCTCCAGGTTCTCCCAATATCCCTTAATCCCTACCTGTTATAGGGCATGGCTGGCACACCAAGCCCTCTACCCTGAACTTTCCAGCCCAGGGGCTGGGCTTCCCCTCCCCCAGAAGCTCTTCCCTATACAATCTAGACAATCTGGTCTCTCTCCTCTCCCTCTACAGGCACATGCTCTTTCTTTCTTCCTCCCTGCCTCTGTGTCTTCCCGTCTGCATGGTGACTTCCCCACCCCTCCTCCTCTTCCGTTCCTTGGGACCTGTGAACATGCCCAAGAGCTGCCTCCAATAAAATTGCCTTTATATACTTTAATTTGGCTTGAATTGGTTCTTTTTTTTTTTTTTTTTTTTGTTTTTGGTGTTCGAGACAGGGTTTCTCTGTGTATACTTGACTGTCCTGGACTCACTTTGTAGACCAGGCTGGCCTTGAACTCACAGAGATACGCCTGCCTCTGCCTCCCGAGTGCTGGGATTAAAGGCATGCGCCACCACCGCCCGGCTGAATTGGTTCATTTCATCTGTGGAGAATACCTGCCATGGACAGCAGGGCGTGATGGAGCAAGAAGAATCCCACTTGGATTCTGTCTTTTAGGAGCCAACACCAGTGGATTGTCATTGCCTTTAGCTTGAACTTGGACATGTAGTTGTCAACCCATGAGATCATGCCCCATCCCTGCACTGCCAAAGGGACCTCAGTTTTTACCACACACATTACAAAAATCCAGAATGGAGGACGTGTGGTTCTGAGACATTTGGTTCTGGTAGCTTCTTAGCTACCTAAACTAAGAGAAGGCCTTGTGCCATGTGCAGTTCTGGACACTGGGGACGCAGAAGTGACCCACAGATGTCTGCACAGAGTGGCAGAAAAGACAGGAAAGAGGTGAGTTCAGGGAACAGCAAGGATTAGGTCCCTTAGCATCACACTAGGCCCCTCAGGCTCCCCAAAGGTTGCAGTGACTGCCAGAGGGGCGCTGTTCTGTCCTGATGCTTTTCCCTTAGATTCTGCCTTCTTGCTTAAACGAGATGCAAATATGCTCTTGAACAGTGCTCTGGGGCCCTGCATGAACAGGGCACCATCCCGTGTGGTGTGGTGTACTTAGCTAATCCCACAATCCCAGAAGGGCAGTTTAGCCATTTTTGTAGACACCCTGTCGTAAACTTTCAATCTCCACCTGGCTTCTTTTCGCCAACTCGTGACTTCCCTTTTGGGTTAACTTGTTCTCCAGCCACCAATAAGCCTGTGTCACAGGTCTGATGGCCTTCCCATACCCCTCCCTCTTCTTGGCTTCTGGTTGTCCCAGGTGGCTGAATAGTTCTTCCTTCCTCACAGGCCACCCACCATGTAGTTCTGAGGACTCCCCTTCTCTCATGCTTCTCTTCCCACTCTCTTTGCTTTTGACTTCTCATCAACCTTTCCCAGCTACATAAGTGTCCAGGTTTGCTCTGGAAGCCTCTTGGCATCTCTGTTCTTCCAGCCAGTCCCTATATATGTCTGATGGGGTGATCTTATGCATCCTAAATGTTAATTAACCTGCTCCCAGAGGCCTGCTTGCTGTACATCAAGTAATACTGTGTTACCTTGCTTTCTAATCATTGTCTCTGATTGGCTTTAATATAATGCCAAGACTAATTCAGCAGAGAGAAAGGTAGGCGGCGCAAAGGTTCACGGGCTTCTGGGACAGACAGAGAGGACCTTGGGTAGAAGAAGCCAAGAGGTGAAAGAGGAGGAAGACACCAGGGGGTAGATAGAGGAAGATGACTCCACGTGGCCTAGAACAGGAACAGCATGGTGTGGAGAATGACAGTCCAGGGGACATATATATGTGTATATGTATGTGTGTGTGTGTGTGTGTGTGTGTGTGTGTGTGTGTGTGTATGTGGTCATAATTTAGGGAATAGAATTAAGGTCTAGTTTAGATGTGCTAAGATTGCACAATCCAGGCTAAGGCTTCATAAAATCCATGTGGTGTCTGTGTGTTTATTTATAATGGTGGGTTAAGGACTAACACCACTGACCCATTAACAGTAATATAAATACTGGTAAATAATTTAACTAATTATTTCTACACATGTCCTTTCATCACTGGTCTCCAAATACAACGTCCAGCTTAGCTTTGGGTCTTACAGGTCTTTCATTCCCAGTCAGCTACTAGAAACCTTAATGTGGAGTACATCAGAGTTATCTCTATGTTTCTGCTTCCCAAGTCTGATCCCTCTCTTTGTTACTTTGTTGCATTAATGAGGCAGGAAGTCTCTGTGACCTTCATCCATGATGCTGGAGCTTGGAAACTTTGGCAGGGAATTTTGGCTGTGTTCCTCATCCATCCCTGTGCCAGGAAACACCCATGTGGGACTTACTCAAATCAGAGTTCCACCTTACTTGACTTTCTCCTTGTTGCTTACATCAGAAGGAGTTACCTGAGGGCTGGAGAGATGGCTCAGAGGTTAAGAGCACTGGCTGATCTCCCAGAGGTCCTGAGTTCAATTCCCAGCAACCACATGGTGGCTCATTACCATCTATAATGTGATCTGATGCCCTCTTCTGGAATGCAGGAGTACATGCAGACAGAGCACTCATATACATAAAAATAAATAAATTAATAATAATAAAATTAATAATAATAATAATAATAAACCGAAAAAGAAAGATTTGGCTCTGCCCAGGAATATGAAGCTTGCTTTGATCAGTTCATCCTCACTCCCCATATCATGACCCAGGCCAAGAAAAAGATGGTGGTGATGCATCCAATGCCCAAGTATGGAGATGGACTCAGAGTTCCCCCTCAGAGGCCTACTTCTGCCAGCCAGGCAGAGAACAGCATGTACATCCGCATGGCTCTGCTTGCCATTGTGCTGGTCTGTTTCTAGGACCCGGCTTCCTTGTTTGTCTCTCTTCAGGCCCAGTTGCTGGGCAAGGAATCCCAATGCCCCCCACGGGGCAGCACACTTAGCAGGTAGCCTGGAGCGTATATACAGATAGCCGAAATACATATATATGTATATCCAAACTGGGACCATGCGTTAGCTCCAGACTAGAGTACTCTCTGGCTTGGGGGTAATGTCTCATACTGTGGGCCCCTCTGCCTCATCTCCATTCTTACACTCAAATCTGTACAGTTACTTTTCTACTGACTATAGTAAACATACAGTCAAAAAAAAAAAAAAAAAAAAGGAGTTACCTGAGAATGCTGGCACTGAGGTGCTCCTTGCTAGTCTTGATGAGACACACTAACCCAGTCTATAGACTTGGGGAAAGCCCCTTGAGGTCTGTGGACCATCCATGGAAAAGGCTGAACTTCTCACCTCCTCCCACAGGTAGTTCATGTGGCTTTTGCTCTCCTGGAGAGATTGTGTTCCTTCATGGCTATTGGAATACTTTCACTGAGCAACCAAAGAGACCTTGGGAATGAGTAGCCTGTTGGGACATGCCCTGTAGAAAACAGGCTGTGATGGAGCAGGAAGGCCCCACTTGACTTTTCATAATTTAGGAGCCCAGCACCAGTGAGGTATCATTGCTTTTAGCTTGAGGTTGGACATCTTAGAAAGCAACCCATGAGATCATGCTCCCTCCCTGCACTGTCAAAGTGACCACAGTTTTTCACCATGCACAACACAATGGTCCTTTCTGCAGGAAGTGTGTTTCCTAGGGGTGTGGCAGTTAGAGAAACACTGGCCATTGTAACAAGACACAGTGACTTCCCACAACAGGTTATTTATTACTGAAATAAAGCCCAAAGTTGATGTTCCTGAAGGACAGGGCTTTCTCATCTCTGGGGGAAAGGAGCAAAGGGACCTAGGTCTCTTCCACTTGTAGCACTGATAGACTCATCCCTATTAAGATGTTGAAGCAGATATAATGTCCATCTTTTCTCCTCCCACACAAATGGCCAAACAAAATCATATGGCCATACCTAATTGCAAATAGGACTAGGAAATGTTGTCCTGCAAAGTAGCTTTGGGAAGTGATCAGTTTCTTTCTCAAGGTCTAGCTGTTTAGTAGCAAATTTCTCCCAGTTGAAACATTCCATCCTTAAGTCTTAAGCCTTAAGGTTTAAGGCTTAGGGCTTAAAACTTAGGGCTCCTTAAGACTGGCTCAGAAAGCAATAACACACAAGTCTTAGAAAGTCTCTGAAACTCACCAGATTCAGGAAGTCCCTCCCTCCTAAGGCTGTATAAGCAATAAAAGCTGCTGAGGAGCCATGACTCTCCAACTTCTTAAGCTGTCCGCAAGTTGTGCAGACAGTTTCAGGGTTCTAGCTTTTGTGAGTCATCACCCATGCTTGAGGGGGCTTTCAGCAATACTGCCATTTTTAAGTTGCCTGTGCCCCTTACCCACATTCCTATAAGTAACCCCAGTAAACTCACTGGGTAACCAAGTTGGACTTTGATGGTATCATTACTTTGGTCTGTTGTCAGTTCTCTATCTAGACTGAGTAGATGTTTGTTCATTTCTCCCCAGGGATAGTGCCACACAACACTAGTACATTGAGCATAGTGACTCATTAGCCTCAAAACATCATCTGCTATGGCACAGAGAAATTCTAAGTGACTGGAGTGAGTGCAAAACAAAACCATCTTAATGTAAACATTTGGCATACACAAAGAGCCAGGACCTTCAAGGGGAAGAGGCAAGAACCAGGTTTGGAAGGTCTGGGCCTCCACAAAATAACATGATTGAATCTTCACAGAGGCACCTGAAATCAGAGAGGTAGCTCTGAGTTTGGAATTATGACGCTCTCCTGATTTAGCCCCCCCCCTTTTTTTTAATGTTTTTTGACACAAATTTCTCTGTGTAACAGCCCTGGCTGTCCTGGAAACTCACTCTGTAGACCAGGCTGGCCTTGAACTCACAGAGATCCACCTGCCTCTGCCTCCCAAGTGCTGGGATTAAAGGCGTGCACCACCACACCTGGCCACCTGATTTTGCTCTTAACGCTTGCTATACATAACCTTCAAATGGAGGGTCACCAAGAGCCTACCTGGGTCTTTGTTGTCATGAGGCAGCCACTTCTTAGCCTTGAGATGAGGTCAGTTAACTCAATGTCTGTGCTATTGTATCCTCTTATAGCTGAGTGGTTACTAGAGGACAGGGACAATTGGGCTGAGACATGATCGAAGGTTCTCATCCCTCACAATGGAAAGAGTCAGCTGTGGCAAGGCAGAATGGATTAGGCTCCCAAATTACACTGTAGCCATTAGCAATGTGCTAGTGTCCAGAATATATGAGGAGCTCAACAACTAAACAAGTGCCAGTCATTGAGTCAGTAAGTAGGTAAGTAAACAGTTTTAAAAAGATGAAATACAGATGACCAATAGACTGAAGTGAAAAGATATTTATTACTTTAGTCATCAGGGAAATTCAAACAAAACTGCTCTGAGATTCCTTGTCTTCCCGGGCAAAATTGCTATCATCAAGAAAACAAATTGCAGGCCAGGTGTGGTGATTTAATCCAAGCACTGAGGAGGCAGAGAGGGGAAGATCGCTATGTGAGTTCAAGACCAGCCTGGTTTACATTGAGACTTCCAGGCCAGCCTGGAAGTCCTACACAGTAGGATCCTACACAGTAAGATCCTGTCTCAAAGGGGCCGAGGGTTACAAATAACAAATATTGGCTGCCTGCAAGAGATGCAGTCAGTTTCAGGGCTCCAGCTTTCCTGTGTAATCACCCGTTCCAGAATGAGCTTTCAGTGAAAAAAACAAAACAAAAAAAACAACTAAACTAAACTAAAACTGTGCTTTAATATCGATTATCAACTTGGCAGGATCTAGAATAATCGAGGGTAAGCCTTTTGTCAGGGGCAAGTACATCCATGAATGATTATCCTGATTTGGTTAACTGAGGTGGGAAGACCCATCCAAATTGGGTGGCTCCATTCATTCCCTGGGCTTACTTAGGTCCTAGACTGAAGAAAAAAGAGAAATCTGGCCTAGTGCTAGTAGTCATCATTCTTTGTGTCCTGACTGTGGATGTAATGTGACCAGCTGCTTTTTAAGTTTCTGGTATTTTTACTCTACTGCCATGATGGACTGCACTCTAAAACTATGAAGCAAAATAAAACATTTATTCCTTTTGTCGTGTTTTCATATTCCAGAAATATCTTAGGTACTCAGCCATACTGCTCTTGGGTATATATTCAAAGGAATCTAACTAATGGAGCAGATCACAGAAAGCCTTACACATCCATGTTTATCCCTGTACTTTTCACAGTAACCAGGAGATGGAACCAGCATTGATGACTATCAACAGTGAAAGGTTAAAGGAAACATGATAGATACTTGTCTTAGTTGCTTTTCTACTGCTGTGAAGAGACACCATGATGGTGACTTATAAAAGAAAGCATTTAATTTGGGAGCTCACAGTTCCAGAGGGTTCAGTCTATGACCATAATGGTGCAAAGCGTGGCAGCAGGCAGGCATGGTGCTGGAGAAATAGTTGGGAGTTTACATGTTGAGACAACAACCACAAGGCAGCAGGGTGCAAAAAGACAGAGAAAGAGAAAGAGAGAGTTAACTGAGTTTTTTGAAACCTCAAAACCCACCCCCAATGACATGGCTCCTCCAACAAGGCCACACCTCCTAATTCTTCCCAAACAATTCTACCAACTGGGGACCAACTATCCAAATATATGAACCTACGGGAACTATTCTCATTCAAACCATCATAATACTTTTTCAGCTATAATAGAGAATGAAATCATGATGTTTTCTTGCAGAAAAGTGGATGGAATGAGAGATCATTGTATTAAGCGAGATAGGCTAGACACAAAAAGACAAACATCACATGTTTTCTGTCGTACATGGAAGCTAGCTTTTAAAAAGGCTGGGCATGTTGCCTCTTGTCTGTAATTTCAACACTTGGGGGACTGAGTCAGAAGGATTGCTGTGAATTCAAGGCCAGCATATGCCACACTGTGAGACTCAGTCTTAGAAAAGGGAGATAATAAGAGACAGATAGATCTCTGGGAGTTCAAGGTCAGCCTGGTCTACAAAGTGAAATAGATAGATAGATAGATAGATAGATAGATAGATAGATAGATAGATGATAGATAGATAGATAGATAGATGATAGGATAGATAGATAGATAGATAGATAGATAGATAGATAGATAGATAGATAGATAGATAGATAGATGATAGGATAGATAGATAGATAGATAGATAGATAGATAGATAGATAGATAGATAGATAGATAGATAGATAGATAGATAGATAGATAAGAAAGGGAGATAATAAATAATACTAAGGCCGGGCATAGGCAGAGACAGGCAGATCTCTGTGAGCTCGAGGCCAGCCTGGTCTACAACATGAGTCCAGGACAGCCAGGGCTATACAGAGAAACCCTGTCTCGGAAAAAAAAAAGAAAGAAAAGAAAATGTGAAATGCCATCATGAAGCCCCTTACTATATACAACTAATATATAGTAATAAAACATAAATTAAAATTGATTTAAATTGAATAAAACTAAAAACCTAGTGTCAGGCTGGGAACATGACTCAGGTTGTTATTAGCTATCTTGAGAGGGGATCAGAAGTACTGTGAAGGATTCTTTTTATAACAAAGTGGAAGCGACTTAGTCTTATCTCATGAGACATTTGTGTGTATGTGGGTCCATATCTAGATAGACATGTGCGCATCTCATTATATTTTATTAAAAACGTGTGTGTGTGTGTGTGTGTGTGTGTGTGTGTGTGTGTGTGTTTGTATGAGAGCCCACAGAGGCCAAAAAAGAGTGTCAGATCTCCTGGAACTGGAGCTACTGGCAACTCTCAAGGAACCAAACTCAGGTCCTCTGGAACCGCAGCAAGCACTCTTAACCACTGAGCCATCTTTCCAGCCTCATTGTTATGTTGTTAAGTAGTAAACTTCACAGTGAAAAGCTGTCTTGCCGGGCGTGGTGGCCCATGCCTTTAATCACAGCACTTGGGAGGCAGAGGCAGGCGGATCTCTGTGAGTTCAAGGCCAGCCTGGTCTACAAAGTGAGTCCAGGACAGTCAAGTATACACAGAGAAACCCTGTCTCGAAAAACCTAAAAAAAAAAAAAGCTGTCTTTCTAGAGGCAGGTCATTGAGTACGGGACTGTGAGTCATTAGGAGTTAGGCAACACGTTTGTATAAGACCTCAATAAGTCACTGGGGGGCAGTCAGGCTCCAAGTAGCCATGGCCTGCTTGTTACTGAGTGGTACCTTAACTGTTGGTTCCGTCCTTTTGTGTCCACATTAGCCTGCAGGAGTGGAGGGCCCTGGGCAGATCACAGATGAGGAATCTGAAATATGATAATCAAGGTAGGTGAGAAATGGGCATTTTAAATGTGTGAACAGTCCCTTCAGGCTCTTAAGCTCTTAAGAGAAAGCATGGCAATTGGCTGCACCCAGAACATTCCACTTTCCACATGCAGATCAGTTATCTACTTTACAAATCACCCCAAAACTTAGTGGCTTAAAATGGCAGGGATCATTTATTTACTCTGGCTCCAAGGCAGCACCCCTGTTTCCTGTATGGTATTTGTGGCCAATAGTGCATGCTGTCCCCTTCACGGTCAATCACATGAGTTCACATTAATATCCCCCTCACATTCAATCTCTTCAGGGAGTGAATTCCAGGTCAGATGGTTTGGGGGAAAAACCATGATGACTTGGCTAGGAGGGGTGGCAGAGTCTCAGGGCTTCTTAGAAGGTTGTAAGCAGTCTGGTTTTCAAGCCTTCTGAGACTTCTGCACCAGGTGCCTTGTGAGCCCTCTGTCTCTCTGGGATTCTGCTTGCTGAGCTGGCTTGTTTCTTGCCATTTCCATGCCTACAGTTACTTAGTGTCCTTGTTTCATCTCCATTGCTGTCATAAAACACCCTGACAAAAAGCAACTTTGGAAAGTCATTTAGCTGACAATTCTAGGTGGCAGTCAAGGCATGGAAGTCAAGGCAGGAACTTGAAACATCACATCCACAGTCAGGAGCAGAGAGAGAGAATAAATGCATCAATCCTTATTTCCTTTCTCTCATCTAGCTATCTCCTCTCTTTTGTTGAACTCCTGCCTAGGAAATGGTGCCACCCACAGTGGACTGAGTCTTCCTACATCAATTAACAATCAAGATAATCCTCCATAGACATGCCCACAGGTCAACCTGATCTAAGCAATTCCTTACCATGACACTCTTTCCAGGTGATTCTACATTGTATCAGGCTGACAGTTAAAACTAACCAGCACACTTAGCTTCCATCATTTTATTTTCTTTCTGGTTTTTATTGTTGTCTGGTTTTGGTTTTGAGGATTGGTTACTGTGCTGACAATGGAATCCAGGGCTTTTAGCATGCTAGGCAAATACCCTACCACCAAGTTTCACCCTGGTCTCAACTTCCAGAATTTTCCAGGTGTTGATCTGTTAAGTCAGTTACCATTTGTCTGTTTGCTTTATGGTTGCCAAAATGTTAATATCTTCCACTGGCTGCATTTTTCTCTCACTTTTTATTTCTGTCCTAATGTATTTAGAACCTAAAAAATCCCATTACTACCATTTTAAAGAGACCTGTGGGGCATACAATGGGGGCACATAAGTGTTCAATATCCCATGGCTAATTGGAAATTATCTATCCATTTTTTTTTATTCAATAACTGTTGAGATGCTCCCAGCAAGAGGAACTGTGCCTGTCATTCCTTGGGTAGCTCTCTACAGCAAATACAAATCTGCATCAACTCTCACACAAGATGACAATGATGAGCCAGTTATGGAAGGGTCAATTTGGAGGGGCCATTTGAGAAAGATGCCCAACTCCGCATTCTCCTCCAATGTGCCCTGCTCTGATGATAGCTTCTGCCCTTGCAAATGTTGGGCCAGCTACCAACAATTTCTTGAGTCCTAGCTGTACCTTTGCTGGTAGGACTGATGTGGGATCATTCAGCTTTCATTTGTAATCTTTCTCTCCCTATCAATTTCAAGATACAAAAAAATGGGCTGGTGTGATGCCTCCATGGATAAAGGAACTTGCTGCCAAGACTGAAGACCCAAGTTTGATCCCAGGACCCACGTGGTAGAGAGAACTGACTACTGCAAGTGTCCTCTGACCTTCACACACACACACACACACACACACACACACACACACACACACACA
>CAJQZJ010000248.1:4146265-4156834 GCA_907164525.1 Lophiomys imhausi | reverse complement strand
TGGACGCTGGGCCCCAGGGGCGGTGTCCCCGTTTCAGGGGTCTTTCAATTTAAGTGTGGGCATTTAGAGAGATAGATTTAAAAGCAATGGCACACACATCCAAGTTGAGAAAGAGAGAGACAAAAGGAGAGACAGCACACAGATCTATGATGTGAGCATCTCAAGAGAGTGGAATGCTTTGATGTCTTTGTAATGGCTGTATATGTGAATCCATGTCTTTAAAAGTTATTGCTCAAAAGATGCAATTTACAATAAGGTTTAAAAATTTGATTTTTAAATTTCACATGAGTATTTGTCTGTGTCTAGGTATGTGCACCTGGATGCAGGTATCCACAGAGGCCAGAAGAGCTGGGTGCTCCTGGAGCTAATTATAGATGGCTGTGAGCCACCTAACATGGTTGCCCCTAGTCATTTTTCTTGGATTTTTTTTAAAAAACAAAACAAAACAAAAACATTTAGTTAGTATGTATGCAAATGAGTGTGGGAGCGCATATGACTCCTGTGGAGGTCAGAGGACAACTCCCAGGAGTCTGTTCTCTCCTTCTACTCTGTAGGTCCCAGGAATCAACTCTTCAGACTTGGCAGCAAGCACCTTCACCTACTGAGCCATCTCTCTAGCCCTACTTACTATTGGAAGGTGCATGTAGGAGGAGGTGTGTTAAAAAATTATATGGCTATTTAAACTATTTAAACAGTATTTATATTATTGTTAATTGATTCGGCAGCCAATCCTTAACCCGCCATTATAAATGAATACACAGACACCACGTGGATTTTAACAAGCCTAAGGCCTGAGTTGAGGAATGTTGGCCCATCTAAGCTAGCTCTTAATTCTATTACCCAAATATGACCCCATATATACATACGTCCCCTTGGACTGCCATACTCCATGATATGCTGATGTTCCTGGCCATGTGGAATGAGGTTCTTTTCTCTAATCCATGGTGTGTGCCTCTTTTCCGCTGCTCCTGGCTGGAATGCTTTCTTCTTCCTGCTGCTGGCTGGAATGCATTAATCCTCTGTCTAAAGCGCAGGCTTCCTGCTCTAATCCCAGGAAGTCCCACCTTTCTCTGTCTTTGCCCAATATCAGGCCTCAGCATTTTATTTAACCAATCAGAGTCAATGTAAGTAACAGACAGCAAGCAGGACCAATTAATTAACATTTAGAATGCTTAATACTACCCCCAACAGAGGTGTTTGGGTTTACCAATGAGAGAAAAGGGTTAATACAGTTATAATCAAGGTCCTAGGCATTCTGGCCCTAAGTGCTTAAGCTTGCTGCATTAGTGGGCTGTTTCTTTTGTTTTTTTGATTTTTGAGACAGGATTTCTCTGTATAACCACTCTGGATGGCCTGAAACTGACTTTGTAGACTAGGCTGGCCTCTAACTCACAGAGATCCACCTGCCTCTGAAGGTGTGCACCACCACACCCGGCTCCCATTAGTGGTTTTTAACCTTCCTTGAGATATCTTTGAAAAAAGAATAGTCTCTATGGGCGACTTTGACCTAGCCATTTGTATTGAAACTTGTGACTCAAAGTGAGATCCCAGAGTAAAGGGACCCTTTCTCTTCCCATGTCCCTTAATTTTCCCCATAATTTCCCTACCTTTGTATTACTAAATTGCAGCTCAGTCCTAAACTTTTTTTTTTTTTTTTTGGTTTTTCGAAACAGGGTTTCTCTGTGTATCCTTGGCTGTCCTGGACTCACTTTGTAGACCAGGCTGGCCTTGAACTCACAAAGATCCGCCTGCCTCTGCCTCCCAAGTGCTGGGATTAAAGGCGTGCGCCACCACCGCCCGGCTTAGTCCTAAACTTTTTGACTTGGCAATTGTATTTTTTGTTTTCTCATTGCATGTGTGCATGTGTGCATGCATGAGTGTGTGTGCATGTGCATTTTGTAGGGGAAGTTAATCAAAGAATTTTTACTCTATCCTTCTAGGTTCTCTGGCTGTAGTCTGGTAAATTAGATGAACAAAAGATGGATTAACAAATTAAGAGGGCCAGGTGTGGTGGCGCCTTTAATCCCAGCACTTGGGAGGCAGAGGTAGGCGGATCACTGTGAGTTCAAGGCCAGCCTGGTCTACAAAGCAAGTCCAGGACAGCCATAGCTGTTATACAGAGAAGCCCTGTTTCCAAAAACCAAAAAACAAAACAAATTAAGAGGGCAGCTCAGGTGGTTAAAGCACTTGCCATGTGTAAATTCGATAAGCTGAGTTTGACACCTGGAACTTGTGTAAAGGTGGAAGGAAAGTGATAAATTATTCCATTATGCACATTCTCCACTGGAGAAATGATCCAATCCAAGCCTGGTTAAAGTATATAAAGGCAAGTTTATTGGATGCACCTCTTGTGAGGAGAGGGACAGAAGGGGGGGGTGAGAAAGAGAGGAAGAATGCAGAGAGAGACAGAGAGGAGGGGGGAGAACCCAAAATGTCCGGATGGGCAGTTCAGTATAGAGGGTGGGGTATGGACCCAACATCCCCTATAACAGGTAGGGACTGAGGCATGCTGGGAGAACCTGGAGGCTCAGCTGCTTGTTCCAGGTCTGGGATCTGAGTCCCAACATCCCAGCCTTTTGTTGATTTCAAGCATGTGCCATCACACCAACCTAATGCTATCTATAATCAGGAGTCTGAAATTTACAGGACAACCTGCAGGCTGGCAACTTAGTCATGGCTTGGAAGTTAGTCTTCAGGGAGAATTCTATCTTCTCGGAGCAATGCTTTGAATTGCTCAGATGAGATCCACTCACATTGTGGAGGGTGGCCTCTTACCAACAGGTCTCTTCAGTTGCCTCTAGATAAAAATGACATGCACAAAACGCCTTCACCCACACAGCCTGGAGTAGTGTTGGAATACACTACTGGGCTCTGCAGCCAGCCAAATGGCCATGTGAGATTCAAGAAGCTCATTCACCCTGTCTGCATCAGCTTTTCCCCTCACAAGGCTGCTGGAGAGTAACTTAAGAAGCCGCCTGCACTTCTGTCATTCCTTCCTCATGAGTGTAGGTTGGGCTGCTTGAGTCACTTTCAAGGAGTACAAATCAGACAGAAGGGACAGAGTGTCACTTCCAGGATTGGGCTATGAATCATCTTGGTTTCGTCTTGTCCATCTATCCTGCCTTCTCCTCAAAGCCTTCCTGCGAACTGCTCTATGCAAGACTCAAGTGGCAAAGAGAGGATGTCTCCTGCTAACAGCAGGTGTCTGAATGATGGTGTATGTGCACCCCCTACGCACACACACTGAGGGCCAGCTAAGCCTCACCTAGACCCCTGGGCCAAGGAAAGCGGGGAATAGCAGACAGACACTTGTTTCCTAAGCAGCTAAATCAGGAGCTAACTGGTCTGGTGAGGTAGATAAATAACTAACATGTCCTCATGTCCTGCAGGCAGTAAGGGCTCACACAGTCCCTGGCACACTGCAGGTGCTTATATGGGTTACTTCTGTGGCTGTTGTGATCAAATACATGACAAGAAGCATCCCATGGGAAGATGATGGAAGAGAAGATACAGTGGCAAGAGCATGAGATGGCTGGTTGGTCACATGGACATGGACATGGAGTCCACAGTCAGAAATCAGTAAGTGAAGAGGCAGTGTGGGCTGGGCTGTCAAGCCTCAGAGCCTGCCTCCCAGTTATTCACCTCCTGCAGCAAGGCCCCACCTTTTAAAGGATCTGCATCCTTCCAAAACAGCACTACCAGCTGGGGACCAAGTATTCTACATGAGTCTGTAGGGAACATTTCACATATAAGCCACAGTGTTTAATATGTGTGACTGGAATCTAACAAGTAACGGTTTTGTTGAAAGGCCTCCCAGGGAGGACTTACATTTTCATGAAGATCCTATCCTAAAGGGATGATTTTGTCATGGGAAATTTTTCCAGTAGAGTCACAGGAGGAAGGGTATGTTTGAGACCACATGGGGCCACATACACAGGGAGCAATCAGCTTTAGTTCTGGGCAAGGCAAGGCAGACAGACAGAGAGGGGAGAGGGGAAGAGAGGAAAAGAGAGGAAGAGAAGCCAAGGATGTGTGTGATGCAGAGGTTCCAGCAACTTCCCTCCTTAGGGGAGGATCTATACTGACAAGGACACTTAGGGAGTACTTACAAGAGTTACACAGAGGAGCAAAGGCCCTGACCTCAAAGCATTTATGGATCACTGAAGGTGCTGGTAAATATTTATAGCAATGTGAGTAAGATTCCAAGAAGATCCCAGAGTGCTGCAACCTAGGAAAATGGTACTAGAAGACTGGAGAGGTCAGAGGAAGAGACACCAAAACTTCATCATGAAGATGAGCAGGCATTAACTCGATGAGAAAAGAAGAGAAAAACTTTGCCATTGGAAAAAATGGTGTGTACAATATCTTGCGATGGGAACTAGCAAGACATATCTGAGGACTGACGGGAGATTATTAGTGTGTGATTCTAATAGTGTAGCAGTTGACATGAAGATACTGGAAGGAGACATGCTGAGGTAGTCAGCAGACAACAGACTAGTGGGAAGTTGTAGTCATATTGAAGATTTGGATTTATACAGGGAGCAAAAGAAGTCCACTGGAACTGCCCCTAGAGGCATTGCAGTTGTAGCTGCTGTGTCAAATGCACATCAGTAGGTGGCAGAGAGGAGAGAGGCTATATCTACATTCAGTGCTCTGTCCTATGAACAACTGAATGAAAAGTAGCCTAACATTCCCTGGGGGAAAAATAGCAAGCCAGATACCAACACCACTTAGGTGTCATGGGGCCCAGAAGGGGAGCTAGCCTGTGTTGAACACCAGTCCAGCACCAGGCAAGTACAAGATGGGATCCCAGGACAGGAATCAAGCCAGAGACTAGGGGAGCACTGTCTGGCCCTGGTTTAGGGGGTTGTGGGAGAGCCAGCCCTGCCTTTTGTCTGCCTTGTGGTGGTGTTGGCAGAGGAGAGATCCCATTCCTTTTTGCCCTCACCGCTGGTGGCAGATAGGAGATCTGGCCCTAAAGGGATCATAAGAGCAGGAGAACTGTCCCTGCCCCTCACATGCTGCAGTACTCGGGAGAACAGGTCCTACACCTTGCCTGGGCAGCACACTATAGCTGGCCGTGAATGTGGGGGTTGTGGGTGAGCCATCCCTGAGGGAGGGAGTGTGGGAGAGCCAGCCCTGCCTTTTGTCTGCTTTGTGGTGTTGGCGAGGGAGAGATCCCTTTACTTTCTTGCCCTTACCACAGGTAGCAGACAGGAGAGTTGTCCCTGATGGGGTCGTGAAAGCAGGAGAGCTGATCCAACCCTTTACCTGCTACAGCACTTGGGAGAGCAGGGGTTGCAGGCCCAGAACCAGGGCTTTGAGTTGGTCCATCCCATGGATGAACTGCTGGAGTGCATGAAGAGGCCAGTTCCACAGACCCAAAACTACAGGGTCTCCATGACACAGGACAATAACAATGTATCTGAGAGGAGTCCAGTGAGATTCTAGAATTGACAAATTAGCAGAAGCCAGAGGCCTCATACCAGAACAAGGAGTCATTAGAGTGAACATTTGCAAGCAAAAATGTGTGGACAGAAGGGAATATTATAGGATACACTGAGACACACTACAACTTCCACAATGAGAGTTTTTATATGTGGGGGAGGTTGGCAGGGTGGAGGATGGAACTGAGGGGAGGTGGGAGAGGAGAAGGAACAGGGTGCATGATGTGAAATTCACATAATAAAAAACAATAAAAAGAAAAAATTAATATTAAAAAGAATAAATTGCCTCCATTGAAAACTGTAATACTGCATTTTTTAAAAGTCCACTGGAAAGTCTCTTTCTTATTTTTATTTCTTTGACCCCAGAGCCCCATACATGCTAAGCAAGTGCTCTAGGCGAGTCACACCCACGAGCCCCATTGGAGGATTTGTGGTCAGATTTCTGTTGTTAAGTGGTCTCTCTGGATCAGTAGAGGGAGAGGCTGAAGTGGACACTGCAATAGTCCAGGTAAATGGTTCTAACCATCTTACAGTAGAGTAGAGACTATGGGGAAGAAAGAAATATGGGAGGCATTAACTTGATGCAAAATGTCACTCACTTCCCAGTGAGGACCAGGGCCAGGAAACATGATGTAATAGATGAAGGGCTCTTTAACAGGCCCAAGTAGGCAAACATGGTTGCCCTCCTCCCTCCCTCTGCCTTGCTAAACCATTAAATTACACTCCTAAAGCTAGCTGCTAAGGTCTACTCCCTTGTTAGGCCACTTCCTTCTGCCCGACTAAAACTTCAAGGTCCAGCTATCAAAACACCAAGGTCTAGCAATCAAAATTCAAAATTTGGCTATACTGGCTAACCTGTCTAATCAGGACTTACCAACTCACCCTAGCACAGACTTCCCCCTTTCTCCTTAAAAACCAATTCTGCAGAAACATCTGCTGCTGTCTTTATCCTATACAGAGGCAGCACCCCACCCCCAACATTGCCCTTCTGGTGTAATAAATCCTTCTTGTGCTGAGAATTTTGTGTCTGGATGTGTTCTGTGCCAATCCCTGGCCCCTGCAATGGAGATATCAAATCAGATTTTACTTCAAATTCTGATCGTGTCTCTTACCATGTATTTGTATGGGCTTTAAGGCTAACAGGCACAACAGCACACACCTAAGTCCCAGCATGAGGGGGTCATGCAAGGATAGTGGGTTCAAGGCCAGTCTGGGCTACATAGTGAGACTTTTATTCAAAAACAAGCAAGAAAGAAGAGGATAGAGAGGGAGAAGGAGTGGGTAAGAAAGAGGGATAAAGGAGAGAGGGATGGGAAAGAGAGAGAGGAAGGAAGGAAGAAATGAAGGAAGGAAGGTATAGTGAGAATTTTGGTTTCTTTAAAAACATAGAAATGTTATGGGAATATGTTAGTGTTTTAATCCCAGGTATGGGATATGGGGTTGCTTCAGATTGTCCACAGCACCTAACTATGATTTGTTTCGTGCTCTGGCAGGGGTTTGATTTTGTCAGCTGCAGATAGTTTACAGTTGGAATTCTGGGTATAAATGCGAGAGCCCTGAGAGGGCCTGAGAAGGCTGCTGCTCCCCCTGATGTTGCTGGTTCATGCTGTTACTGGTTGCTGTTGTTGCTGTTTGTGGATTGCTGGTTGCTGGTTGGAGATATTCTGATGAAGATGATCAAATTTGCCCCCAAGGAACTCGATGCCCCTAATCAGCAGGAAGTAGTCTAAGGATATCGATGCCCCCTTTCTCCTCTAACCTTTTCTCTCCTACCTAGTGTTGGGGAGTTGGAAAGGATAGGGTTGGTATAGGGAGGTAGGAAAAAGAACCTAATAAAGTAGTCAAAAAGTATGGTTACAGGGGAGGAAGAAAGGAAGGAAGGAACAAATGAGCGAACAAACAAATGAAGGTCTATCTTGCTGGCTTGTTGTGTGGGATTCCTGGGAAGAGCCCAGCATGGGGTTCAGCACGGTTCTGCAAATCAAGGCCAACAACAGCCTGTTCTATTTTTGTTACAAGTGACAAAATCAATGCACCTTCCTAGTACTCTCTCTGCATGTTTGATTCTGGCATAGAAATCAAGACAAGTGGGGTCACTAAATACTGTCATCAATAAATACATTACATAGCTGGGAGAAATGTCAGACCTACATGGAAGAGCCTATATGTGAACACTGATGGGGTGGAAGGATCAAGAGAGTCCTAATATTCATGAAGTACTAAATGTACAAGAGACAACATATTCACAAGGCACCAAATGTATTTAAGGCACCTGAGGCATTAAATATTCATGATAAACTAAATATATGTAGGCCTAGGAGACACTCAATATCCACCCCCACCCCACTGGTGACACTCATTCTACCCCCATATGTCCTCGGCCCAAGAAAAACAGCATCCCTGGCTGTTCCCCAGGCTTGTTAGCCATGCAAAGCTGTGGCCATGCAGCCTCACTCTGCATCCCTCCCACAGAGCCCCTGTGTGCTGTTGGCCATCAGCATCTTCCAAAGGGCTGCAGACTTCAGGCGTCAGCACAGACGTCATGGACACGCTCAGTGGGGATGCAAACAGTCACAGCAGAAGGAAGCAGGGATTACATCCTACACCAGGATTCAGCTGTGTTCTCATCTCGTCTCCAGTGTGTAACGCTTTCAATCAATTTTACCCACAGCAACTGAGGCTTTCCCCTCCTGGTTTTGTAAGCCTTTCTCTTCTGGGCTTTCTAGGTTAGCTTGCCTGAGAGTGTCCTCAGAGGCCACTGTTGCATGGAGGTGAGTTCCCGTGTGATAACAGAGTCACCTTCGAGAACAAAACTGTGCTGATAACATGTCAGACACGACATTGTTCTGAACAAGTGAGGCATTGTGGTTAGGAGTGTGGAAAAGAGTTGTGGCACCCAGCAAGCCAGCTCATGAACTCTGGGCTTGATGGGCTTCTCTACCACTATAGGGACTTGGAGAGAAGTCAAAGTAACCAAGAGCTCTGCAGTGGTGCAGAGAATCGAAGAATGTCAGCTGTGGATTGCAGTGAATCCATTTAAAACCAGCTGTAGGCAATGACTTAAGCACACTGTCAACTTGCCTAGTGTTGTATGAGACTTTTAATCCACTCAAATATTGTTGACAAGAATTCCCCAATTGGAAAGTTGCCCCAAAACTGAGAGGTTAACTAACTCTGTGATGAGTGCTAGGCTGTGGTCCAGTTTTAAAAACAAAAACCAAAAAGTTCCTTAGTGATTTAACTTGACAAAGATCTATCTATCTATCTATCTATCTATCTATCTATCTATCTATCTATCTATCTATCTATCCATCCATCCATCCATCCATCCATCCATCCATCCATCCATCCATCCATCCATCCATCCATCCATCCATCCATCTATCTATCTATCTATGTGACTCACACACATTTGGGGTTAGGGTGTCTAGTGCTCACAGGAGGCCAAGAAATGTAATTCTACCATGTGTTAGAAGGCAGAAAGCTGAGAACTGTTAGTGGACCACTCTGATTTCACTTGCACAGAGCCCTCGCTTGGATGCATAGGAGGCGGCCCAGACTAGATGACAACACCCAGAGCCCTGAGAACAGCTTCAGAAGACCCTGCAAAGATTTCTGAACACATGAACATTCCTCACTGTGATGTCCCCTGCGTCCACTAGAGCATCGTTCCAAACATAATGGAAAACAAGGCTGAGAAGCAATCATCATGAAGGCAGGGTTAGGTTGGGTAGATGGCTCTTGGGTAAGAGTGCTTGTTGTGAGACCACGAGAACCTGAACTCGGATCCCTAGCACCCATGTAAAACTCTGGGCATGGCTGCACACACCTGTAATCCCATCACTGTGTCAGGACGGGGATAGAACAGGAAGAACACTGGGGCTTACTGGTCAGCCAGTCTAGCAAAAACGGTTATGGGTCAGGGAGAAACCCCAGCTTAAGTGAATAAAGTGGAAAAACCATAGACCAGGACACTCAACTTCTGGCCTCCAAAGTCAAGTATACTTAGACATGTACACATACACCACACACACACATGCACACACACACAGATCACACCAAGCCTGATGACCTGAGTTTGATCCCCAGGACCCACATGGTGGAGGGAGAAAACCAACTGTAGCATTGCCCTCTTCTGATCCCTACAAACATGTGCACACACACACACACACACACACACACACACACACAATAAATCAATCAGTAAAATAACTTCTAAAGAAGGCAGGGTCTCGGTCTTCCATAGAAACACATTCAGTGGCTAGAGGGGAAGGAAGAGTCTAGAAAGAAAAGGAGACGATAGGATAGTTGAGTGACCTTCACATGACCTTCCCTGATTAAGTAGAGGAATAGTGAACCACTTTTGGCTTTTTAAATAGCATTTATTTTAAGTAGCCCCGTTAATCAGGATTAATTAACAGCTAGTAGTTTCTGTTACCTCCTAATTGGTGGTTTGCAAGTCAGAAAGTTTAAGAGGAGAGTGGGGTGAAGGTCAAGGTGAGGGGATGGAGGGGCTTCTAGCTGTCTGGAATGAGTAATTCATGATTGTTCCTTGTTAAAGGTGAGAAAAATCTCCCAACAGTCACCCTAGTCAGAGGAGCTCCATTCTGAGGGATGCAACACACGCCTGGCTTGCTTTGACAGGTGGCTTCTGTGGCTTTAGGCCAATAAACAGCACATTACCTCCAGCCTTCTCCTAGCCCTGGACTGACATTCCTTTACCAACCCCTTTCAGGGGCATTGTCCACTTGCCAGAGCCTGTTCTAGCATGTTCTCTTTCATCTTCTGTAGCCATACTAAAGAACCTTGCTAAGACAGAAGGTGCCAGCTCTCTGGGAGTGTCCCAGGTTTCTGCCTCCTGGGAGAGGAAGGTGTGTTAGCTCAGAGACCAAACTCCAAGTGAAGGTAGGAGGAGAGATTTAGTTTCTAAAAGGTCATCCAGATGTTTACCCCCAGGCTTTGGAGTCATTGTACCTTTTGCTTAAGTTCCAGCATTGCTGATTGCTAGCAGTGTGTACATGAGTCCATCCCACTGAACTCTCTGAGCTTGATTCCCCTACCCCCTGGTGTGTGTATGTGTGTGTGTGTGTGTGTGTGTGTGTGTGTGTGTGTGTGTGTGTGT
>CAJQZJ010000248.1:4130760-4146255 GCA_907164525.1 Lophiomys imhausi | reverse complement strand
TGTGTGTGTGTGTGTGTGTGTGTGTGTGTGTGTGTGTGTGTGTGTGTGTAAGAGAGAAAGAGAGAGAGAATTTTAGTATGTACATACACACATGCTAGGGAAGGCCACAAGCTAATGTCAGTATCTACTGGGCACAGAGGACCTAGCTGGCTGCCCTTCTTAGATATCTGACTCCACTCAGAGTACAGAGCCAACAGACAGTGCATCTTCAACATCTTCAACAACCTGATGGCTTGTGGAAAGATCTTTAAATGTTGGATGTTGTGGTACCTGTCATCCCATCACTTGGAAGGAAGAGATAGTAGGCTCTGGAGTTCAAGATCATCCTTGGCACTGTAGTGAGTTCAAGGACAACCTAAGCTACATGATGACCTTGCCTAAAAAGAAAATCTAAATCCAAAACAAACAACCAAATGAACAAACAAACAACACCTAAAAACAAGGTGCTGAAGAGATGGCTCGGTGACTAAGAACGCTTTCTGATCCCCTTGAAGACATAGCACTCACTTCTGGCAGCTTACAGCCTTCCTGTAGTTCCAGCTCCAGGGAATCCAATGCCCTCTTTTGGCCTCCTTAGGTACTGCATACACATGGCGCACACTGATGCACTCAGGCACATACACATACACACAAAATGCTCATTCTCAAGAGAGTAGTTTGCTGTGAGTCCAGCCCCTCACTCTTATCTTTTATTCAGGGGCTGGCTTGCTTTTCTGCCGTCCACCACATTATGGTTCAACAAAGGCCCTTATCAGATAGAGTCACCCAATCTTAGACAGTGAGCAAAATAAAATTTAAAAATAAGTTATCCAGGGGCTGGAGAGATGGCCCAGTGGTTAAGAGTACTGGCTGCTCTTCCAGAGGTCCCGGGTTGGATTCCCAGCACCCACATGACATTTCACAACTGTCTGTAACTCCAGTTCTAGGGGACCCAACACCTTTATGCAGCTATATATACTTCAAGCAAAATACCAATGCACACGAAATAAAAATAAATAAATCAGTTTTTCAAATAAGTTATTTTTTAAAAATAATAAGTTATTTAGAGCCAGTGAGATGGCTCAGTGGGTCAAGATGGTTGCTGCCAAACCCGAGGATCTGAGTTCCGTTTCTAAGACTCACATTATGGAAGAAGAGAGACAATTCCTGCAGGTTGTCTTCTGGCTTCTAGGCAAGCATCATGGGAGGCATACACATGGGGGGCGGGAATAATTATGGCAGTACATGTCTTTAATCCCACTACTCAGGAGGCAGAAACAGGCAGGTCTCTGAGTTCAAGGCCAGACTGGTCTACAAAAGTGAGTTCCAGGACAGCCAGGGTTGTACAGAAAAACCCTGTGTCAATACATAAACAAGCAAACAATTTAGTCTTGGGATTTCTTCCTTCCTTTTTTGTTTTTCACTTCTGTGCTGGAGATGAAACACAAAGGCTCTTACAGGCTAGACAAAAATCTCTACCACCAAGTTACCTTCCCAGTGAAGGAATTTTTTTTTATAACAACATGAAATTAACCAAGACTAGGGACTCAGTAGAAATGGGGCATTTAGAGAAGTATGTCTCTGCCCACTCAGAAAGTCTGATTTGGGGCTGGGGCTATATCTCAGTGGCATGCACAGGGCCCTGGGTTCAATTCCCAGTATTGAGAAAAAAACAATAAAATCTCATTTTGTGCTTAGGTTACTTACAGACAGCTTATAACTTACAGCTAAACCCATGACCGATACTCAAAAATAAGGTTTCCTTAGGGCTGCACCAAGGGTGTTGTCTGTTTGGTTATACATATGAATCTTATGGAGATATTTATTTAAAACATTTAAGTTTTAAATTAAAATTCTGATTCCTTGTGTCTGAAGTTGGGATCAGACTTGTAGTCTTAAATCTTATTTTATTTTTAATTGTGTGTGGTGTGTGTATGCATCTGTGTGTGGGCATGTGCACATAAGTGCAGGAAGGAAGCCAGAAGAGGGCATTGGATCCCTTAGAACTGGAGTTACAGGTATTATGAACCACCTGACTTGGATGCTGGGAACTGCACTTGAGTCTTCTGCAGAATAACAAGTGTTCTTAACTGCTGAGCTATGTCTCCAGTCCAGGACTTGCATTTTTAACAATTTCTTCCCCTATTCTGTGGCAGATTTTAGAAATAGAACTTTACACTCAGTCAGAGGTGCATCTATCACTATTGCTGTGTAACAAATAGTCCCAGATTTCCTGGCTTAAAATAATCATCATTTTATTCTGTTTATGAGTCTGGTCAGGAATTTGAAAAGGAACTCTGTAATGTATGGAGCCTCCATTCGAAAGACATATAGGCTAGGAGATGTAATCCTCTGAAAACTCCTTCAGAAAATACAGTCAGTAGTGAGTGCTGGCTATTGACTGGGCCTTCGGCTGAGGCTCTTCACTGGAATACATACCAATGGACCTCTTCACATGTCTTGGGCTTCCTTAGCATGCTTACCAGATTCTAGGGGTTAAATTCAGAAGACCAGAAAGAAATTTGCTAGAGTCTAGTGACGGAGCCAGAAACCAGGTGGCATCATATGTGCTGCAGTCATAGGCCATCAGATTCAAGCACCTGGGCACATAGATCCCACTTGATATTGCATAGTAGGAAAAGTGTGTGGGACAGGTGGGAACTGGTGCCACAGCCTTCTTTGGGAATCATCACCTTCTGCAGGTAAAAGCTGGGTGTGTACAGGAGAACTCTGGGAAATGCTTCTGTCCCCAACTTGATGAGAACGAAATCCCCACCCCCCACCTGTATTAAATATTAGCTTTTGGGGTTTTTGTTTTGTTTTGTTTGGAGTGTTAGAAATAGAACTCAGATCCTATCCTCACACAAGCTAATCAAGTGGTCCCCTACTGCCTAGCCCTAAGATTAACTTTTTTCATTAACTAAAACATTACTTTTTTCTTAGGTATTTATTATTATTATTATTATTATTATTATTATTATTATTATTATTATACATGAATGCATGTGTCTGGGCACACATATATGTTTGAATATAGAGGCCAAAGGATAACCTCAGGTGTCATACCTCGGGTACTCTCTACTTGTCTCAGCACAGGGATTACCAGGGTGCACCAACATGCTCAGTTTTTAAAATGTGGCTTTTGGGAATTGAACGTGTGTGAGACTTCTGTCCATGCACATTAGGTGGTTCTCCAACCACCCTCTCCCCATATCAGACATGGGGACTATGGTGGTTCAAATAGGCATGACCTCCACAGACTCATGTGTTTGATGCTTGGCCCATAGGGAGTGGCATTATTAGAAGGGGTGGCCTTCTTGGAGGAAATGTGTCATTGTGAAGGCAGGCTTTGAGGTCATCATATATGCTCAAGCTACACCCAGTGTGGCACACAGTCTCCTTGTACAGCCTGTGGATTAAGATGTAGAACTCTCAGCTCTTTTTCCAGCACCATGCCTGACTACATGCTGCCATGATGATAATGGACTAAACCTCTGAAACTGTAAACCAACCCCAATTAAATGTTTCCTTACAAGAGTTGTCGTGGTCATGGTGATTCTTGACAGCAGTAGAAATCTTAAGACAGGGACATTTTTGTACCTCCTACCGGAAGCATGTGTAGCTTTGGTCCTGACCTGCCAATTCAGATGTGAAAGAAACCTGTGACTAGGATTCTGTGGTCTCTTCCTAAATCTGAAGCCTGCCAATTTAGCTGAGCTAGTTGGTTGCCTGCTCCCCCTCCCAACACTGGGATTGTAGGCCTGTGCAGCCATGCTGGGTTTTTTACATGAGTGTTAGAGATTTTGGACTCTGGTTCTCAAGTTTGTATAGCAGGTGCTCTTAGCCATCAAGCCATCAGAATTTTAAACAGCATCTGCCATATGGCCTTTGTACCAACTTAGAACCACCACCAAGTTTTTCCTCCCTCCATTGTACCACAAGCTCAGAGAAATCTAGGGCTTTCTTTCCTTCTTTCTGTCCTTCCTTCCTTCCTTCCTTCCTTCCTTCCTTCCTTCCTTCCTTCCTTCCTTCCTCTCTCTTTCATTTTTTTTAGATTTATTTTATGTGTGTGAATATTTTTGCCTGCATGTGTGTATTTGTACCACAGGCATTTCTGATGTCCATCAAGGTGAGAAGATGGCATCAAATCCTCTGGAACTGGAGTTACAGATGGTTGTGAGTCACTATGTGGGTGTTGGGAACCGAACTTGAATCTTCTGCAAGAGCAGCAAGTGCTCTTACCCACTGACCCATCTCTCCAGTCCCCAGTCCTTTCCTTCTTTTTACTATCAGTTAACAGTGGCCTGGGCTGTATTTTCACCATAGCCATGAGTGAAGCTATGGTGCTGGCTCCTGGCAATGCTGTCCCCTGGCTGAGAGTGGGCCCTCATACATGCTTAGCCTCTTCCCAGGAAAGCGCTGCTGGACTAGGGCCTCTTTCTCCAGATTCAAAATCACCTAGCACTGGTACCAGGGCTGGGTTCAGAAACCTTCATCTAACCCCACATCTTCCATCAGAAAGAGGCCAGCAAGCCCAAGCAATGCTTCTTGAAGCTGTGTGGCTGGGCCAATTGAAAACCAGGACCGTTTCTGACCCTAAAGGAGGACAAACACTTCATGTTTCTAATCAGTGACACACAGCTCTTACCTCTTCTTTGCCTACGCACCGCTCCCCCTTTCTCTTTTTTCCAAACCCTCTGGACTTGTTGCTCCCGTCCTACTGAGGAACAGACGTGCAATCTGAGTGATATGCAGTAAGGTCTTTCTGGGGAGGCCTTCTGGCTCTAGCTGTCCTGTTTCAAGCTGTCCTTTAAATAATGTATGAATTTTGGTTTTTTCCTATAATAAACGCTGAGGTGGCATTGTTACACACTCTTGCAGGGATGGGTGTTAAGGTTATTATTACTTGGTGAGGAGGCTTTTTTTCAGTTCTGGGCATCATAACTCAGGGCCTTGTACATGGTAGATGAGTGGCCTACCACTTGAGCTACACTCCCACTTTGCTTTTTTTGAGATAAGGTCTTACCATGTAGCCCAGGCTGGCCTGGGAGCTCTCTATAGAGCCCAAGCTGGTTTCAACTCATGGTCCTCCTACCTCAGCCTTCCAGGTGCTGGGATTATAGGAATCCACTACCACATCCAGGCCTGGGTTTCTTTTTCATGGTCAAGACAAAAGCCTCTGGTGTAATAGAGGGACAGTTAGGAAAAGACAAGAGACATTGGCCCGGAGCAAATTTAAAACACGTCTATGAGTCCTTCGACACCTTTCCCACTGAGAGGTGGCAAGCATGTCCTCTGTCCTGGAATCTGAGATGGCCTGGAGACTTACTTGTAACAAATAGAACATAGTGTGACTGACACCACGTGATTTCCCAGTCTGTCACCTGGGTCCTTTCCTGGAGACAACTCTGCTCTCTCTCTTCCTCTGAGCTCAGCTTCCCCATTGTAATGTATTCCACACAACAACGCCTGCCTCTCCTTTATAACTTTTCATCTATTTTCATTCCCAAATGATGCTACTCTTTCTGGAATCTTCTCTGGGGACCGTAAATTTGAGAGCTGCCCCAACCAGCTATACACTCACTGCCCCAGCCTCCGCAGCAGAAAATGGCAAAGGAAGAGGTACAGGGTCAAAGGAGGCCACATGGGATCTGATCCTTCTAGAAAGAGTGTCACTGGCCTTTCTCACACTGGGTCTTGTCACAGAAATTGCCCTCGACAGAGGTCAGATGGCCTAACAGTGAATTTGGGGGGTGGGGAGCTGTGTGAATGGGGCCTTGCACTGGAAAGGGGCCCAGAAGACCCACCAGGCTAATGGAGGCAGCCAGGCATTGTGCAAGGCCTGCAGGACACTGTGGGGGCATGGCGGGGAGGCTGGGAGAGGTCTTAGCCCTGAACAGAAGAATGCCCATGGCAAGGAAGCCAGGCATTAACTCCAGCTTGCAGGCCAAGGGGCTGCATTAACTCCTCAAAGGCCACTGAACAGGGGTTGTGATTGACAGCTGGACACTGTCAATCAGGAGAAGTGGGGCGGGGGTGGGGTGGAAGGGGAGTGTGCCACCAGATACAAAAGGACAGAGGATTGATGGGTTCTGGCCACTGGTCCAGCGTCACAGAGTCCTGTCAATGTATGAGACACTGCTGGGAAGCCCAGGGTTGAAACTGGGATCTTTTGGGCTGGAGCTTATGGTCATGTTAGGAAGTCTGGTTCCGTAGACTTGCCTAAAGGAAGCTGGCTTATCAGCCGCGCCTGTGTCAGATCTTTGAGCTTGCCCTTGGGAGTTGGTGAAGCACTTAGTCACAAATGGCTTGCAAGCATTGACTTTGTGTGTGAGGTGGGGGAGGGGGGCCCTGCAGGTTTAGTCACAGGGAGAAGCACTGATGGTTTGATTAAGCAAAGGATTTTAAAGGACAGGGTAGATAGGAACACATCAGCCCACCCACAGGTATGGCACCCGTGCCCTGAACTGTATTTTAAAAATAAAGCCCAGACCTTCTGGTTTTTGGGTTTCAATATTAATTTAAATTAGATGTACACAGACATTCAAGAAACTGCTTGAAAGATAGGGATTAAAGTTGAGAATGGGGGGAAGGGCACCTCTCACGAAAAGCCAGTCATTGCAGCCATCTTGGCGTATTTAGCTCCAGTCTTTTGACTCCGAATCTTTTAAAACATAATTGTGATCAACCGTACACGCAGTTTGGTAATTTGCTCAATGTGGTGATACAAGCATTTTTCATGCTATTACAAATTCCTGGTAAACATCATTTTTAATGGCTACGTAATATGGATTGTATTTTCATTTTCATTAAATTTTTGTTTTATCTTCAGCCTGATTGCTTTGAAGGGCCTAATTTCTGCCAGTCCTAATCTCCTTCCCTGTTTATCAGGAGTTGTAGCCCTGCCTCTTTTCTGAAGAAAGGCAGAGAGTACAGACAGAGACCGGTACAAGCAGGACAGACAGACAGCAGCAATACCAGTTATTGGCAAGTCAGAGACAAGGTTAGGGGAGGACCACAGCAGGCTTCAGTGTCCTGTGGTCAGTCACAGGTTCTCTCTGTGTGTCCATAAACATACTCATTCTTAGGGAAATGAACAAAACCTGTTTAGGATTCCAAAACATGGTACGCCATAGTTCTGGGAACACTGTGACAGAAGGTAAATTAGCTCATGTTAAGTAAATTAGTGACACACAGAGATGATAACATCTAGATGACAGTCAGTAGATGTGTCAGTTACTTCCTTGTTGCTGTGACGGAACAACTTAAGGTAAGTGAGCATAATTTCAACACACAGTTTCAGAGGTCTTAGTCTACTATGGTGGGGAAGGTTTAATAGAATTCCTGGCAGCAGAAGCTTGTGGCTAGGATCCTTCATGTCTCTGAAGCAGACAGGTAGCAGAGAACCTCTGGAACCCAGAAACAGATTTAACTTCAAGGCCCCATCTCTTGTGACCCACTTCTGCTAACTAAGCCACGGTCCCAAAAGTTCTACACCCTCCCCAAACAGAGCCACCAGCTGTGAATCGTGTTCAAATGTGTAATCCTATGTATGTAGGGGTTTAATAGTCAAATCATCATAGTAGGGCTGGCAAGATGGCTTGCTGGGTAAAGGTGCTTTCTGCCAAGCTTATATGACCTAAGTTCAGTCCCCAGCACCCTCAAGATGGAAACTGATTTCTACAAGGTGTGCTCTTTCACACATACACCTTAGGATGCCCCCCATAAATAATTTTTTAAGCAAATCACTTAATGTCCTCCTTCTCCAGGTTATAAATATCTGTATAACACCCAAGAACATATCAAATCCTTGTGTTGGGGGAGGAGGAAGGCTGGTGAGACAGCTCGGCAGTTAAGAGCACTGCCTGATCTTGCAGAAGACCCAGGTTTGATTCCCAGCACTCATGTGGTGGCTCATGACCATCTGGAGATTCAGTTTCAGGGAATCCAATGCCCTCTTCTGACTTCCTTGGGCACCAGACATGCATGTGGTTCACAGACAATACATATAGGCAAAATATCCACATAAATAGAAGTAACAAAAGAAAAGAGGAATGAGTTGCAGGCAAGATGGCTCTGTGGATAAAACCCTTGCCATGAACATCTGGCACCTGGCAACCTGAGTTCCATTCCTGTAGCTCATAAAAAGGTAGAAGGGGAGAATCCATGCCACAGAATTGTCCTCTTGTTAGGGTCTGGGACTCACTGAAGAAAACACCCCAGACTCAAATAGTATGCAAAAGCAAAGAGCATTTATTCTGCAGAAATAATCAGCATGCTGGGGTCAACCATTCATACAAAACGACAGTGACCATGAACAAAGGTGTGCAGGCCTTTTAAAGGGAACCAGGGGTGGACGATCTAATCTCTATTCTGATTGGGCAGCTATGGAGCAGTTTAATGAGGTGCAAGCTGATTGGTCGGGGCCAGGTGATCAGCCCCTCAAGCAACATTCTTTGGACTTTAAGCCTTATATGGTAACTCAGTGACTGATTGGCTCAGACCTGTCTTGGGCTTTCCCAGGGCAGGAATATTCATGGGCTGAGGTCATTCCCGCCTCACATCCTGTTTAATTTTAGGCCAAATGGTATGCCCATGGTCCCTCTGAGAGGTCCCAATCATTCCCCGGAAACTGGAACCCTGACCTAAAGCAGAACCTAATCAAATGGAGCCTGTTTGTGTCTGCTGATTTGAGCCCTTCATGCTGACCTTGGCATTTGTGCACCCATATTCACATATGCACACATACAAAATGGTAGTGGTGGTAGTAGTGGTGGTAGTAGTACTAATAGTAATAGTAATAATAATAATAATAATAATAAAACTCAACCCAAGCAGGAACAGAGGCAAGAACCATGGAGGAAGCTGCATACGGGCTTGTCCCCTGCCCTCCACTTGCTCAGATGAGTCTAATATACAACCCAGGTTTACCTGCCTGTCTAGGGATGGTACCACTCACAGCGAGCTGGTGTCTCCCCCATCTGCTGGATATCCAGAACATGTACACAGGGCTATCTGAAAGAAGCAATTCTTCAGTTGAGGTCTCCTCTTCCTTGACAATGAACATTAGCCAGCCCAGCCCTTCCATTTTTGATTGGGAATCGCATGGGTGCTCCAGAGGTATACAACACCTCTAGCCTCCATGGGCATCTGCACTCATGTACACACACACACACAATTAAAAATGATAGAAAGTAAAACCTAACGGCCAAATTTAAGATAGTCACAAGACTTAAAGACTTCATCAAGAAGGATAACAGGTGGTGAATCAACAGGAAAAGATGTTCAGCATCATGAGCCATTAGGGAAATGAACATCAGAGCCACGAGGACATATCACACACCCGTCACATCAGCTAAAGCAAAACACATTAGTGTGGGCCACTGAGAGATGTCTCAGCAGGAACAGGCTCTTGCTGCCAGGCCTGACAACCCGAGCTTGAACCCTTGGAACAACGTGCTAGGAAAGAGCTAACTCCCCCAACTTGTCCTCTTACTCCCAAACAAGTGCGATGACCTGTGCCCCTTCTGACACACAAACAAACAAGATTTAAAAATCATAAAAACACCAGAGTAGCTAGAATACATTTATATATATATATACATATGCATAAAATTGTCAAAGAACAGAATTTGTTAATTAAAAAAAAAGAGCCACAGACCATACTAAGTGCTGATGAGAATGTAAACAGCTGGAACTTTCCTTCTTATAAAGTGACACCTCCCACTTTCACATGACCTAGCAAGCTGCCCCTTGGCTTATTTACCCATGGGAAACGAAAATGTGTGATCTACCAAAATCTGTCTGCAGATATGCATAGCAACTTTTCCGTACATGCCCCCAACTATCCTTCCATGAATGATAGCTGTACAGCTCAGCTGTAGATTCTCATGCCTGGGGCGGATCTCAATGGCATCATGGTCAGAGAAAGATGCCAGTTTTCATTGGCATCTTACATGCTGCATGATCTCCCTACACAGCACTCTGGGGAAGTCATCTCTAGAATGGCAGAGGGTGAATGGGAGTTACTAGATACTAGGTGAGTGGGAGCTAGTTACTAGATACTAGGATCATGCAACTAACTATTCAGGGTCCCAATTGGGCAAGTGAGTGCAAGAACCTACATGCATGTTAAAAGTCACAGAATTGGGCCAGGGAGATGACTCAATAGATAAAATGGAGGCTGTCCACTAACCTTTAGATGCACTCTCTGGGACACCTTACACTCACACATACACCATGGAACTGTACTATGCTCAGCAAAAATACAATCATGTGCACGCGTGCACGCACACACCCAAACACACAGGTTGGGTGTGTCCACTAATAAACTAAATATCTAGCACAATTTGTTCATTGGAAAAAGTTGTTGTTTCATTTTTTTCTTTAAAAATAACATTTAATACTACTACTGCTAATTATGAGCTGGACGTGGTGGCGCACTCCTTTAATCCCAGTACTTGAGAGGCAGAGGCAGGTGGATCTCTGTGAGTTTGAGGCCAGCCTGGTCTACAAAGTGAGTCCAGGACAGCCAGGATACACAGAGAAACCCTGTCTAAAGAAAACCAACAATAATAATGAGTTCCTTGAGTTTCTGCCCTGGCTTCCCTCAATGATGGGTTAGTGACCTTGAAGTGGAACAGTTTTGAAACAATTGCTTTTCTCCTCTGGTGTTTTTGACCAGATTACAGTCACAGAAGCACCATCTGGAAGAGAGATCTTTGCTTCACACTCGGAAAGCTGGGGAAAATGTGTTCTTCAAAGACTGAGCACGGACTCCAGACTGATGCTTTCTCAGCAACAGCTGATTGAATCTAGAAAGGAATTAGAAGAAGAATCCAGGAAAGAAAGAAGAGCGAGTATGGAGGGAGATGGAAAATCTAAGCATTTGTGGGGAAAACCTACTGCCCCTCTGAGTTTTGGCTCCCCAAAGAAAAGAAGAAAGAAATGGGGAGCATGATTCAACTTCCAGCTGGGAAAGGAGAGAGAAGGAAACGTCACACCCAGTCATCCCTTACATTAACCCTGTGCCTGGGTCACCTAATTATATATCTCAGATATCTCAAAAGGTGGGGGTCCCTTCTACTGGAACAGAACTCAAGACTTTAGGAACTTGCCCAACTCTTCCAGTAAAGGACAGGGCATGGAGTCAGGTGGTAAGCTGTCTCCACGCACAATCCTTCTGCAGTTGAGTGCCCACAAACACTCAGATTGCACAGTAGTGGAGCTAGTCACTTAGGGTGACTTCACTATGCATCTGAAGTGCCATAGTCCTGCTGACTTCTAGGATTCAGAAGCAACCCACGAGTCCTCTTCCATACCTGTGTCCTTTGAGGAAAGACCCCAGTGTACTCCAAAATGTTATACTAGTCTGTTGCTCACTTCTCTAGAGGACCGTGACTAATGCAATCTCATTTCCAGAAAGTGAAGCTGACACCCAAGGTCCTCTCTGCAAAGTTCGGATTTGGCCCCAGATGATTCCACGTCATCCTGCCTGAACCACTAGATCCCTGCCTCCTAGGTTCTTAGTGCCTACAATAGTAATGTAATTCCCGAGAGGATAGTGTGGGAGGATGAACTGAGAAGCTTGTACCAGGGCCACATCATGGGAGATAGGTGAGAATTTAGGGGTGGCAGGGCTACTCCCTTCAGAAAGAAGTAGAGAGATGAGGATGCCTCTAACACTGGCAAAGGGGATTTATCTAAATGGAGTGGGGAGTGGCTGTCTCTAGCCTTATTAACATTATCCCATACTGCATATGGGATCCATACATCAACATGCCCATACTACAGTTTTCAGGATCCCGTTCCTTCCCAGTCTTGGTCCTTATTTTAAGAATAAACACTTTGAAGGATCGAGCATTCAGTACTTCTGTGGGGATGAGCATTCAGCATGCACTGCAATTTGACGAGTCCCAGGGGAAAAGTCTTGATTGTATTTTCTGCAGTCTCAGCCGTGTGGCTACAAGAGATAAGGGTCTCCTTCCCCATACACACAGAAACTTTTGGGCCATTTAGGCAGCTCTTGAGCTGGGAATTTGGATTTGTGAGCTCATGCTTCCTTCTTTCACTGTTCAACATCAGGAGAAAACAGTTTGTTCCATTATGTTTATTAGTTTGGAAAAATTGTTCCAGAGTAGTAGTACAGACACGATACCTCAGCCCTCTGCTTCTTGTGGATGGTGACTTGGGGATATCTAACAGTGACATTTTGATCAATTCTACTGCCAGATCCCACCATGGATTATCAGAGCTCTCCTCACTACTGGAAATGAAGCCATCAGCATCTTTAAATCTAATCGAATTAAAGAACCAGTTCCAGAAACTCCAGGACCAAGTCAAGTACCTCCCTTTAAAATCCTGTTCCTAAGAGTGACTCTTGATACCAAGATCTGTATTAGTTGAAGTTTTCTAAAGAAACAGAACCAACAGAAGATGATGATGGGGAAGAGAGATATTTATTAGAAGAATCCAGTAGTTTCTCAGTCCATGAGGCTAGAAGTCTCAGCTGGTCTTCAGTGTATGCTGGAATCCCAAAGAAGTAGGCTCTAATGCCAGTGAAGGAGTGGACTTGCCAGCAAGAGCCAGAGCAAGCAGGCAAAGAGCAAGGTTCCTTCTTCCATATCTGTTATATGGGCTGCCAGCAGAAGGCGTGGCTCACATTAAAGGTGGATCTTCCCCCCTCAAAAGATCTGAATTAAAAGTTGGTGGTCTGCCGGGTGTGGTGGCACATGCCTTTAATCCCAGCACTCGGGACGAAGAGACGGGTGGATCTCTGTGAGTTCAGGCCACCCTGGTCTACAGAGTGAGTTCAGGACAGCCAGAGCTCTGTTACACAGAAAAACAATGTCTTGAAAAAACAAAACAAAAAACCAAAAAAGTTGGTTTTCTCACTTCAAAGGATTTAATCAAGAAAAAAACAAAACAAAAGACAAAAACCAAACAAACATACACTCTCACAGGTGTGCTCAGCCACCTGGGTTTTAGTTATTTCCAGATATAGTCAAGTTGACAACCAAGAATAGCCAGCACAAGTCTCCCTGTCAACTTGATACACATATCCCCTTGTGTCATGTTTAATTTCCAAATGAAACCAATAACCAGATCATAATAACACCTAACATGATATCTTGATCCCTTGTACAACCACAAATGCATTATAAATTTAGAATAAGTGGCATTGTCCCTTGAAGGACATTCTTTTAGTATCTCAAACTTAAATATGATAGCCACTGATATTCTCTTAATTGATGTTATAGTACATGATAAAGAAATCAAAGAAAAAATATAAATACCTGTACAAACACATTCTTAACAAAAATATAACAGAAACATGTATATCAATTATAATTCTCATTTTTGCAACTGGTCTCATGGCCTTAGCTGGTATTTATAACTACCTTCCTCTGCTACCCATTCTGTATGTCCTCCACCATCGGCAAGCACCTCAGCAGGTCTTGGCTCTTTTTTCTAGAGGAGTGACCCATACCTGCATTCCCGATGGTCTGTGCCCTTTGTCATCCTGCCTGGAGTGGACTGCTGTAGTTTCCCATTGACTTTAAACACAGGATATGGTAGCACCAAGTGATGCCCTAAAGGATCTCCTACACTCTAAACATACTCTTTCTTACTTCCATTGTGGAGAAGCAATCTAATTTCCCCATGGTAATCTGGACGAATCACCCCTCCTAAACCCTGTTATTCCTTTTCTTAGCCTGTTGGCTTAATGACATCAGAAGCCCAAAGTGACCAGGGGGATGTCTGAGCCTCCAGTTCAATTTAATGTTTGTCATGTTTCTTGGCTTGAGTGCTCCCCATTCTGGAATGAAAACTTTTAGGCCAGCAGGTCATGGGAATAGAAACAGGAAGCAAAAATCTTTCTAGTGGGTCACTAGAGGTGATAGTGAAAGGAACTATTCCCTTTGCACCCCCTTGATTCCTGGACCTGTGGATCCTGGTTATGGGAAAAACCACACCATATATAGGATGCTGATTCAAAGCATATATCACCTTCGAGAGAACCCTGCCCCAGACCTCCAGGTTGCTGCCACCTAATTGACTCTGTAACTGTGTCTTCAAAAGGCCATTTGATCTTTCTATCAGGCTAGCTGCTTCAAGATGGTAAGGAACTTGGTAAGACCAGTGGATTCCATGATCATGGGCCCACTGTCACACTTCTCTGGTTGTAGAGTGGGTTGCTTGTTCAGAAGCAATACTGTGTGGAATACCATGATAGTGGATTAGGCATTTTGTAAGTCTATAGATGATGATTTTGAAAGAAGAATTACATGCAGGAAAGGCAAATTCATAACCAGAATAAGTATCTACTTCAATAAAGACAAAGTGTTGTTCTTTCCACAGAGGAAGTGGTTCAATGTAGTCAACTTGCTACCAGGACCCTGGCTGGTCACCCCAGGGAATAATCCCGTATCCGGGGCTCACTGTTGGTCTCTGCTGTTGGCAGATCTGGCACTGAGCAGTGACTGTAGCCATGTCAGCTTTTATGAGTGGAAGTCCATGTTGTTGAGCCCATGCATAACTTCTATCTCTGCCTCCATGGTCACATAGTTTATGAGCCTATTGGCCGGTGACAGGCATGCCTGGGAAGAAGAGGCTGACTATCCACAAAACAGGTCATGCTATCTACTTGATTATTGAACTCCTCCTCAGCTGAAGTCACATTTTGGTGAGCATTTACATGGGACACAAGTATCTTCACATCCTTTGCCCATTTGGAGAGATCTATCTACACACTTCTTCCCCAGATGTCTTTCTCACCAATTTTCCAACCATGCTACAGTGCACAATTCAATGAACAATTATACATCTGGTCATTTTTCCTTCCAGACAATGTATGATCATATGTACTGCCAGAAGTTCTGCTCACTGTGAAGATTTCCCTTCACCAGTGTCTTTCAGGGTTGTCCCAGAAAAGGGTTGTAATGCTGCCTCTGTCCACTTCTGGGTGGTGCTGGCATCACATGCAGAACTATCAGTAAAACATGCCCTTGTCTTTTCTTCTTCACTTAACTGATCCTAGGGCACACCCTATGAGGCTAGAGGTGCATGCGTGGCAGGAAATGGCATTGTAACAGGTGTAGAAATCATAGGCATTTGGGCATCTTCTTCATGTGACTTGCTTGTGCCTTCAGGCTCAGGCCTGCTCACTTATATAGCACTTCCATTTGATAATGGATTACTGTTGTGCAAATCTTACTTTATGACTTGGTGGACCAGATAACACCCAGCTCATGATGGGCAGCTCAGGTTGCATGGTAACTTGGTGGCCCATTGTCAACCATTCAGTTTCCACTAAAGCCCAATAGCAGGGCAAGAGCTAACTGTCTCTCAAAGGGAGAATAGTTGTCTGCAGATGATGGTAGAGCCTTGCTTGAAAATCCCAAAGGTCTCTTCAGTGATTCACCTATATGGACCTGCCAAAGGCTCCCAACAGCGTCCCTATTTGCCACTGACACCTCAAGCGCCATCGGGTCTGCTGGATCATCTGGCCCAAGT
>CAJQZJ010000248.1:4113545-4130750 GCA_907164525.1 Lophiomys imhausi | reverse complement strand
CTGACACCTCAAGCGCCATCGGGTCTGCTGGATCATCTGGCCCAAGTGCTAGAGCAGCCTGTTGCAGAGAGAGAGAGCCTTCTCCTGTTCCAGACCCACACAAGCAAAGCTAGCAGCTTTCTCAGTCACTTGGTATATGGGCCAGAGTAACACACCCATCTGACAAATGTGCTGCCTCCACAATCCAAATAGGCTCGCTAGACACTGTGCTTCTCTCTTGGTGGCTGGAGGGGCCAGGGGTAATAATTTATCCTTCACCTTAGAAGGAATATCTCTGCGTGCCCCTCATCTTTGGACTCCTAAGTATTTCTCTGAGGCAAAAGGCCCTTAAATTTTGGTTGGATTTATTTCCCATCCTCTGATGTGCGTGTGTTACCAACAAGTCCAAAATGAATGCTACCACCTGCTCACTTGGTCCGATCACTATAATGTCACCAACAAACTGCACCAATGTGATATTCCATGGAAGAGACAGATGATCAAGATCCTTTCTAACCAAGTTATGACACAGGGTTGGAGAGTTAATATATCCTTGAGGTAAAACTATTAAGGTATACTGCTGGCCTTGCCAATTGGAAGCAAATTGCTTCTGGTGGTCCTTATGGTGGACAGGTATGGAGAAAAAGGTATTTGCTAGATCAATAGCTGTATATCATGGACCAGATGTGTTAATTTGCTCAAGTAGGGACACCATATCTGGTACAGCAGCTGCAGTTTGTAGTCACTATTTGATTACGTTTTCAATAGTGAACTGTCATTCTCCACAATCCATCTGTCTCCTGCACTGGCCAAGTGGGAGAGTCATCTGCATCTTTCAAGTCCTTGATGGTGGCACTAATTTCTGTAGTTCCTCCAGGGATCCGATATTGTCTTTGTTTCATCATTTTCTCTGGCAGAGGCAACTCTAAAGGCTTCCATTTAGCCTTTCCAACCATAATAGCCCTCACTCCATAGATAAGAGAACCAATTGTGAGAATTCTGACAACTTCTAAGTATATATATCCCAATTATACATTCTGGGACTGGGGAAATAAGCACAGGATGAATTCATGGACACACTGTGAGTCAGACTGCGGCCGAAACTCCATTAGTCACCTGACCTCCATGAGGTCCTGAATGAAAATGAGGACATGACCTCTCCAAGCGATGGTTGAGGAAAAGGATTTTATTATAGATGTGAGGGAGAGAACAGCCATAGGCATCTGGAACCAGGGCATGAAAGGAAAAATAGGGAGTGGGGCAAGAGAGGAAGAGAAGAGCAAGAGAAGAGGAGTGAGAAAAGAGAGCTAAGAGGGCTAAGAAGCCAAGAACGAGCCAAGAGAAGTGTCAAGAGGGCGCAAGGCTGAAATGGCAGGTTTACATAGTAAAAAGACTAGGGAAGGGAAACCCAGCCTCTGGGCTAGTCAGGTTCACTATAGTGAGCAGGGTGAGACGCTGGGAGGAGTCAGTCACAGGTACTGAGTGAGCCCTGAGGCCAGGCAAGCACTTTGGTATGCTAATAGACACCATGGTTACCCATTTGTCCTGGGTTCCTTAGGGACCTGATAGCCCCTAATTTAACTGGAAGGCCACGATGTTTGTTGGGGTCTCCAAAAATAAGTGTTAATTCAGAACCAGTATCCAATAGACCCCCAAAAGTCTGATTGTTTCCTTTCCCCACAATGCACAGTTACCCTTGTAAAATACCATAGTTTCTCTAGGGAAGGAGGGAAGATGGGGACATGGGAAGCTAACAGTAAAACTCTTAGGTATTTTATCAAGGTCCTTCCTCAGGAAAACCTGGCCATCCCTTTATTCAAGGGGTTCTAGGTCTGTAAACTGGCTCAAATCTGGAAACTGGGTCACGGGCCAAAATTCCCTTTTGACATGATCTAATGTAGACCTTCATTTATTTGAGAAGTTTTCTGCTTATACAGATCAAACAAAAATGCAGTAGGTGTCTTATCTATTTCATGCCTGGTGTCAAAATGCCATAATTGATTAGCCAGTACCAAAGGTCCATACAAGTCATGCCACTTTAAAACCACTTTGCCAGTTGGGCGGTGGTGGCGCACGCCTTTAATCCCAGCACTTGGGAGGCAGAGGCAGGCGGATCTTTGCGAGTTCGAGGCCAGCCTGGTCTACAAAGTGAGTTCAGGACAGCCAGAGATATTCAGAGAAACCCTGTCTCGAAAAGCCAAGACAAACAAAACAACAACAACAAAAACCACTTTGCTTGTGCTGTCCATTGTTGATCATTCCACTATGGACACTGCTTTGTCTATGCTGCCCATTATGATAACCATGATCACCTTGCCTTTGGCAATTCAGGACTGCCATCTGGCCCCTGCTACTTGGGACCCAATTAAACCCATTGCATTTAATTCATCCAACTGAGCAGCAACATCTCCAACCCTAAGGAAGTGTCTCCAACCCTAAGCAGCATCTCCAACTCACAAGAGAAAGGATGAAGAGAAAACTCTTCATATGTACTGGTATCCCTCTCACCAACAATTTTGCATCTTATAGGATTAGGGAAGAACATGTTTTCTGGGCCTTCCCATTGTGGAGGATTAGGTTTTACATAGCACATCCCCACTGTAGCATTGCAATTTCCCTCAGTCTTAAAATCCCTTCATCAACACTAAGCCAAGTGATACCAGGCATCCAACTCCTTTTCAATAGGCCAGCTTTTGACAATGCTTCAACCAACCATTCAAACACACTTTGACACCTTTTTTTTAACCGTGCAAGCTTCCATATTAAACCTAGAATATCCACTCAGTGGCCCATATCAACAAACTCACTCAGATCTGGTTTTGCATTCCTTCCACCATTATCCCACACCCTTAAAATTCATTTCCCAGACTTTTGCTTGAATGAATTAACAAAGTCATTAATCTCTTTAGTAGTAGTAATGTACCTCCTCATGGACTGCACTTTCTATGTACCCTTTAGGAGCCTGCTTAGCCTTAAGTCTGTGTCTTAGTCAGTGTTCTATTGATGTGAAGAGACATCATGACCACGGCAACTCTTATAAAAGAAAATATTTAATTGGGGCATACTTACAGTTTCAGAGGTTTAGTCCATTGTCATCATGGTGGGAAGCATGGTAGCATGCAGACAAACATGGTGCTGGAGAAGGGGCTTGAGAGTTCAATGTCTGGATCAGCAGGCAACAAGAAGAGAGAGAGATTGGGCCTGGCTTGAGCATTTGAAACCCCAAAGCCCACTCCTACTGACATAGTTCCTCCACCAAAGCCACACCTACTCCAAGGCCATACTTCCTAATCCTTCTCAAGTAGTGCCACTCCCTAATGACTAAGCATTTAAATATATGAGCCTATGGGAGTTATTCTTATTCAAACCACCACAGTCTGGTTATAGGTCTAGAGGCAACTATTAGTGGCATTGTCTTTAGAGAAAGTCACTGCTGGATTAGTAGACAATGAAGGATTAATATTCCCAATCAAAGGCAATATTTCGGGGCATGTAAGTGCATCTTCTGCTAAGGGTAGAGAAACTACTTCCTCAGTTGAGATAAACCCTTGAAAATCTGAGGGCTCAAAGTTCTCAGCCTTAATATGGTCCTCCCACACATCTCAATCCCAAGTTACAAGATCCCATTTGTTATCAATTAAAGCCCTTACTTTAACCACTGCCACTCTCCAAGACTAGATTTTTTGCTGTGTTTTAAACAACTTTATATGTACTTTGGTTTGATTTTCTGTAACTTGATCCCTGTGACTGCTGGAGAGAAGATTCCCTTCCAGGGTATACATAGAAACCTTTAGACAGTTCATGTGCATCTGGAGCTGGTCAGTATTATCACTGAGTTCATTGTTGCCCTTCACCATATTCTGAGTTATTCTTTTCCTTTGTCAATTTATCCAAAGACGGTAGGAGCAACCAACCAGCACCATCATTTTCCTTATCTTTTTACAAATTGTCAAAAGTGTTTTATACAGGGACACCAAATCCATTCCCTCTCACAATTGATGAATCGGGATAATCAAGAGCATTTGTCTCAAGTTTGTAAAACTGATCATACCATGGGCTTTCAGTACTCTCCAAGCTTCTAAGAGAGGCTTCAGTGATTGTAGGTGTTGGAAAATTGGAAAGTTTATTCCAGATTAAACTTAAAAGATTCATCCTTATACTTCTGTTGCTTTAGAACCACTTCTGGTACCAAAAATCTGCATTAGTCAGGGTTCTCCAGGGGAACAGAACTTACAGAACTTATTAGAATGGCTTATAGGCTGAGGTCCATATAGTCCAACAATGGCTGTCTACCAACAAAAGGTTCAAGAATCCAGGAGTTGTTCAGTCTATGAGGCTGGATGTCTCAGCTGGTCGTCAGTATACACCAGAATCCCAAAGAAGTAGGCTGTAATGCCAGTGGAGGAATGGACTTGCCAGCAAGAGAGGAAGCAGGCAAAGAGCAAGGAAGCTTCCTTCTTCCATGTCCTTTAGTTAGGCTGCCATCAGAAAGTGTAGCCCAGATTCAAAGCTTATGTTCCCACCTCAAAAGATCTGGGTTAAAGGTGAATCTTCCCAACTCAAAAGATCTGGACTAAAAGTGTGTCTTCCCACTTCAAATGATTTAATTAAGCAAAAATTCCTTACAGGTTTACCCAGCTGCTTGGGTTTTAGTTAATTCTAGGTGTAGTCTAGTTGACAAGCAAGAATAGCCATTACAGCCTCCAAATATATTTGAACACTTGGTCCCTAGTTGATGGAACTGTTTTGGGAAGGATTAGGAGATGTGGCTTTGTTGGGGAGGATATAATATCACTGGGGGTGTGCTTTGTGGTTTCAGAAGCCCAGGCCAGGTTCAGTATCTTTCCCTTCCTCCAACATGAAGATAGTATATAAGTTCTCAGCTACTGCTCTAACTCCATGCCTGCCTGCTGCCATGCTCCCTGCAATAATGGTCATGGGATTCACCCTCTGAAACTGTAAGCAAGCCCTCAGTTAAATGCATTCTTTTGTAAGTTGCCTTGGTCATGGTGTCTCTTCACAGCAATAGAATAGTAACTAAAATAACCTTCCTTCCTTCCTTCCTACCTTCTATTTCTTCTTTGTTTCACTATGTAGCCCCGGCTAGCCTGGAACAATGTGAAACATGACATCCTTGAATTTACAGAGGTCTGCTTGCCTCTGCCTTGTGTTAGGAACAATGTGAAACATGACATCCTTGAATTCACAGAGGTCTGCTTGCCTCTGCCTTGTGTTATCACACCCAGCAGAACAAAAGGTTTGTGTTTAATAGTACTACTATCTATTTAACAAGTATAGCCAGGTGTGGTGGCACACGCCTTTAATCCCAGCACTGGGGAGGTAGAGGCAGGCGGATCATTGTGAGTTCACAACCAGCCTGGTCTACAGAGTGAGTCCAGGACAGCCAGGGCTGTTAACACAGAGAAACCCTGTCTCAAAAAATAAAATAAAACAAAACCAAAAAACAAAACCAAACAAACAAAACCAAGTATAGCTGTTTTCTGTATACCTTCCTTGTCTGAAAGCTATAATTCTATCACACCTCTTTCTTAGCTGTACTACACATTTCATATTTTTCTTCTCACTCTCATTGTAGGCTTGCATAACAGCAGTGAACAATGCCCATGCCACAGTCTGAATTTTACAATGTCTTGAAATCTCTTCTGATAAATACATTTAATCTATCACTTTTGCATTCAGCCTCATTCAGGTTCTCATGGACAGAACATAGCCAGAATCTTTGCTAGTCCCTGATAGAGTTCATGTTCCCCTCTGAATCCTCAGAAGCTAATACTCAAAATTCCTATCAGAATGTCATGCTAAGCTTTTCCTACAACAATCTGGGACTTCTTATCCCTATAGTTCCCCATTACTCCCAGAAACTACTTACAAAAGTCTATGGAACCACAAAGTCAGGTTTAAAACATCAGTGGTCCTACATCATAGTTTCAACTTTCTGAGATGGCTGATCCTGCTTGTGTTGGCTAGTTTTATGTCAACTTGACACAAGCCAAAATCTCGAAGGGAGCCTCAATTGAGAAAAAGCTGTAGGCAGGCCTGTAGGGCATTTTCTTAATTAGTGATTGATATTGGTGGGGCCTAGCCCATTGTGGGTGGTCCCATCCCTGGGCTGGTGATCCTAGGGTCTATAAGAAAGCAGGCTGAACAAGCCATGGGGGGGGGCAAGCCAGTAAACAGCACCCCTCCATGGCCTCTGCATCAGCTCCTGCCTCCAGGTTCCTGCCCTGGTTTTTCTAGTTCTTGTCCTGACTTCCTTCAGTGATGGACTACAGTGTAGATTAGATGTGTAAGCCAAATAAAGCCTTTTCTCCCCAGTTTGCTTTTGGTCATGGTGTGTCATCACAGCAATGGGAACCCTAACTAGGGCACTGGTTATGACTTTGACACACCTGGGAAGAGGGGACCTCAACTGAGGAATGGCTTCCATCAGATTGGCCTGTGACATGTCTGAGGGCCCATTTTCTTACTTGCTAATTGATAAAGGATGGCACAGCCTACTGTAGGTGATTCTATCCCTAAGCGGATGGGCCCTGGTTATTTAAGAAACGTAGTTGACTGTAAGCCTGGAATCAAACCAGTGAGCAGTGTGTTACTAGGTTGTCTTCTGCTTCAAGCTTCTGCCTTGGCTTTCCTCAATGACAGACTGTATGTAACCTGTAAGCCAAACAAACCCTTTCTTCCCCAAGTTGTTTTGGGCACAGTGATTACCATAGTAATGGAAACCAAGCTAGGAAGTTACTTTCCTCATTATACAACAAGCACTTTAAAGGAGAAAGGGTTTATTTTGTCTCAGGGTTTGAGAGGATTATAGTCTCTGACTGTAGGAAAAGACAAGATGACTGGGACATGAGGCACCTGGTTGTACTGTATACACAGGCAGAAAGCCGAGAGTCAAATGCTGGTCCCTAGCTTGTTTTTCCCTTTTATTCAGATCAGGAACCCCAGCCCCTGGGATGGTGTCATTCCCCTCCTCAGTTAAATCTTTCTGGAGACACCCTGGCAGACATACCAATAGATGTGTTGCTATGGCGATTCCAGTCCAGTCAAATTCCTAATGAAGATTAACTACCACCGCACTTAATAAACAGGGTGTGTATGGTGGTGTGGGGGAGGCGACACTGATGGTGCTGGGCAATGATATTGACAAGGATGGTAAATGATGTCAGTGTGGGACACTCACACTTCAAAGGGGCTACTTAGCAAAGGCCTGAGAAGGTGACCTATTCCACGATTAATATCAAGACTCTGTTAGAGCTGAGGTCACTGCTGGGGCATGGTAGACATGCCTTTAATTCCAGAACTTGGGAGTCAGAGATGGGTGGATCTCTGTGTGTTGAAGGTCAGTCTGCTCTATATCAACAATCTTTGGGGAAATAGGGATGTCCATTCCTCCCTATAGTATCCAAAAAGTCACAATAGTCCATTTTAGACTCTGTGCTGGTTAGTTTTTGTCAACTTGATAGGAATTAGCATGACCTGGGAAGATGGAATCTCCAATGAGGAATTGCATCCATCATATTGGCCTGTGAACTCTGTGTGGACATTTTCTTGACTAAGGATTGATGTAAAGGGGTCAGCCTACTATGAGTGATACCATCCTTGGGGATATGCTTCTAGGTGGTATGTAGGAAAGCAAGCTGAAGAGGAAACCCCAGTTGATAAAATGTCTCCATCAGATTGGCCTGTACTCAAGTCTATGGGGGAAGTTTCTTGACTAATGATTGATGTGGATAGGGCCAGCCCACCATAAGCAGGGCCAGCCCCCAGGCAGGTGGTCCTGGGTTGTATAAGAAAGCAAACTGAGCAAGCCATGAAGAGAAAGATATAAACAGCATCCCTCTATGGTCAGTTCCTTTGTCCACGTTCCTCCCATGAGTTTCTACCTTGGCTTCACTAAACAATAGATCATAACCTGTAACCCTTCTCTTCCCTAGTTGCTTCTGATCATGGTATTTAACCACAGAAAGCAAACTAGGAGAGACTCCTTCTGTAAGATTGGATTGGTATTTCCTTGCCTCTAAGGATACAAAATAGTTTCTTTTATCATCTTGTAGCAATAGATACAAAAACACCCAAATTCCAGGATGGGCAGAGCTGCACTTTAGAATGACTTTGTAAGTTTGACCATCAAAAACGTCCATAAGAAACACTTGAGCTGGGGACACAGCTCTGTGGTCCAGCATTTGCCTTAGGGAACATGAGGCCCACAGATGAAAGAAAACAAGAGAGCCCTTGCCTGACACACAGCTGCCGCATTGTGTGATTTCAGCCAGGGGTGGTGGTGCACACCTGTGACCCAGCACTTGAGGAGCCCGGCCAGACTACATAGTAAGACCCTGTCTCGAGAAAGAAAGAAAGGAAAAGGGGGGTTGGGGGGGGGGAAGGGGAGGGAAGGGAGAGGAAGGAAGAAACACTCAGATTTGGAAGCAGAATCTCATTTCATCCCCTTCCCAAAACCATGCCCACATTCTGTCCCTGCCACCTGCAGCTGCTACCACATGATGAGGTCTGCTCTCCAGTGCAGCCTTCACAGGCTCCAGCCCAGAGGACGCTAAGTATCTCAGTCCCCAAGCACTGTCTTCATTTGTTTCCCTGGAAGCTCTTGACTCAAAGCAGCTGCCTGGGCTGCTTTGGAAGCCCGGCTGCCTGGAAGCCCTGTACACCTTCCCTTTTCATCTCTCCCTTTCTGCCCCTCATCTGAGAGAAGCAAAGCATTTTTAGAGGAATCCACAAAAGTCAATACTTCTGACTGAAAAGAGAATTTCTCCAGTCGAAAGGACCAGCAAGCCAAGTGCCTGAGAAAGGCCTACAAATGTTTACATCTGGTGATGTGTGTGTGAGGTGGGAAGTGGGCATATGCGGGGATGCAGAGGATGTGCCCCAGTTCTCCATAAGTCATCCTCGGCAGGCGTGTGGAATACACTATCAATCACCTCACTGCGGGTGGAAGAGGCTGGGAATATGCTGACTCGTCAAATTAGCCAAGAAAGACAGCAATAGAGTGATCACCTCCCCCTTGGATGCCACAGATGCCACCAGCTGCCTGCAGGCTCAAACTGGCTTCTGTTTGCATGTGAGCCAGGACCTTCTCTCAGTCCCCGTGGCCTGAGAAGGCCCTTAGCCCTCCTTAGACAAGGCTTTCTTGTGTTCTGTGAGAGGGTAACTTCTCTATAAAAGGAAATCTTACACAGGGCCCACCGAGAACCTCTGACGCAGACTGCTTTCCTTATAAACATAAGGCGAAATGGAACTACAGGGACCGTGCATTGTTCAATATTTGTCCCACTTTCACTCCATAGCAACCTTTGTCCTACCTTAAAGTTGCATCTCTGAGGTCTAGTCTAGAGCCAAGGAGACATTAGGAAGCTTGTCCTGCAAACATCAGCTTCTCCTCTGGGCCCTAAATTTGCGTTCCCTAACAGCCCACTATAGCAAATGGAGGCGGGAAAGCTGACTGGGAGAGCAGGCTGCCTTTTTGGGTCCCCCACACTTGCTCCAGATAAAGGTGCGAGGGTGCAGTGACACCTCTGAACTACACTGCTCCATTGGGTAGAAAAAAAAGTTTATTAGGGAATTAAACTGCCAAGGCTGGGGGGCAGGGCAGAGAGAAGAGAAAATGGGAAAATGGAAAAGCAGATTTTATATGACAGTCAGCAGGGTGGGATCTTTTAGCTGAGACATGCTGTGAGGATTGGCCAGGAACTACATGCCCTTGCCCAAGATAGCTGAGCTTTGATTCAAACTAAGGGAGGTCCTGGTAAACAGAAAGCCTCCTTGTGGGATTCGTGAGGAATGCTGAATTTAGGTTTCTGTTTGCCAAATAGCAATCCTTCCATGAGTTTGAGAGGCCAGCCTGGTCTACATAGAGCTCAAGGCCAGCCAAGACTGCATAGTGAAAACTTGTCTCAAAACCAAACAAAAACTGTTGAACATAGAATACAACCCAACAATTGTATTGTTGGGTATAACACTCCCACCCTGAGAAAAAAGAAAAGAAAAAGAAAACCCAGAATACAGATATTCAAGCAAATTATTTGTACCCTACAGCAGCGCTATTCACTATAGACAAAAACCAGAACCAAACTAAGCGCCCATGTACAGATATGATCATAAGCAAAGTGTGGTACATTCGTAACAGTTTATAGATGTAGAATGAAGTAGGAATCCAGTTGCTGATAATCCAAAGCAGATAATCCTTGTCTCATTCCACTTGTATGCACTGTCTAGAGTAGGAAACATTTGTCGAAGATGAACAGTGGCAGAGGGACCAGGAGGGAAGGAGCAGGGCTGACTCTTTAGTGGACATGGGTTTCCTTTGGGACTGGGGAAAATATTTTAGAACTAAACAAAGGTGACAGTCGCTTCAAATTGTGAGTGCAGGGGCTTTCTTGTTGCTGCTCACCATTACACTGTGGCCTGTGAGCTTCTAGGCAACCATCCTGTCTTCAGTCTTTACCTGGGAATACAAATGTTGGTCTGGTTGAGGGGGCAGTTCTGGAGACTCAACTCTGGCCATCACACATGTGCCGCTAGCGTTTTTACCTGCTGAGCTACCTCCTCAGTTGCTTGCACCCTTTTAAGTGTCTTCCTTTCTAGTCTGTGAATTTCATCTCTGTAAAAACAATGACATTGTGCAGGAGTGAATGGTCACCTCTGCAAAGAGCTGACATGGGCCTGGAACACCAGCTCTCCAGTGGCTTCTTAACTTTTATAATCCAGTCTTTGAACAAATGCTTTTCTTTAAGAATCTTATTATTCCACTTCTTGCTGTAATCTCACAGCAGAGTCTTTACATTTATTTGTTTGTCTGTTTGTTTGTTTGTTTGTTTGTTTTGTGGGACAGGTGTCCCAGGACAACTTGTTGGAGTTGGTTTTCTCCACCTATCATATGAATTCTGGGAATTGAACACAGGTCATCAGGCTTTTAGGAAAGTGCCTTTACCCACTGAAACATCTCACTGAACCCAAAACACAACAGAGGTTTTTTTGGGGGAGTGGTGAGGGGGAGACAAGGTTCTGCTATGAGGCCCTAGCTATCCTGGAAACTCTCAATGTAGGCCAGGCTGGAGCACAGCTCACAGGGATCTGCCTGCCTCCAACTCCCTGAGTGCTAGGCTTAAAGATATGCCCCAACCCGCTTAGCTCCATAGCAGGTTCTTAACAAAAGCTTTGTGGATTTGGCTCTGGGTACTTGGCCATCCCCTTAAGAGGACTATGTTGATGGCTACTACACCTATCCACACACCTGCTAACTCTTGGTGAGACTGAAGCAAAACTTTCTATGGAGGGATGCTTAAGAGTGGCTTGGGCTTGGCTGTCCACTCTTCAGCAGGGCCTTTCTCAGATGGGGCAAGATCAATACTGAAAACTAGATTGCTCATGTTCAAATAAATCAACAACAATGCTTTGAGCTCAGCTTGGCCTCTTCCCATATTCTTTATTCTAGCCTTTTGATTCATGGACACTAGGTAGCCCAGAATTGGATACCTAAATGTTTTTTAATAAAGATTTATGTGTGTGAGTGTATGTGGATGTATGTGCATGTGCCTACAAAGGCAAAAAGAGGTTATTGGGTCCTTTAGAGCTGGAATTATAGATGTCTGTGAGCCACCTGAAATGGGTACTGGGATCCCAGATGTAATCCTCATGAATGAGCAACAAGTGCTCTTAACCAGTGAGCCATCTCTCCAGTCCCGGGGCACCTCAACATTTAATCCAGGCAGTTGGCAGCAGGGACAAAAAGTGGACCAAGAAAACTGAATTACCTGTGACAAAGTAAGAAGTCTAGGTTTCCACCTCATTTAATATACAGAAATTCCCAAGCACTCTTGCACTTTTCTCTTAGCTCTGGAATTGTAATATATGTTACATATTTTTATATATTGTATACATAGTTATATGTGTTGTTATTTGTGCTATAGTTATATATTTTTCATATATACATATAGTTATATATAACTATGTATGTACGTGTGTACATACGTATGTACATATGTATGTATGCATGTATGTATGTATGCATGTATATATGTATGTATCTATTGTTATACAGCTGTCACTTAGTTTCTGTTTTCTGAGCCAGTCCTAAGTTGAAACAGGTCACACTGTCTCTATAAACCATATAAGTATGCTAGAAATGTCGGAAACTCAACATCAAAACTCTCAGATTACTTCTCAAAATTAGAAGTGACCTCTGTGTTAGCTTTGCTAATTTGATGTAATATAGCTGTGCTGGTTAGTTTTTGTCAACTTGACACCAACTAGAGACAATATGGAAGAAAGAACCTCAACTGAGGAATTGCTTCCAATCAGATTGGTGTTTGAATATGTCTAGGGGGCATTTTCTTGGTTGCTAATTGATTGAGGAGTGCCCAGACCACTATGGTAGTGCCAACCCAGGCAGGTGGTCATGGGTTATACAAGAAAGGTAGCTAAATGCAAGTGGGGAAACAAGCCAGTGAACAGCATGACTTTGCAGCCTCTGCTTAAAGTTCCTTCTCAGATTCCTGCCTTGGTTTCTCTTGAGGATGGACTATAACTTGTAAATTAAATAAACCTTTTTCTCCCCAAATTTCTCTTGGTCAGTGTTTCATCACAGTGACACTGGAGCAAATTGGGACACTAGAATCACTTGGGAAGAGTTTCAATGAGGGATTGGCTAGAACAGAGAGGCCTGTAGGTATGTCTCTTAACCAGTGTTAAGTCTATGGGCACTGTCTTAATTAAGTTCACTCAGGTGGAAGGAGACAGCCCACTATTAGCATCATGATTCCCTAGGAAGGGAATTATGAACTGTTTAAGAGTGAAGAGATTGGTTAAGCGCAAGCAAGCAAGCAAGTGGTCATGCATATTGTGGTGATTTGAATGAAAATGACCCCCATAGGCTCACAGGGATTGGCACTGTTAGAAGGTGTGGCCTTGTTGGAGAAGGTATGGTCTTGTTGGAGGAAGTGTGTCACTGGGGCAGGCTTTGAAGTTTCAGAAGTTCAAGTCAGGCCTAGTGTCTCACTCTTTTCCTGCTGCCTTTGGATCAAGATGTAGAACTCTTGGCTCTTCCAGCACCACGTCTGCCTCTGTCCCACCCATCATAATGATAATGGACTAAACTCCTAAAGTGTAAGCCAGTCCCAATTAAATGTTTTCTTTTATAAGAATTGCCACGGTCATGGTGTCTCTTCACAGCATTAAAACCCTAAGACACATGTATTCATTTCACTCTGGGTTTGACTATGGGTGTTTTGTGACTAGCTGAGGTTCCTACCTTGATTTCCCTACAGTGATAGACTGTAAACGGGAAAAATAGCTAAAATAAACTCCTTTCTTTCCTAAGCTACTCTTTGTCTGAGTTGGATCACAGCAACAAAAATGAAAATGGAACAGCCCCTAAGCATGTATTTAGGCCACAGGTCCCTGGTTTGTTGGCTTGTAAAGTATTGTTGCTGTCATTAGGCCATTTGGCCATTCTGTTTTGATTATAATTATGAGCATTTTTTTGTCTCTTGCAGTAGATTGTAAGTTCCTTAGGGACAAGGCCTTTATTTGATTAGGTTTGCTAAAGATCAGCAGAAACCTAAACTTGCAGTAGCTTAAATGTAGAAGTTTCTCATGTGTAAAGTTTTGAGGAGACAGCAAGATGGCGCTGAGAGTAAATGCACTTGCCATACAATCCTGACAACCTGAGCTTGATTCCAACAAGTCCCACGTGAAGATGGAGGAAGAGAACTGAAATCACAGAATTGTTCTCTAACCTCCATACATGTGCTGTGGCACACACATCTCACCACATCATGTTTGCAAGTACAAACACTCACAATTCAGTTTTTCTTAAAGGCAAGGAGAAGCTGGGGAGATAGCTCATCTGGTAAGAGAACCTGCAGCCCAAGTATGATGACCTGAGTTCAAACCCCAACACCTACATAGAAAGCTAGATGTAGACTAGCTGGAAGCCCAGGGCTGTGGGGGACCAGAGACAGGAGGATTCCCTGGGGCTTGCTGATCACCAGCATCGCTCCAGGTTCAGAGAGAGACTCTGTCTCAAGGGAATAAGATGGAGAACCATAGAGCAGAATATGGGACATTCTCCTCTGTCTTCTGTACAAGGGAGCACAGGTACATATAAACCCCGCCCCCAAGGCACACACACACACAGTCCACATGCAAGTGCTTCCAAATGAGAATGACCCAGGCTCCTTCCAACACTTGATTTTGTGTCTCAAGCTTGATAAGATCTCTGTCCTCATGTCTACAACAGTGCCCAGCACTCCAGTCACTACATCTACAGCTGAAGAAGAGATTTTAAAACTGACCAAATGCTAGTCATTCCTTGAGCAGAGTTCTTAGAAGTAGCCACTTCCATTTCTTTTCAAAAAACCTGACTTTACCTTGATTATTATTATTAGTGTATATGTATGTGTGTAAGTTCGGGTACACAAGTGCCACGGTGCATGAAGAGGTCAGAGGACAACTTTGTGAAGTCCGTTCTCTCCTTCCACCTTTACATGGGATCAAACTCAGGTCATGGGGCTTTCTCATTCAGTTTGTGAAGCATTCATTTCACGGGCCCCCAAAAGCCTGACTTTAATCACATGGCCACAACTACCTACAAAAGAGGCTGGGAAATACAGTCTCTCTTCTGGATGACCATATGTCCAGCTTAAAATCTATTTCATTACTATATTAGAAGAGCAGGTGGCATACTGGGAAAACTGCCATAGATGGCCATATGCACACAGCCTCAAGCAATAGGACAAGGGGCAGTACAGTCAACGAGAACGTAGACTCTGGAATCATTTGCCTGGATTTTGATATCAACTCTTCCACTTTATTTGCTCTTTGACCCTTGGCACATCAATTAACCTTTCTGTTTCAGTTTCTTTATTCCTAAAATGGGAAAAATAATAGCACTGGCCTCACAGGGTCATTGGGATGAGTAACTGAGTTTACTGTGTAAAGTCTTTACAATAGCCTCATATATGATAGCTACTATTGTTATGGTGGTTGTCATTTGGTGAACAAATGATCAGTGTGGGTGCTGGCTGGTAAGGATCTTGGATTTCTAAGTCTCTAACTTTTTTCCCCTTCAGATAGGGTCTCATTATGTAGCCGTGGGTGGACTGAAGCTTACCATATAGGCCAGACTGGGAGATCCACCTGCCTCTGTCTCCAGAGTTGAGTACTGGAATCAAAAGCGTGTGATACCACACCTAGCTGGCTTGGCTTTTTGTTTGTTTGTTTGGATTGAGTTGGGTTGTTTGTTTGTTTTTATTTTAATTATGTTTTTAGTTTTTCTTTTTAATATTTATTTTATTATTTTATGTCTGTGTGCCTGAGCATATCTCTGTTACCTCCTGTGTGCAGGAGCCTGTGGAGGTCAGAAGAGGTGTTGGATCCCCTGGAGCTGGAGCTACAGATGGTTATGAACTGTCAAGTGTGCTGGAAATTGAGCTCAGAACTCAGGTTCTCTGCAAAAGCAACAAATGCTCCTAACTACGGAGCCATCTCCCTAGCTCCCGATTATGTTTTCATTAATTCTTTGAGAATTTCTTATAATGTATTTTGGTTACATTCATTACCTTCTCCAAACTCCTCCCAGATCCACCTCCCTATCTATTGCACTTCATAATCTTTTCTGATTTCTTTCTCTTTAAAGCCACTGAGTCGAGTCTGTGTTGGATCACTACTCGTGGGCCTGGGGCCTGTCCTGGAGTGCAGCTTGTATAGCAAGATTACACCATTAAGGAAAACTGACTGTCCCTCTCCCAGAACTATAAAATGCCAATAGCCCCTCAGCAAGAGGTGAGACCTCTTGCCCACCTTTTCTCCTCCAGCTTGAGCTTGTGCAAGTCTTGTGCATGCTGTTCAGTCACTGTGAGTTCATGACTACAACAAAACAAAACAAAACACTGTTTCCTTGAAATCATCCACTCATTACGCCTGGCTCTTATGATCTCTGAGCCTTCAGTGAAAGGATGTGATAGAAGCATCCCATTTAGGGCACCAATTGTGGATCTCTGCATTGATGGTCATCTACTAAAATGACTTCTTAACCTTTTTATGTAAACTTAGATACAGGTTGATTTCCCGTGCCCTTGATTTTGAACCGGCCTCAAGTGATGGATATGACTCCATGCCACGTTCAGGCCTCGGCCTTGGAGGCCTGGTAGCTCGGTTGTCTGTTCTCTTAAGGGATTGTTTAAATAAAGTGTTGTATAAAGAGATCTTGCTACTGTGGTGGCAAGTGAGGCAGTGTGGAGGGAGAAAGGTATTGGGGACAAAAGAAGTCCACCAAGCCTTTGACCATCTCAGTCCAGGCACTGAGGGTGCCAGACACTTGAGAGAAGTACCATGTTGGCTGCTCTGGTGACAGCTCCCAGACACTGGTTGTTGTGCTGTGTGAGTAGGCCCAGCCAATACTATACAGAACTACCCAGTCAGCCCATGGAATTGGGAGGCAGGAGGACTCTTGTTTGAAGCCATGAAGTTTGGAGGTGGATTATGGATTGTGCAGCAAAGGATCCCAAGGCTCCAGGTGTGGCCTGATACAACTCTTGAGGCCATACCTGTCCTTGTGCCAGGGCAGCCAGCTGTTGGCCCTGATCCAGGAAACTTGAGGTGAAATGCTCACCCCTTATTGGCTTTAATGAAAAAAGACCTGTAGGATTTGCTGCCTGGATCCCCTCTGGCTTCTATAAAGGCCAGGTGAGAAGAAGTTCAAGAGTGAGGAAAATCAATCCTCAGAGTTTTCTTAGAAGTCTGGTGTCCTCCTGTCCTGCCCATTGTCATTAATGCACTTATGAAAGTTAATGCAATGAAGTGTCTCTCCCGTATAGCATCTTGTTTGATGTTCAAGCACTTTCCCTAACCAAGCCAATACTGCAAGTAGTATCACCGTGAGCCCCACGGATCTCAGGATATCTCAGATCTTTAGACTATCACAATGGTGTGAGGAACACACTACCTTGGACCATCTTAAAATGCAGCCTCCCAAATCCTTGTTGTGCTTCCCCTCAAAGTTGGGGTTTATAGCCAGGCATGGCAGCCCACACCTGTAATCCCAGCACTTGGGAGGCAGAGGCAGAAGAATCATCTTCAAGGTTCAAGACCATCCTTTGCTATATATAAGACCCTATCTCAAAAAGCCAAAGAAAGAAAGGAAAGGAAGAAAGAAAGAAAGAAAGAAAGAAAGAAAGAAAGAAAGAAAGAAAG
>CAJQZJ010000248.1:4102539-4113535 GCA_907164525.1 Lophiomys imhausi | reverse complement strand
AAGAAAGAAAGAAAGAAAGAAAGAAAGAAAGAAAGAAAGAAAGAAAGAAAGAAAGAAGCTGGGTGTGGTGGCGCACGCCTTTAATTCCAGCACTCGGGAGGCAGAGGCAGGCGGATCTCTGTGAGTTTGAGGCCAGTCTGGTCTACAAAGTGAGTCCAGGACAGCCAGGGATACACAGAGAAACCATGTCTTGCAAAACAAAAAAAGAAAAAAAGAAAGAAAGAATGGAGGTCTAACCAAGTGCCTGTTGGCACAGCTACTCTGGGTCCTGAGGCAGGAAGACTATTTGAGCCTAGGAGTTCAAGGCCAGCCTAGGCAACATAGCAAGATCCTGTCTCTTAAGAAACAAAACAGGAAAAAAAGAATTGGAATCTGTCTCCCTTCCTTTCAAATCTAAGTGGGTCTGCCCTCAGCTGTGTTGGCCAATATGGTTTGGCATGTATGAGACAGAATGACTGCCAAGGCTGGCTAGTTGAAAAAGGCCATGAAGCCCCTTTCTGGGTCTCTTAGGAAAGTTGCTATGAGGAAGCTGGTTGAATAATGTTGAAACTGTAGTGCTGGGGATACAACAGGAGACACTCCAAGGCAGTGGAACAGATGTGTGAGTGAAACCATCTTGGACCTCCCTACACACCAGGCCCCAGCTTATCTGCCATTCAGTGGCCTCAGCCAATGTCTGAAGGAACAAAACAACTGCCCAGCTGAGCGATGTCTGAATTTCTGCCTCACAGATTCCCTCTCCATCCCCCACTCCTGGCGTAATCAAATGGCATGGTTTATATCACTGTGTTTGCAGTCATTTCTTGGTATTTTTTTTTTTGAGACAGGGTTTCTCTGTGTAGCCCTGACTGTCCTGGAACTTGTTCTGTGGCCAGACTGGCCTGTAACTCACAAAGATCTGTCAGCCTCTGCCTCCTGAGTGCTGATATTAAAGGTGTGCACCACCACTGCCTGGCTTGGGGTGGTTTCTCAGGCAGCAACTGAGACCAGAAGACTACCCCAAATAAGGATATGGTGGATGAAACCACAAGTTCATGGAGTAAGCCCCAGCCTGACAGAAGCCACAAGCAAACTTTGTGCAAAATGCCAAATTGAACTCTCAGCGAAGCTCTTCATGCCTCAAGAAGGGCAGGCACCCCAGTTAGTGGGCCCAGGGAACTCAACAGAAAGACTTGGACTTAATCCTGTGATCTGGCAGAAAATAGCTCAGTATCTTCCAACCCAATTCCCAAAATTCAGACAGGGCCACAACATCCATTGGTTGGTTGATTGGTTGATTGAGGCATGTTCTTACTGTATATCCCAGGCTGGCTATGACTCACTATGACTACATACTCATAAATTTTCTGCCTCGGCCTCCTGTGTGCTGGGATCCCAAGCCTACGTGGCTTTCTTTTCTTTTTTAATAATAGATCTCAGTAATCTCTCCGTATAATAAGTACAGGTTTATTACATTCTTTTATTAAAGATCTGTGCATGTATGCATGTGTGCGGGAGCACTTGTGTGTATGTGTCTGTGTGTGGGGGGGTAGGGTAGGGGGGTGGGTATGGGTATATGCATATAAATCCACGTGCCCACAGAGACCAGAAGATGGCATCAGAGTCCATGAGTGGTTGTGAACATGGGTGCTGAGAACCCAACGCTGATCCTCTAAAAGAACAGCAAGAACTCTTAACTGCTGAGCCATCTCTCTAGCCCCCCACTGCATTCTTTTAAACTTTTTGTCCTTTTTAGGTTTGAAAAACACAGTTCTTTTGTGTGTCCATGTGTAGACACATGCACAAGAGAGCACATGTGTGGTCAAAGAACTTTTGGGCATCGGTTATCTCTCTCCTTTCACCTTGTTTGAGGCAAGGTGTCTCCTGTTGCTTGGGCTACTGTACTGTGCGCTGCAGGCTAGCTGGCCCATGGGTTTCTAGACAATTGTCTTGTGTCTGCTTGCCATCTCAGTGTAGGAATGCTGGTATTACAGATGCTTGCCACTAGGTCTGGGGATTGAACTCTTTCTGAGTCTCCGGTTGGGCTCCCTCACTGATGAGCCCCACTCAAGCAGAAGAAATGTAGAGAAAGGCTGCAACTACCACACGATGTTGGATCAGTTAACTCATTGTTGCCCCTCCTCGGGGCCTCCTGATCCACCTAATCTGGGTGCTGGAAGGCTACCTTTGCTGAACCCCAATGAACATCAGTGGCAGCAGCCCTGGACTGTGCTTGCTTGGCTCAGTTCAGCGCCAGTAAACACAAATCCTGCCAAACCTGAAAGTCCAGTCATGGGAGCCCTCTGAGCCAAGCTTTGGTTCACCTCATTCATTCAATAACTTTAATCACATGGGCTGTTAAATAGTCAATGTCTTTTTGGTGCTCGGGACTTCTGAACTGACTGAACTATCCGAGTGATTTACTGTAATGTAATTTTCTCTTCCTAATACCCCAGTCCCTTCCCCACCCCCTCAACCCCCAGAAAAAAGAAAAAAAAAAAAAAAACTCTGCAAGGCAGAGGCTACAAAGGACCTTGTTGCTTAGCAACAGGAGTGAAGCTAATCAACACAGCTCTGAATATTAATATTTTTCAAAAACACGACTTATCCTGAAATTGTGCGGCAAATGCGAGGCCTTCCTTTCAATATAAACAGTCATTTAAAAAAAAAAACATCTATAATTAATTTCGTGATGTGTGCTCATTTCCTTCACTGGCGGATTAGCCTTGTTAAATAACCACTGCAAGGCCTTTATGCAGCACATTGAATCGGAGCTTGGTGATTCTGTAGCCCTCAGAAAGTTACCGTGAGAGTGGATGGAGTCAGTGTTTAAAGAGCTTAGGTTCAGCAGAGCCCAACTCAAGGACCTTTCTCCTCCAAATGATTTTTCTCTTATTCTTTGACCTGACTGTAATCCATGATAGAACCATTCTGAACCTCAGTCTCTTCATCTAGGACCCAGGGACAGCGGGAAATTGGATTGTGCTAGTTTTTAATGACCCTGCAGTTTTAACATCTGGAGCCTAGTCTAGGAGCCCTGTGTGATGAACCAACAGATCTTCAGTATTGTGGTCTTTCCTTCAAGGTGAGTGTGACAGGCAAGGGTAAGAAGAGAGAGAACAGAGATGGAGCTGATGAGAGCTACTTAAGGTGACAGGATGCGGCTCAGCAATGGGTCCCTTGCCTGACATGCACCACACTCTGGCTTTGCTAAAGGGAATGAGAGCAGAGAAGACCCTAAGAGGGGGTGGTAAGCAAAGGGATCCTCATCCAGTTGGGTGTTACAGTCATATCACAGAGGGCATCTCTTCTGAGAGGCATTTCCTCTGAGCCAGGGAGGTCCTACCCACCAGGGTGAGATGTGGGAATCTCAGGAGCGTTGCACCCATTGAACTCAATAGGGATTGGCTCCTGCAGTCATGTCAAGATGGCACCTCACAGATGTGTCAGAGATCAAGAGTCAGAGTGCTTGGACACAAATGGCATGCTACTTGTTTCTATAACTATGGCATTCAAAGGGCAATGCTAATGCAAGCAGTGTCTTTAGGCATCTTTCTATTTCCCTCTCTCAGCTCTCCACCCTCGTGTGACATCGTGAGACAGGCTTCTCCATGAAGCACCCTCCCAGAACATTCATCCTCATGGCTTGTGTGTGTGTGTGTGTGTGTGGGGGGGTTCTCAGTTCTGGAAACCCCAGTGGAGGGCATTTGAGGGGCAGAGTAGCCTTGGGCCACACGCTCAAACTAGAATCCAACTATTGTAACCCAAAGCACGGAGTAGTTGGAGGGTGCTGGGTGGCTTTGAAATGGGATCTCGTATATCCCAGGGAGGAACCTCAAACTGAGTATGTAATGGAGGATAAAATGACCTTGAGGTCCTGATTCCTGCCTCTGCCTCCTAAGTATTGGGATGACTGACTTTATGTGGTTCTAAGGATCAAATCCAGGCTTTGTGCACGCTAAACAAGCACTCTACCAACAAGGCTACATCCCATAGGAGTGCCAGGTACAAAGGGTACCCACTCACCTCTGGACTTCAGACAAACAATTTTGAACCTAATATGTTCCAACAATTTCATAGGACTTGCAAAATTCCTTGTTAGCTATGTGTTGTGGTGCACGCCTCCAATCAAAGCACACAGGAGGCTGAAGCTGGAAGAGCATCAAGAATTCAAGGCTAGCATGGTCTACCTAATGACTTTCAGGCCAGGCTGGGCTACAGAGTAAGACTCTGTCTCAGAACAGCAGAAAAAGAAATATTAAAATTGCTTTTCTAAAATTCCATGGTTAGAGAGATGGCTCAGTGGTTAAGAGCACTGTCTACTCTTCTAGAGGACCAGGGTTCAGTTCCCAGCATCCACATGGCAGCTCACAACTGTCTGTAACTCCTGTTCCAGGGGATCCAACGCCCTCACACAGACATGCATGCAGGCAAAAATAATGCACAAAAAAAAAAAAAAACCTTAAAAATTCAAATGTCACCAACCATCCCTGTTTCCAGTTGTTAAAACAGGTATCCCTCCTACTGTGTGGGTGGGGGATGGTGTGTGACTAGAGGTCAGACAATCCTAGCAGGACTAGCAGGACCCTTCTTTGTATATCTCTACAAAGAACTGTGGGTGGTGCTTAGCTTAAAAGTTCTGGGGAGGATGGTGGAGGCCAGGCATTCCTGGCAGAGGTGGTTGGCATGACTCAGGGAAGCCTCAAGCCTGCCTGACACCTGCTTGCTGTTTTGAGCACAGGGTATATAAACAGGGCATGGGGCCTAGTTCTTCCAAGAACTAGGTGGTTCTTTGGAGGTGACCCAGTGGTCACCTTGGGTAACACCTGTCCTATGCATGTGTTCTACTGCAGTTCCCCCCTCTAAACAGACCTTGGTACTTCCTTCTTGGCACTGCTGCTTTTGCTTGCATTGCTAGTCACTTTTCTCTCTGTACAGTCCCTGTCTGTCCTTCAGCACTTGGCTCCCAGTTACCCTCCCTCTGAAGTCCTCCTTGATTTCTCCAATTAATATTTTTATGTTGCCTTTTCTCATGACTTTCCTTTTTTCCATGGCGATGATCTTGCCCTCAATTAGACTGTGACTTCTTCAGAGGTGAGGCCCATGTTGATATTTACAATAAATCCCCATGATACCTTGCACAATGTAAACAATCAATATTTGCCAATCAATTTGTTGATCCTCTGCTGAAAAGGTAGTTATGCATATAAGCAAAATTCATTTACAGGGAATTGGCTGCCCTTGAAGCAAGAAAAGCAGATTTCATTCCAATGGTGTGGAGTAGGGGTTCACAACAAACAGATTCCCATTAACTTCCTATTAAAGAAATACATGCTTCTCAAATTATTTGCTTATATAAATTAGAGTTCATTCAGAGTTATTTTATAATGCAACCACTTGTGCTCAGCTGCTTTCTGATGGATTTTCTGGAATGAAAAAGGAAATTACAGAATTGTTTCCATCATGCTGGGAAGATGGCCCACTGGGTTCACAAAGTTGCTGCCAAACCTGATGATGTGAATTTGATTCTCAGGACCCATGTAGTAGGAAGAGAAAACAGGAGGCTTGTCCTCTGGCCTCCACACACATACTGTGGCATGTGCATTTGAGAACACACACACACACACACACATACACACTCCCTGGCACTAATGTGAAGGTCAGAGGACAACTTTCCAGAGTCCGTTCTGACCTTCCAACACTTGGGCCCAAGGAATCAAACTTAGGTCTTCAGGCTTGGTGGGAAGTACCTTGACCCCTTGGGCTAAGCTTTTTTTTTTTAAGATCTTGGGTCTCCAAAGTCATGGGCTAGGTGGGAAGCTCAGCCATGTGCTGTGAGCATTACCCAGAGCCCACCAGCTAGTACTAAATCAGAGCTATCTATGAGAGGAAGCCCCAGGCCAGGTCGGGGGAACAGAGAAAGGAGCCTCTTTAATGTGCAAGTTTACAATCGGGTCACCTTGTTGCTGACTCATCTTTTGACTTGAACCATGTTAAAAGAGAAAGTTTCAAACTTTGTGCAAACTTTAGATTATCAGCAACTTACTCCTACCCTGGGCAGAGAATCTGCCCGTCAGTGTACCTGACTTTACCCCAACCTGGAGCCCTATCCTTGCTACTGTCTGCCCGTGCAGAATCCAGTGCTTCTGGAAGATATAAGGCAAAGAGAAAATTATCTGATGCGCATACAAGTAGAATAAAGTCCTCTCGCCTTTGTCTATTGTACGAGTTTACACAAGAACAGACATGGGTTCTCCTAGAGACAGACCTTAAGACTTAAATGTAAATACAATGATGTGTCGGTATCTGTCAGGGACTAATTCAAGGGCATCCATGTCAGATACCCAAATTCCAGATGTTCAAGTCCTTTAATAAAATGGCATAGCATTTGCATAGAACTTATTAGTACACACAATACCGGCCCCCTGGACAGTTTACGTTTTATTTTTTATTACATCATTTATTGTGTGTTTGTTTGTGCAGGCATGGGCACCATAGCACATGTATGGAGGTCAGATGACAACTTGCAGTTGTTCTGACCTAATGCCATGTGGGTCCAGGGGATTGCACTCTATAGCCAACAGGCTTGTCAACGAGCACCTTTACCTGCTACTTGCCCCCTCCCCCACTGAACTCATCTCTAGATAATTTCCAAAACAGTATACAATATAAATGTCACGTAAATAGTTATCCTGTATTGTTTAGGGGGAAATGACAAGATACACTTGATCCTCAGTTGATTTAATTCATGGATATGTAGCCCTTGGATGAAGAGAGCTGACTGTGGTTTGCTTGGGAGGGAAATGAAACAGGGAAGCGACCACTGCCAATACAGGGCCATTACAGCAAGGGGCAGCTCTGGAGTGGTACCCATGGGAGAACCAACCCAAGCTGGGTGGGAAGTGCCTTTAATTTGCCTCATTTTCTGAGTGTGGGGTAGGGGTGTGAAACAAAAGAACACAGACCTATGGCCAGGCGTGGTGGACACGTCTATAATCCCAGTACTCTGGAGGCAGAGGCAGGTGGCTCTTTGTGAGTTTGAGGCCAGCGTGGTCTACAAAGCGAGTTCAGGACAGCCAGGGCTCTGTTACATGGAGAAACCTTGTCTCAAAAAAACATAAAAAAAAAAAAACCACAGACCTCAGGCAAAGAGATACAGATGTTAACATTCCCAGGATGTTTTCAGGGTGAAAGCAACCCTAACAAGCTAGTTAGTCTGGACTTGGCCACCCATCTTCAATACAAGAGTCAAGGACAGTGAAAAGCAGAGAAGAGATTTCTTCAGTGTGGCCACATTGGGAAGAGGAACAAATAAAAGGCTCAATGACCTCAAATCTGTTTTTGGGATTCAGACATAAGGTTTAGATTTTTATAGAAGGCAAGATGTGTTTGTAAATAGGCATTCCTGGTCAAGTTGTGGTTCCACCCAACATTGACTCATCCCTGTCTCAGCTCTGGTTTGTTCCTACAAGGTATTGTGAGAATTGTGCGAAATATCTTGAGGGGAGGTCAGGTTCCCCTTGTGGCTGGCACCAGCGCCCCAGCCTTTCCTTCCCGTGGCATGAGATTCTTGAGAAAAATTTGTTTAGGGCCTACTTGTTTCAATGGTCTAACTTTGTAAATGTCTTTTGTTGTTGTTGCCATTGTTGTTGATTTTTTTTCTTCCAAGATAGGGTCTTGTGTAACCCTGGCCATCCTGGAACTCACTCTGTAGGCCAGGCTGGCCTTGAACTCACAGAGATCTGCCTGTTTCTGCCTCCTGAGTGCCGGCATTAAAGACATGTGCCACCATACCCAGCATAAACATCTTCCTCTAAATACTTCCCCATGAGAGGTTGTGCTGAGGGATGTCTGTTGGGGTGGAAGAGGGTGAGGAGGAAGGTTTTTTTTAAGATTTATTTATTTATTATATATGCAGTGTTCTGTCTGCATGTATGCCTGTAGGCCAGAAGAGGACACCAGATCTCCTTGTAGATGGTTGTGAGCCACCATGTGGTTGCTGGGAATTGAACTCAGGACCTATGGAAGAGTAACCAATGCTCTTAACCTCTGAGCCATCTCTTCAGCCCCCAGTGAGGAGGAAGTTAAGGGTGGATATGATCAATGTGTGAAATTGTCAAACAAACAAACAATAAATAAATAAGAGGAAAAAATGAAATATCTCCCCACCTAAGCCAGGAGTGTACCTCAGTACACAAGTGTGCTTCTTTAGGATGCAGGAAGCCTTGAATTCAATCTCCAGCACCAGATAAACTAGGGAGAAGCACGAGGAACAGAAACTTAAGGTTATCCTTGACCAGGTAGTAAATTCAAGGTCAGCCTGGGTTACATGATATCCTGTCAAAAACAAACAAACAACATCAAAACAATATAACAAAAGATAGGATTGGAACTATCTGAACGTTTGGGCCAAACTAGTTGCTTCCTTCCAAATGACTCAATCATGCTGGGTTTGACTGTTGCCAGTTGTGGGGTATTCACCAGAGAAGACTGCTTGGACATGGGTTTAAGCCAATAGAAAGTCTTTATTAGCCAACCGGGGACTAAACTGGGTGTTTAGGATCCCAGCGTAGTCCTAAACCTTCTTCAAGGTGAGTTTTGTGGGGTTTTTAAAATTTTTTGTTTTGTTTTTGTTTGCTTTGTTTTTTGAGACAATGTTTCTCTGTATAACAGCCTGGCTGTCTAGAACTCAAGAAGATCCGCCTACATCTGTAGAAAATGGCTAATTAAATTATTTACTATATTTATATTATATTTAATTGGACGGTGGTGTTAATCCTTAACCCGCCATTATAAATGAGCACATAGACACCTGATGGATTTTAACAAGCCTTGGCCTGGATTGTGTCTATTCCTTAAATGTGACCCCATATATACATATGCCCCCTTGAACTGTTATTCTCCATGCTATGCTGATGTTCCAGGCCACATGGAATGAGGTTCTTTTCTCTAACCCATGGCATGTATCCTCCTTCCTGCTCTTGGCTTCTTCCTCTTTCTTCTTCTGGAGGCTCCTTCTACTTCATCTACTGGAGGCTTCTTCTTCCCATGAACCTCTCTGCTTCCAAAGCCTGTGCACCTTAGTCCCACCTACCTGTCTTTGCCCAATCTTAGGCCTCATTATTTACTCAACCAATCAGGGACAATGATTAGAAAACAAAGTAACAGACAGTAAACAGGCCTCTAGGACCAATTAATTAACATTTAGAATGCATAACATCACCCCAGCATACCTCTGCCTCCCAAGTGCTGAGATTAAAGGCGTGCACCACCACTGCCCAGCTCAGGGTGAGTTTTAAGCACAAAAACCATGATCTAGGTTAACAAGCTTCAGTTAACAAGAATAGTTAGCCAGAAATGGAAATACAGAGCCAAAAAGCAAGGTTAGTGCATTTAGAGACTTTCCCAGAACTATGAGCTTTGATGGACTAGATCTTTGTTTTAGTTTTGGCAGGTGGTGCTGTCTATGTGCTGAGTTTTACATCCTGAATGGCACTCCCACCATGGAGTTAATTGTGCTAAGGTCTGGGGGCCTATTACATTGGCAAGAGATCCCAGCTCCTTGCTTTATGGTATTGGCAAGAGATCCAGCCTCTCGATAGTGTAACAGGCCCCCAAACCTTAGCATAACTGATACCATGTTAGAGGCACCATTCTGACCTTGCAACCCAACACTGCCAAAATGAGAACAAAGGCCTAATCCATCAAAGAAAGACCTGGTTCATAGTTCCAGGATCCAGAAAAGTCCCTAAATTACTAACCTTCCTTTATGGCTTCTGCTTCTGTAGTTTTGCTTCTCTACAAGTGTTCTTGGTAACCAAAGTGTGTCAATCAGGATGTGGGTTTTGTGCATAAAAGAAAAAAACAAAACAAAATAGTGAGGCTTGGACCTGCATGATTTGGGCAAGTTCTCCATGCAACTGCTGGCCAGCAATACAGATTTTTTTATTTGGCTTTAAGAGTGACCATATGTATTCTCTGATGGAATTACCTCACAATAATAGAGTACCTTAATACAATAGCTTGAGTCTTCCAGAACAAGAGACTCAATGAAAAGAGCAAGAGAGCAGCCATGGTGCCTTTTATGAGCTAACCTCAAAAATCACTCACCATCACTCCTTCAATATTCTATCAGTCACTCAGCTCAGCATACACTATGGGAGAAAAATCCACAAAGGTGGAGATACCAGGAAGTGACACCCTTTTCATACCACATGTATGAAATGACACCAACCTTCTTACTGTGATGATGGTATTGGAAAATTATTGAAGAATGCTTGCAAAGGTGTTTTAGTTTCCCTTCTGTTGTGATAAAATACCCTGACCCCCCTCAAAAAAAAAAGACTCAGGGGAGGGGCTGGAAGGATGGCTCAGTGGTTAAGAACACTTGCTGCTGTTACAGAGGACCCAAGTTCTGTTCCCAGCACACAACAGTCTAAAACTTCAGATCTAGGGGATCCAGTGTTTCTTCTGGCCTCTGTGAGAAACTCCACACATTGATATGCACACACACACACACACACACACACACACACACACACACACACACACACACACAGAAAAATAAGTAAACAAATCGCTTATAAAAAGGGTTTACATATGTGACAAAGCCAGGTTACAGTCTATCATAGCAGGGAAAGCACAGTGGCAGGACAGAACTGGTCACAGTACATTTATAGTCAAGAGTTGAGAGGAATGAGTTAGTGCATCCATGCTTGTGCTCAGGCTGCTTTCCCCTCTCATAGAGTTCAGGATTCCCTGCCCAGGGAATAGTGCCACCCACAATGGGCAGGTCTTGTTAGCTCAATTAGTATACTCAAGGTAATCCCTTATAGGTAAGCCATCTAATTTCCTTCCCAGGTGATTGTAGATCATGCCAAGTTGACAATTAAAACTAATCATCACATAGAAGAAAGGGCATGGGAGAGGGTGACTGATTCTCAAAGAAATGGAATGCTTGTGCATACTATTATTGTTACCGAGTTTTCTTCTCAGCAGGACTCAAAGCTCTTCAAAG
>CAJQZJ010000248.1:4082055-4102529 GCA_907164525.1 Lophiomys imhausi | reverse complement strand
AAGCTCATATGCAAATATTCATGTAAAGACCTCAACCCAGGCCCCAAGAAATTACAAGCAGTCTATCCATCTTGGCTATGGAAATAGATTCACTATGGACCTAATGGAGCTTAAACATCAGGACCTATGCTGGTTAGAATTAACCATCAACTTGACATGGTACAACCTGGAATCACCTGGGAAGGGTCTTCCTGAGGAATTATATAGATCAGGTTGCCCCAGAGGCATGTTGGTGGGGAATTGTTTTGATTCCTAACTGATATAGGAAGACCCAGTCTATGATGAGTAGCAGCATTCTCTAGGCAGAGGTTCCTAGGACAGTGTAAGAAAGGAGGAAGCTAGATGAGAACTAGCAAGGATCTTATCCAGGCACTCTCTCTCTCTCTCTCTCTCTCTCTCTCTCTCTCTCTCTCTCTCACACACACACACACACACACACACACACACACACACACACACACACACCCGGTAGTTGATGGAACTGTTGTCTAAGACCCCGGTTGCCTGCCTGGCTGTTGCCTCTTCTTGTGGCCTGGGGTTCTTTGCAGCCTGGTTGGAGGGCTCTTTTTTTTTTTTTTTTTTTCTTTTCGAGGAAGGGTTTCTCTGTGTATCCCTGGCTATCCTGGACTCACTTTGTAGACCAGGCTGGCCTTGAACTCGCAGAGATCCACCTGCCTCTGCCTCCCAAGTGCTGGGATTAAAGGCGTGTGCCACCATGCCCGGCAAATTTATAGGGTTTTTGTTTTGTTTTGTTTTGTTTTGTTTTTGGCTTTTTTTTTTTTGAGGCAGGGTTTCTCTGTGTAACAGCGGTGGCTGTCCTGGATTCACTCGGTAGGCCAGGCTGACCTCAAATTCACAGAGATCCACCTGTCTCTGCCTCCCCAGTGCTGGGATTAAAGGTGTGCGCCACCACGCCCGGCTTGGTTGGAGGGTTCTTATGACAAACATCCTCAGAGGATAGTGTGCAAGCTGTAGTATCTTATATGACCTACCTTGGAAGTCATGTGGTGTCACCTGCTATCGCATAGATCAGAACTCCAATGCTCCAGTATAAGGAAGAATGCATGGGATGGGAGATCTGCTTGTGCCTACTGTGGAAAATATAGTCTGGCAGCAAGTCCTCTGATTGCCAGCCCCCAAGACAACATCGGGAGTGAAGAAAAACAAAGCTGGAAGTGCACAGAGTCTGAAGCCAGCCTGTGGAAAATCTTCCCGTCATTAGATGCGGAAGATCACAAATGACAAACCTCGTCAAAAAGGAAATGTGCTTCTGTCAGGAATCTAGTCTGCAATTAACAATGCTCTATATATTTTGATTTCCTTTCTGACAGGAACTTTACAAACTAGGATTTATGGGAATGTGTGTGTTTGAAGGCACAAAGCTAGAACAGGCCCACCAACACAAATTGCAGTCTATTTGGAAAGTGGTAAATTTAGTGTATTTCAGGGTTTCAGATTGCAGCCCTGCTTATCTGACAGAGCTTTCTCTAATGTATGAGAGTTTGGATTCAGAGAGGACTGACATACAAGCTTGCTACTGATGCAGCAAAATGGCCTGAAGAAGCAAGTGCCTCAGTGGCCAAACCATGCAGACTCATTGCCGTGTCAGCACAGGAAGTGGGTTTTATTATTTAACCATACCATACAAGATGTGCACTTCAAGTTCATGATCACTCTTCCTGCAGTTTTGGAATGTCTAGTCATATGGAAATTCAAATAGGACAGAAAGGTAAAAGTATCCCAGTAGATCCCAAAAGATTAAGTTAAAGAAGATGGACAGACACTTCAAAATGTCAGTCTCCCATGACCTCACAAGGAAACTGATTACTAGTACCAGCTAGTGGCTTTACACCATGATCAATCGTTTTCATGAAAGGGGGTGCAGTGCACTAGGGGAAAGATGGAATGGCCTTTTCGCTATCTCTGCAGAAAGCAGTTTTTAAAATTGGTCATCATAGAGGGCTGGAGAAGTGGTCCAGGAGGACCTGAGCCCCACATCAGAGGGCTTGCACCCACCTCTAATCCATCTCCACAGGGATCTGACACCTCTGGTCTGTGGGGGTACCTGCACTCACACACACAGCCATGTGCACATAACTTAAAAAAATAAAACATTGGTCATCTTAGCAAAAGAGAATCAAAACTTTTCCACTTCTCAAGAAGTAGAGAAAAGGAATTACAAACATCTCCCGGGCAGCTAATTAATAGAATTCTATACATAGAAGGGTTTTTTTTTCCTTCTGGATTTTGTGTGGTTTGAGGTCTTAGTGACCTTTTCAACTTTTTGATTGTTTTTGTTCTCACCCAATTGTCCATATCCACAAGCTATTTTTTAAATTATTATTTGTTGAAGCTGGAGAGATGACTGAAAGGCTAAGAGCATTTGTCAGAGAACCTGAGTTTGATTCCTGGCATCCACATCAGGCAGTTCACAACCACCTGTAACTCCAGATACAGAGGATCAGATGCCTCTGGCTTCCATAAGCGCCTGCACACACAGACGCAGACCCATAATTAAACAAAATAATTTAATTTTTACAAATAAAGGACTTAGGGCTGGAGAGGTGGCTCAGAGGTTAAGAGCACTGGCTGTTCTTCCCAAGGTCCCGAGTTCAATTCCCAGCAACCACATGGTGGCTCACAGCCATCTACATTGAGATCTGTCCGGGCATATATGTAAAGCAAATACTGTATACATAATAAATAAATAAATAAATAAATAAATAAATAAATAAATAAATAAATAAATGTTTAAAAAAAAACAAATAAAGGACTTAAACTATTATCTGCATATGCCTGTGTATAGAGGTCAGAGAACGATTTATACCAATGGGCTCTTTTTTCCCACCATATGGATTACATGAATGGAACTCAGGCCATCAGGCAGCAAGTGCTCATATCTACTGAGCCATCTCTCCAGCCCCACAATATATTTAGTGTTTGGGATTTTGTGCTGTTTTTCTTAAACAATCCCACATGGGGTCTAGAAAGAAGGCCCGGTGGTTACGAGTGCTTGTTGCTCTTCCAAATGACCAGACTTCGGTTCCTGGCACCCACAGCAGGTGGTTCACAACTGTCTGTAAATCCAGCTCCTCTTCTGACCTTTGAGAACCCCTGCACACATGTGAACCCACATAAATAATGCATCTAAATAAATCTTTTTAAAGAGTCCCCTAGAATATCTAGTCTTCAGACGCTCCTGTTGGGTGTTGGAATTGAGCCCCCTGAAGATGGTGGAGCTAAGTGCAGGTGGCAGTGTAAGGTGACAGGCGGGAGATGCTAATATCCTTACTCAAAAGCATCCTTCTCCCTCCTCCTTCATGTTCATAGGCTGAGGATGGAAAATTCTGCCTTGGCCTGCTCTGGCAGCCTTTACAAAGACCCACAGGCATTTATTATCACACAGTGAAAGAGTTCAAGGCCAACATGCTTGTGAGTTTCTCCCAAGGCCTCTCTGCCTGGCTTGCATAGTACAGACTTCTCCCTGTCTTCACACACTCTTTTCTCTGTGGTGTCTGTGCCCCATCTCCTATTATTTAAAACAAAAAAATTCCACAGGTTGTGGTGGTGCATGCCTTTAATCCCAGCACTTGGGAGATCCACCAGAGGCAGGTGGATCTCTGTGAGTTGGAGGCCAGCCTGGTATACAGAGCGAGTCCAGGACTGCCAGAGAAACACAGAGAAACCCTCTGTGTCTCAAAAAAAAAAAAACATAAAAAATTTTCCTTTGTGGAGAAGGGTGACAAGTGTACCACAGGACTTGGGTGGAACGGAGGTCAGAGGACAACTTCTGGAAATCAGTTCTCTCCTTTGATCACGTGGGTCTCAGGGATTAAACTCGGGTCTTCAGACTTGGCAGTAAGGACTTTTACCACTGAGCCAGTCCAACCTCCTTTTCTCATGAGGATTCCAGCCACTGTAGATTCCAGTCTAGGAGTAACAATCTCATTTTCATTTGATTAGCTCTTTCAAGGCCCCATCTCCAAATACATATGCTTTTCAACTTATGTCTGGGCAAGTGGAAAGTTCCATAGGAGAAAATGGCTTTCAGCGAACCCAGCTTTCCATGTAACCCAGATTCTTAGCACAGCACACTGAAACTGCCCAGTCACCATCCCCTTCATCCCCGGACCCCATCAGCTTTAATGGCTGCTGAAGCCTGGCATCACCAGGGTAAACTAGACCGCTCACACACCACCTAACCTCAAGAGCCAAACTCAAGAGCCAACAACGCTTTGCAAGGCTTGGCACAGAGCACCAGATGGGCAGGGGCCCCTTTCCTTCAGATCAGCTAGTGTGGGTTAGCAGGGCTGGTCAGGGGAGCCTCCTGGAGGCCTGACAGGAACCTTGCAGCATTCCTCCCGAGGCAGTGGGCAGTGGGACTCTTAAGCCTCTAGATTATTAAACTTGAAAGAACTTCCTCTGTGATCCCTCTCCAGGGAAGATGTCCAGGACTCTCACCAGGGGCCATTTATTGACTGGGGACAGTCTTTGGGTACCACCTTCAGTGCTGCTTTGTCTGCAGTCCCACTCTTAGACCCCAACCTCCCAGCTGCATCACATCTGTAGGACTTCAGAGCCAGGCAGCCTGCACATGAAAAACTAGCCTTCCTATTAAGTGGACTGAATGTTTACGATCCACCTAACTGACTTCTGTCCACACTGAACTGCAGGCCTGGGTGGTCCAAATTATTTTGGTCAAGACCAGTGACTTTGCTCCCTTAGGGCCCCTGTCTGATGTAGACCTTGTCCAGTCTCATGAGTAGCCGGTATGATGGAACAAAGAGGAGGCAGCCCCTGGCCCTGGAGGAAGCTTGGGTAAATCTCCCCATGGAAACCCAAGGCATACCAGTCAACACCAGGGCTCTGTTCCATTCTGCTATGTTCTTTGAGTCTGTCTCTGTGCCAGAGACTTGCTATAGGACCCCAATCCTCACAGCACTTTTGGGGAGGGTTGTACTGCCCTTACTTTATACATAAAGTAAGTGGAGAGCAGGTTTGTTGAGTAATTTACACAAGGTCACACGTCTTGGGTTTTCTCTACTACAACATTGTTTTCTTCACTCTCCTCTTTTCCCCCATGGAACCAAGTTGCAATCCCTGTAACCAAAAGCAACCATCTTGCAGCCATGAAGATAAAAGCCCATGTTGGACTATTTAGGATGTGAAAGGGAACATCCACCATCAAGAGCATGGCCAGGTCAGAATGGTGAAGGGACCAATGCCCAAGAACTGGCTAGTATTAGCCTGGAGAAGAAAAGACTCAGAGGGACATATAAGGCTCTCTTCAGACATCTGAAAGGCTGCTCTGGAAGCTGGGAAGAAGTGATGTCCTCTGCTCAGAGGTTCTAAAGGACAGCGTGAGAACCCTGGGAGGGGTCATGGAAGTCGCTTTGTCCTCTCACAGAAGATCTTTGACAATTGCAGTTGCTTCTAATTGTGCTGATCTGTGTAATGTCTGAGAGAGGAAGTGGTCAAGAAGTTTTAGAGCTAATTTAGGAACCCAAGGAGCCCCTTTGTGTGTTCATGGGGAGCCAGAGGAAAATGCCCAGTCTTCCTCTATCTTGTTCTGCCTTATTCTCCTGAGACAGGGTCTCTCACTGAACTGAAGCCTATCATTTTAACTAGGCTGGCCAAGGGTCTGCCTGTTTTTATCTCCCAATGCTGGACATAAATCCATGCCTAGCTTTTTTTTTTTTTTCTTGGGTGCTGGGAATTTGAACTCAGGCTTTGTGCTGGCTAGTTGTACATCAACTTGACAAACACTAGCATCATCTGAGAGAAGGCAATTGAGGAAATGCCTCCATAAGGTTGGGTGTAGGCAAGCCTGTAGGGCATTTTTTTAAATTAGTAATTGATATGGGCTGACTCAGCCTATTGTGAATAGTGCCATCCCTGGGCTGTTGGTCTTGAGTGCTGCTATAAGAAAGCAGGTTGAGCAAGCCATAAAGAGCAAGGGAGCAAGCAGCACTCCTGCAGTCCCTGAGCAGTATAGTGCAAAATTTTTAAGTGGCGTGCCACCAGAGCTAGAGCTGTCAGTGCCCATTTCCCACCCCGGTCTGTGTGGCTGGATCAGTCAAAATGGTGGCTCCTGCCACCACTCCTGCCAGAATGGCACAGCTGACTGGGGAGCTCTACTGCTTCAGCCTCTGGCTCAGAAGCTGTCCACTGAGATGACATCTTTCCTGCCTCAGCCTATGGCCTTCAAGGGAGCTGTCCACAGAGGTAGCACCTGCTCTCCAATCTCTGTGGGCTATTCCTGCTGAGGGGAAAGACCTTCCTGCCACAACTCCCTTTGTACTCTTGGCAACTTTGTAAACTTTGTAACTCTCAAGGCCGGGAAAGTGGCCAGAGGCCCCACTGAGGAGCTCCAGCAGCCCGGCCCCTGTCCCTCTCTGTCATAACATTTCCAGCCTCTGTAACTGTCACACAGGTCATCTCCAGGTCTTCAATAGGAATCATCCCAGATTATGCCAATTTAATGTGAAAAGTCTGAACAAAAGACCCGTCAATCCCAGCACATCAATCCCTGAGCAGGGAAACACACCAATCCCTGAGCAGGAAACTCATCAATCTCAGAACAAGAGAGCCCATCAATCCCTGAGCTCTCCAAGCTCAGAACTTGAAATTCCATTAATCCTCATTCTGGAAATCCCTGCCCTACAAAGCTCTGCCCCCAAGAAATCCTACATAACCCCTGTACTTTGTTCAATTCCCTGCTGTCCTGTCCCAGGAGCAGGGGCAGCCACATCCTGGATTCATACCTCCATTTGCTGCCTGCTGATCCTTTTTCATTGGAAGAGGCAAAGAAACTAAGAAACAATGAAAAGTGAAGAAGGAGCAGGGCTCAAGCCCCACTGTTCTATAGCTCAGCTGGGGTTTGGGAGACCCTCCCCTGTGAGCTGCTGAGGAAGCCTCCTCTCAGACCTGTGTGGTTCCTGGGCTCTGTGCCTCAGGATGCCCTTCCTTCCACTGGGACACTGCCCACCTAAAAGAGCTATGTGGTTCCTGGGTTCACAAGTCCCAGGACACCTTCCCATCCAAGCAGGCCTAACACTAACAACTCCTTCATGGCTTCTACATCAGCTCCTGCCTGCAGGTTCCTGCCCTGTGTGAGTTCCCATCCTGACTTCCTTCAATGATGGATTGTTACCTGGACATGTAAGATGAAAGACCCTTTCCTTTCCAGGTTGCCTTTGGTCATGGAGTTGTATTACAGTAGAAACCCTAAGTAAGGCAGGTCCTCGTGCTTACACAGCAAACTCTCTTGCCTACTGAGACAACTCTGTAGCCACATTTTCCTTATTCTTTTTTGTTTTGTTTTGTTTTTCGAGACAGAGTTTCTCTGTAAGCCCTAGCTGTCCTGAACTTGCTTTGTAGACCAGGCTGGCCTTGAACTCACAGAGATCTGCCTGCCTCTGCCTCCCATGTGCTTGGATTAAAGGTGTATGCCATCACACCCAGACATTACAGACAACTATGAACTGCCACGTCGGTGCTGGGATTTGAACCCCGGTCCTTTGGAAGAACAGCCAGTGCTCTTAATTGCTGAGCCATCTCTCCAGCTCCCCTTTTCTATTCTTGACTCATTCTTCCATTCTGTCACTTGGCTGGAGATGTAGCTGCCATCTTATATTAGGAAGACAATGATTGCATCCTAGAGATGACAGAGCAATGGATGGATCCCTGATTCCTACGATTTGGTGGAGCAGAGCTGTCTATTGGCCATCAAACTCTGGTGGAAAAGAAAAATAAACTTTTATTGAAGCCACAGCTAAGTGAAACATGTGCCTACACTGGGGCCAAGTCTTTTGGGCTCTCTGAGCCTCCATAGATAATCTTCATCTATACAATGCAAATCATAAGGCAAAGTTCACAGATCTCACAATGTGCCTGGGCAGGGAAATGACAGGATGTTTGTGACGACACTGGGAAGACTGTTCAATAGACACTCCTCCCCCCTAAAATTTGTTGCTGAGCACCAGGAAAGGGAAGATGAAGGTGGGGTGAGGTGAAGAGAGTTACACAAAAGAATCATAAATACCCTCTTCCTTTCTGCAGTGTTTCCTAAAGGCTCTGCATTTCCTGTTTCCATAAGTTTTGATCTCTGGTTTGATCATCCTCAGTGGTAGAGAGGGAAGAGGTTACATGACAGCAATTCTGAGCCTTCCTGTCCCTTTTTTTATTTTCCTTTTTTGAGACAGGGTTTCTCTGTGTAGTCCTAGCTGTCCTGGAACTCACTCTGTAGACCACGCTGGCCTTGAACTCACATAAATCCACCTGCTTCTGCCTCTTGAGTGCTGGGATTAAAATCGTGCACCACTACTGCCTGGCTTACATAGCTTTTTAAATACTGTACTAGTCAGACCCTTGTGGCAAGGTGAGTAAAGGGCTTTTATTTTATGGTCTCCAAAGGCCAGGGCTGGATGCCCTCTGAATGGCTTGCTTCTTTCCAGGAGTCAGAAGTAGGTCCTCCACATGTCTACACTGTACACAGAAGAGGATGCCACTCACAGACTTGTCCTTGCTAGCCTTCTGAGAAACACATTCAAATGTCACAAATATCTAAACTGTAGAACGCAAGCCACACAATGACTGGAGTTAGGTGACAAAGCCCCAGTACCCACAGGTTGTAAAACAGCTGGACATTCCTACCTGGCCTTGATGGACACCACATGTGCCCCCTCTTCTTGTTTTGGTGAGCAACATGTCAGCTAAGGCCCTCAGATACAATCCTCCATTGACAGAAGGCTGCATTTCAGACCAGCTCCAGGCCCTGAAGGTTGACTGATTCAACTGGGGGAGTCTAGTATCACCCCAGGACTTTGGAAATCTTGGATTTCTGGCCTTGGCAAAAAAACAAACAAACAAACAACAAAAAACACTGCACCTGTAATCCTAGCACTCAGTGAGACTCCATGCTTACTGCAAGTTTGAGGCCAGCCTGGGCCACAGTTTGAGATCCTATCTCAAAGGAGGAGGATGGACAGCCATGGTGGCGCACACCTTTAATCCCAGCACTTGGGAGGCAGAGGCAGGCAGATCTCTGTGAGCTCAAGGCCAGCCTGGTCTACATAGTGAGTTCCAGGACAGCCAGGGCTACACAGTGAGACCCTGAAAAGTACAACAAACTCCCCCAGTTGTGCCTGAGACAATTTAGCCTTGAGTCTTGAAGTGTTTCCCACACCCTTCCAGGCTTGCCAATGTCTTGGGCTTGAAGGGCTTCTAGTCATAGATTTTTAGACTGTGGCTACCCTTTAACACTTCTGGGAGTCTGAAAATGAGTGGGACCTCAGGAAGAATGAGAAAACTGACAGTTTGAGAGGAAGCCAAGAGAAGCTTTCCAGATCCACTGTTTCACCCCTCTCTGCTTTTCATCCATTTGAGAGACTGGAGCTTGAGTCAGGCTTTGACTCCTGTAAGTCCAGACCAAGGCACAGCCTCACACTGCACAGTGCAATCCCAGTACTTCCTTGAGGCAGGGGGATCATGACTTCAAAGTTAGCTTGAGGTGCACAGTGAGTTCAAGGTTAGCCTGAGCTGCATAACGAATGCTCTCTCAATAACTAACTGAATAAGTAAATGAATTTGGAACAGGTGACTTTTATTTGGAACAGGCAGTGAAGTCACCTAGAAAAATAAACCGAGGGAGAAGAGGGCTGGAACCGGAAACAGAGGAAGCCACTAGAGTACTTGTCAGCTTCTGGAAAGAATGTCAGATCCCAGCCAAGGAACCAAGAGCAGGCAGAAGGCAGGCCAAGGATGGGAGCTGAAAGTCTCCTAAATGCTTGTTCGTGATTAAATTATTGTCTATGTTGACCCAAAGATGGGGGAGATGGGTCCTGCTCCCTGTGGGTGGGTTTGTCCCAATCTGTGGCCAAGGGCTGGGGCTAGATGATCAGTTCTACTCAGCAAACATGGTGACCCTCCAGCCCAGACCCACTTCCAGGTGCCTTGAGCACTTGGGCAGCAGCCAAGAGCACCAGCTGCTCTGGTCACACTGCTTCAAGGGCAATACAGGAAGCACAGATCCGGCCAGTATCCTGCCCTAATCCCTCTTGACATTGGCTATATTAATCATTGCAGAGCATGTACCTGCAACCTGCCTCCTCCCAAGGGCTTTCCCTACTGTCAAGGGAGGCAGACAGGCAGCGCCAGGAGCCACTCCTCCCAGGAGCAGGCTTCAGTGACAACAGAAGTTGGTGGGGCATAACCCAACTCCCTTACCCCTCAGTGGTATGGTTCTGAAGGCTGGATGATCAGTCTGGTCTGCAGAGGAAGTTCCAGGACACCCAGGGCTACACAATTATGTTATGGGGGGGAATAAAAGCAAAAGCAGTCCAGTACCCAAGAGATCCACAAAAGAACTCTTCTATAGCCTGTGTCATCTCAAATCCACATGCTGATGTTCCAAGGTGACAGCTCTGCAAGGTGGGGACTTTGGGAAGTCATTGGATCCCAGAGAGTGAAACTTTCATGAGTGACATTAGTACCTTTACAAAAGAGGCCCCAGAGAATGCCCTTGCTTCTTCTGCTGTGTGTGGACACTAAGAAAGGGCACCATCTATGAACTAGAGTGCTGACTCTTACTTAGACACCTTGCTCTCCAATGTGTCAACCTATGGAACTGTAAGAGGGAAATATATATATATATATATAGGTCCCTAGTTGGTGATGCTGTTTGGGGAGGCTTAGAAGAGTGTCCTTGTTGGAGGAAGTGTGTCATTGGGGGTGGGCTTGGAGAGTAAAAAGCGTCATCTACTGCTAGTTGGTCTCTGTTTCCTGCTTGTGCAAGATGTGAGCCCTCAGTTTCTTGCTCTTTCTGCCATGCTTTTTCTCTGCCATCGTGAACTGTAACCCTGCCGGACACTAAGCCCTCGTAAACTCACTTCTGTAACTTGGCTTGCTCAGGGTGCTTTAATCACAGCAACGGAAAAGTAACTAATACACTAGGCATCCAGCTTATGGAATTTTCTTATAGCACTTTAAACAGACAAGCCCTAATCCCAGCAGTCTCTGTGTCCAGAAGGCAAGCCCTCCTTGTGCTGACCCAGTGTCATTCCTGACCCAAGGAATGCACACGACACATAGAACTGAGTTGACTTGAACCTGATTCCAGTCACCTTCCCTATTCATCAAACCGTTATCTCTCATGGTTCCCCTTCCCCTACCATAACTATTTATTCACATATTTCATGCATTCATAAATTCACATAAATATGATGGGCCACTACTATATGCAAGGCATGAGTCCCTCCACCCCCACCCCAACAGGTCCAGCTGTCTTCTCTGTCTTCAGTCATCTCTTTGGTCTCCTGTTCTTTCTTGGTCTTTAGTAACTGACCATTTTATCCACGCTTTATATAGTAATGTCTCAGCCAATAACATGCTGCATACAGGACAATGGGCCTATAAGCTTATAGCTCCTGGTGATATCATTAGCGTCTTAGTTTGTGTAAGTACACTCTAGGACGTTCACAGTATAAAATCACCTAATGATGCATTCTCAGAAGTGTCCCTGTTATAATTGATGCATGACTGCATTTGCATTTTAAATGAAGTGATTGGAGGTAAAACAAAATCTTTTTTTTTTTCCAAAGAAATGACTTTCTAGCAAGTAGACTGTGAGAGGCCGCACTCACAGTCGCCACTACAAGATGGCGCTGACATCCTGTGTCCCATGCTGATAAACAACCAATCTGCGCATGTGCGAAGGGAATTTCCACTCGATGTGCTCTGCCTCTCCCGTGGCGTCATCTCGCCTGATGAGCAACAGCCAATCAGGGACTGACACATCCTAAGCGGAGGACAGTTTCCTATATAAGGGATGGGTTTCTGCCGTTTGGGGTCTCCATTTTACTCGTTGTAAGCTTATGCTCTCCCTCTCAAGATGCATTAAAGCTTTGCTGCAGAAGGATCCTGTGTGTGTGCTGCGTCGTTCTTGCTGGCGAGACGGTAACGCGAGCCACAGTAGACAAAGGTAGCTGCCAATATTTTGAAACAGGGTGAAAAGACCCTGAACTCTGTCCTCTTAACTGGAGTGTTCTGTTGTGCTTGTGCCAGGGGTGTGGCATTTAGACTCTCAACCCTAGCTAGAACCAAGCCTCTGCCCTTATAAACACTCATATATGCAAAGACACACACTAAAAATAAATGCTCCCCTGAGCCCGTTGTTGTGCATGCCCAAGCTTGGTCTCTTCCCTTCCTTACCACTGCCAGCCACCTGTCCAGCCGGCACCTGCTCTGTAAATGGAGATGCTGTATGATTGACAGGCCAGCCAGCAGCTTATATTTGGTTGGAATCTGAGATACCATTACCATGGCGACCACGGTCCCTGGCAGCTCTGTTATCTTCCATGCTCTGGGGAGTTGAGTGCTGTACCTGAGAGACCTTCCTTCTGAAAGCCACTCCTCCCTTCAGGGGTGCCTTTTAATTTCTCCCTGTTGCCTTGCTGCTTTGGAGCAAGTTGACTTCACACCTTTCTCTGTTAATGGGGAGGGAGGTTTTAGGGTGAGTTGTTATACTTTAATCAGGCTCTCAGTCCCCTGAAACCTTGGAGATGCTCTCCTGGGGCATCTGATGCCATGTCTACAAAAGATGGTAAGAAATCCACCCCTTCTTCACACACAACCCCTGGAGTTATACTCTCTGGAAAGAGGCAGTGCTCACTGGGGTGCATTGCTCAGATCTCCCTCCTGTGTGATGAATATTTGTACTCCTCAAAATTCTCATGTTAATGTTTTAAATCCTGAGCCAATGGTATCAGGAAGTGCGACTTTTGGGGGTGGTGATGGTAGATGGGGGAGATTAGGTCTTGAGAGTGCGGTTCTAATGAATGTATTAGTACCCTTATAAGAGACTCACTAGAGGGCTGCTTTGCCTTTTATTTTCTGTGTGTGTGCATGTGCATGTATGTATGCATGTGGGTGTGTGTACCAGTGCACATGTGAGACTGTGGCTCTTTAGCTCCTTACAACATCAGGTAGGGTTTGACCAAGGAAGCAGAAATGCGTTGTCTTGGTGATATAGTGTAAGTGACTTATTGTACTGACTAATTTTTCTTGACACAAATGTGCTGACTAGTCAAGACAGCTGTGTAAACATGCTGAACAACATCTGCTTTGGGGGCAGCTGAAGGCAGCAGGGGCCGTTGAGATGGAAGATAGGTGTTCTGGTTATTTACCCACTGCTATGTAACAAATTACCCCCTAAATTCTACAACTTTAAGAAAGTGAACACTTATTATCTCATATTGTACCTGAAAGTTAAAAACCCATGAGCAGTTCAGTTACACAGTTGTTTCAGGGACTGTAAAGTATCTTTTATTCTCCTGATGTAATTGTAGTCTTGGAGGCTTACTGCCTCCATTTGATAACCTAGGCCTAGTCCTGGAAGGTTCTAGCCTCTGTACAATCTTATCTAGGCTTAGAATGTTTTCAGTCTGTGAGACTTACTTCTGAATAAGTTCACCCTTTCTAGCTCTTTCTGAACTCTGACTGGCTGGTTCAACTCAGCTGTTCTGGCTCAAACACCTTTCCATGCTGACTGAATCAAACTGGCTTCTCTCACTTCTGACTGAATAGCTCTGCTTGGCTTCAAACTAACTCTAGCAATCTGTTCTAATCTTCTTGTCCTTCTCATTCTCTGACTCATTCTGTCTTCACCTGTGTCTAGCTTGTTCTCTCTTCAACCTGTGTCTGTAAAACTGTCCCAGTAAAACTGCCTCCTCTCTCCCTCCCTCCCCCCTTTCTCTGTACTGCTCTCCTAAATCCTCTTTTTCCTGTCTCTTCTGGTGAGAGTTGGGTGTATCCTATCCTGGCTTATTCTGTCAAATCTTTCTCTGATTCATTACTCTGTCTGCCCCTCAAATAGTTGTCACTTTCAAACCTGGCTGCTTCCTTCTACAAACTAACTTTACCTTCATTGTTTGGGATTAAAGGTATGTACTAAGGGCATATCTGTACTCCAGCCAGAGGGATTAAAGGTGTGTGGTATGTATGTATTCCAGCCAGCTCACATAGAGCTACCTAGAAGGTCTTTGGATGTGATCAGAGCAGCCATGTTGCTGGATTAAAATTCCTCTACAAGGGACAGCCTTGTGAGGTTGCAGTAAAAGCATCAACTGGGACCTGGAACCATCCAAAGACTTGTCTGGAACTGGAGAATCTGCTTCCAAGATGGCTGACTCACATAGCTGTTAAAGGGAGGCTTTAGTCCTTGGTGCCTGTTGGCCAAAGGTTCAGCCTGTCACCACATGGACTTTTCTACAGAACTACTGACAGAGAAGCTAGGTTTCCCCTGAATCATGTGATCTTAGGAGAATTGAGACAGAAAGGAGAAAGTCATGAGCCCAAGAAAAAAGCCACACTGTCTCATATAGCCTTATTTGGAAGTAATATCCCATCACTTCAGCTATATTCATACTGCTTTCCCAAACTGGATACAATATGGAAAACTACTAAGGTCTGTAAATATCAAGAAACAGAGAGGCACTAGGACTGGAGAGACGGTGGCTGAGCAATTAAGAGTACTTACTGCTCTTGCCAAGGTCCTGGGCTCAGTTCCCAGCACTCACATAGCTCTCACAGCTGTTTGTAACTCCATTCTAGAGGACCTAGCATGCTCTTCTGGTCTCCACATCACCAGATACACACATGGTACAGATATACATGGAGACAAACACTCATACACACATTTTTTTAAAAAAAATAAATCTTTAAAAAGAAAAGTAGGGACATAGGCAGGGATGGATCTCAGAGGCCACCTACTAAAGATGTGTGAATGTGTGCAAAGACAAATGGAACCCTCTGAACAGGTGGAACCCATGTTTCACTTCCTCCAACCTCTACAGTGTAATAAATTGCTGGAAAATCTGATGTCTTTAGCCAGGACTGTGCAGGCATCTGTGTCATGATCTGAAGGCTGAAGTTTGAAAGTAGGGCTGATTCACCTTTGCTTTCCAAATCATGAGCAAATGTCTCCTGTCGCCATCCTTAACATTGAGCTATGCATAGACCAGGATCCTGGGAAAGGTAGTTTAAGCTTATTGAGATAGCCAACCAGCAAAGATACCACAGGCAGGGTAACAAAGGAGGTGATCCTCATGAGTTTTCTGCTCCTTCTTGAACAGGAGCTAGGACCAAAGACAGCCATCGATGAGTCAGAGACTGACAGTGAGAAATTCATACTTTCCTGAAACTTGGGGAAAGCCCCTCCAAATCCCTTGTTAGGCCTATGGTAAATCCATTCTAGTTTAAACTTCTTTCATTCTGTAGGAGGCAAAGAGGGAGAGAAAGAAGGGGGGTGGATGCTTTGAAGACTGATTTTCCAGAGTAGATGATAATTTCTGTCCACTTCACATCAGACAGCCAGATGAAAAACATATGTTCCTTAGTGAAATTGAAATATGGAGAAGGGTACTGGTGTGGGGGATGTGGAGCTAAGTGGAGGAGCATTAGGCATTTCACAAGGACAGATGACTGAAAATGGAGACTGTTTGTAAGGGGGTGTGAATGGGCTAGTTGTACATGGCCACCAAATCCTGTTTCATTTTCTTCTTTCTGGGGTCACAGAAACACTACATTCCTGGTCTCCTTTGAAGTTAGACTGGGGTGGTATGATTGGGGTCTGGCCACTGAGAAGTTGTTGGAAATAATGTCAATAATTTGTCCCAAACCTCACCATTAAAAATATCCCATGTATTCTCCCCATTGTACTGCCTCCTTCAGTAACAATCACATAAAACATATACTGAGATGCTAAGATGGAAGCATTTGGGTTCACAGATTCCTTATGTGGCTGACAGCTGTCTAAGGGAGTAGCTCAATTCACACCAGACCAGGTCATATGCCTGTTCACTCAGGCCACTAAGATGCGGGGATTCTTTGCTTCAGCAGCAGTCTTTCTTTTTTTTTTTTTTTTTGTTTTTTGTTTTCGAGACAGGGTTTCTCTGTGTAACAGCTCTGGTTGTCCTGGACTCGCTTTGTCGACCAGGCTGGCCTCGAACTCACGGAGATCTGCCTGCCTCTGCCTCCCAAGTGCTGGGATTAAAGGCGTGCGCCACCACCGCCTGGCTCAGCAGCAGTCTTTCTTAGCCTGACTACTATAGAGACTGGTACCAGAAATGAGTTTTGGTGAAATGTAAAGGTAAATTACAGTGTCAGACAGTGATGAAATCCTATCAGAGTTTGGTAAGATAATGATCCATGTTCTGTAGTTATATCCACAGTCAAGAGCAGACAGAATATATGTGCCCTTCTTTGCTGCATAGTCCCTAGTTAGCTTGCTCTATTCATGGAGCTCATGGCACAGCCCAGAGAACAGTACCACCTACAGTGGGTGGGTCTTCGTACATCACCTAGCAACCAAGATAATCAGCCAGGGACATATTCACAGGCCAACCTAATCTAGATAGATAATTCCTCAACTGGGGCCCTCTTTACAGGTGATTCCAAGTTGTATCAAGTTGCCAGCCAAGACTAAAGCAGCAAACGCAGTAACAAATATTCTGTCAAACTCGCACTTGCAAATAGGGACAGGCTAAGAAAACTTTTGTGTGGCAAACACTCAAGGGAAAAATGCCCATACATCTTCAAATGGCTGCCATTAAATGCAAAAGGCAAGGTGCAGAGGTGAAAAAGCAAGGAAGTATAGCAAATATTAAAAGTGGATCCTGGGGCTGTAGAGAAGACGGCTCAGTAGTTAAGAGGGCTTATTTCTTTCACAGGAAACCCCGGGCTTGGTTTCTAGCACCCACAACTACCTGTAAGTTCAGTTCCATGGGATCCAATGCCTTTATCTGGCCTCAACTGGCATCTATATGCACATGGTGCATATAAACTCAAGCACACACACATACACACATACATCTTTAAGATAGTTCTTGAGCTTTGAATATGACCACTGAAGTGACTACAAGCAAACACTTGAGGGGCCCATTACATTTTTAAGGGATTTGTGATGTCAAAGAAACCTTGAGCCTGGATCAAAAAAAGCCAAGCCTTTCTTGGGTTAGGTGTGGATATAAAACAACCCTTCGGCTTCCACTATGAGGAGGAAACCAGCTGAGAATGTTTCATGACCCCCCCCCCCCGCCACGAAGAGATTTCCTGAGGCCCTATTTAGACCTGGCAAGGGAAGATGGTAAGAAGAAAAGAACCAACTAGAAAAAAAACTTAGGACCTAATAAGGAACTGTCTCCATCCCCAGATGAGAGGCCTCCAAGTTAGGATCTGAGAAGCACTATGGCTATACTCGCTGTATCCCTCATCCTTCCTTTGTCAGAACACTGAAGTTTACTGTGGCCTCTTCTATTACTTGATTGATGCTAAATAAATGGGGGTGTGATAATTTATGTTATTTGACTGAGTTTGGTGGTTTGAATGGGAATGGCCCTCATTGGCTCATGCGTTTGAGCACTTGATCCCCATTAAGTGGTAGTGTTCTGGGAGGTAATGGGACTTTTAGGAAGTGGAGTCTTGGTGGAGGAAGTATGTCACTGGGAGTAGTCTTTGGGAGTTTATAGCTTTGCTACACTTCCAGCTCACTCTCTCTGCTCCTTTATATGGATAAAAATGTGGTCTCTCAGCTCCCCACTTCTGCTGCTATATCTATCCTCCCCAGGGCTAATCATAAGCCAAAATAAACTTCCTTCCTTAAATTGGTTCTGGACATGATATTTTATCACTGCAACAGAGAAGGAGCTTGAGAACCCATTGCTCTAAGAGAGGAAACCTATCCACCTGGGTGCCCTTCCATGTGATCTCTGAGATCTATGAACATGGCATATCATTGTTCATTAGTCTAGCTTCCTTGCAGCATGTCATTGGCTCCCCAGGGTATAAAGATTGAAAGCCCAGGACTGATACAGCATCACTTCTGCCACATGTATTGGCCAAAGAGGGTTAAAAGGTGTTATAGTTTGGACATAAATGATGTCCACCCCAAAAAGTTCATGTGTCCTTAGCTGGTGATGCTATTCAGACCCTTGAGAACCGAGGGCCTAGCTGAAGGAAATAAGTTATTGGAGATGGAGCTTTTGGGTGTCTCACTGCTCCCTGTACACGGTGTATTGAGTAGACCCTGCCACATGTACATGCTGCCATAATATGTAGCTTCACCATAAACCCACAGAACCAAAGAACATGGCCTAAAACCTGTCCCTCCTTTAGAGCCATTCTGCCACAATGCCCAAAAGTCTAAGCTCAGAAAGAGTCAGAGTTTCAGTATGAAGCATCCCTCCCAAAAGACTCACATATTCAAGGCTTAGGCCCCTACACAGTGGTACTATAGCGGGTTAGCTAAGGATACTAGCCTTCTCCATAGACTGATGGATGAGTTTACACTGAGTTACACATTGAGAGCTAGGATCTGTCTGGTTGAAGGAAGTTGCTTACTGTGGCATGTCTTTGTTCATGGTCCCTTCCTGTCTTGCTCTGCTTCCTGGCTACTGTGAACGAATGAAGATTTCCTCTACCACGCCCTTCCACCATACTTCTGTCACAGGTCCATAGCAAAGGAACCATCAGGTTATGGTCTGAAACCTCTGACCCCAAGAAACAAAAGAAATCCTCTTCCTCCTTTAAATGCTTCCTCTGGGGTTTTATCTCAGAACAACAAATCTCTGACTAGCACAGAATGCTAAACTTTGGACCTAGACCATCACTCCAAGTCCCCATGTATTAAGGTTTTGGTCCCTGTTTGGTGGTCTTAGGGAATAGTGGAACCTGTAAGAGGTGGGAATCTGGTGGGAGGATCTTTGGCCATTGAAGATATCACTCATGAAGAGGATTATGGGACCCCAGTTACTTCCTGTTTCTTTCAATCCCAACCACGAAGTGAACAGGTTACTCTGCCACACACTACCTACTGTGACATGGCAACACTGGCCCAAAGCAATGGGACAAATTATTCATAAATTGAAACCCCACAATGATGAGACAAAGTAAACTTTTCGTCTTTATAAGTTAATTATTTGGGACATTTATTATAGTAACAGAAAGCTGACCAACACAGGAGGATGATCAGACTCCTCCTCTGAGGAGGTGGAGTGAGTGGCATGAAAGCCCAGGGAAGGAAAAAACTACAAAAGTCATATATGGAGACTTCCATACCCACATATTCTGACCTTTGACGCCAGACAGAAATTTGTGTTAAACTTCTTGAAAAGTGAGTAAGGATATTGTAGAAAGGAAATAGAAGAGGAGTGAAAATATATATATAGGAAGACCCCTGCTCGGTGCCACATGACCAGCGAGGGGAGGGGGGCAAGCCTGAGATGATCCCTGCCCTGTGCCACACAGCATGGGAAGAGAATAACACTCCTGAGACCATTCCTGAGATTACCCCAGACACCCAGAGGCCCCTCCTGAACAAGTAAGTGGTAAAGAGATGGAAGAGAAAGAGAAGCAGAAGGATGTATATACAATGAAGAGAAGCAGAACTGGATACTCAAGGATAATGATGAACAGCCTGATGTGAATAGCTAACAAAGTCACTTAAAGCCATGGAGAGGTCCTGGCCCGTGCTGCCACTGATGGCCATGTCTGGGTCCTGGGTTCTGCAGCAGCAGGGGTCTGTTACCACCAAAAGCCAGGTGGACATCCTTGGTCTGGGCTGCCACTTGGGGCCATGTTGATGTCTGAGGGCTGTGCAAAGCTGGCCCCAAAGGCAAGAAAGTAGGAGAGCTGTCCCTACCCCTCACCAGTTGCAGTATTCTGGAGATCAATCCTTCTTACCTCTCTCAGGAAGTACAGTAAAGCTAATCCTGGTTGCAGGAGTTGCAGGTGAGCTGGCCCTGAGGGAGTGAGTGTGGGAAAGCTGGCCCTACCACTCCATCTGCTATGTGATGATGTGGGCAAGGGAGAGATGACCTTGCCTACCTCACCTACAGTAAGTAGGCAGGTGAGCCAACTCAAAAGGCATGATAACAGGAGAGCTGGCTATGCCTCTTGCCAGCTGGGGCAGTGCTGGAGAGCTTTCCCTGATGGAGTAGGTGTGGGAGAGCTGGCAGGCTGACCAGCTCAGATACCACACAGGCTCAGATCCAGTGCTTTGAGTTGGCCCACCCCAACATCTACCCAATTGATGAACTTCTAGAGTGCTTGAGAGGGTTGGACCTACAGATCCAAAGCTGCAGGATCTCCATGACACAAAGCAACAACAGGATATCTGAGAGGAGTCCCAGTGAGGATCTGGTATTGATAGTGTAGCAGAAACCAGAGGCTTTGATGTGTGGACAAAAGAGTATACTGTGGGACACATTGTGACACACTACAGCTTCCACAATGAGGTTTTTTTGTTTTCTTTTTCTTTTGAGGGGGAGGTTGCAAGGGGTGGAGGATGAGTACTAGGGTATGATATGAGTGGGATTGGGATGCATGATGTGAAACATTTTGTATATATATACATATATATATATATAAAACATATATATATATATATATATATATATATATATATATATATATATATA
>CAJQZJ010000248.1:4008328-4047882 GCA_907164525.1 Lophiomys imhausi | reverse complement strand
AGACACATAGGTAGTAAAGTGGATGTGTGGAGGTCAAAGGAGAAGTTTGGAGTTGAGTGCTAGGATTATAGGCATGTATAACTACATTCAGCTCCAAATAATTGTTTTTAAATGGTTTTATGGTTAGTTTGCTTCATATGGCTAAACTATATACCTATATACCCAGGCTCATATAAAAATTTTGTAAGTGGGGCTGGAGAGATGGCTCAGCGGTTAAGGCACTAACTGCTCTTCCAGAGGACCGGGTTTAAATCCTAGCACCCACATGGCAGTTCACAACTGTCTGTAACTCCAAGATCTGATACCCTCATACAGAGATACAAGCAGGAAAAACACCAATCCCCATAAATTTTTTTTTGTAGGTGAAAAGTGATGCCAAGTAGAAACAACTTAATTTGAGAAACCCTGGTTTAAAGACACTATCTTCAATTAACAACCACTCACAAAGGAAAAATTAGTTTCTCCAAGGAAATCTCCCTGGGTATATAAATCACACTTAAGATGGCCAACACAAAACAAACTCAGGAGTATTTTTGAAGGGGTTTGTTTTTGTTTTTGTTTTGTTGTTGTTGTTTTACCTTACTTAACTGGTCTTTTGCCTGTATATTATGATTTCCAATGTTGAAATTTTATGGGTTTTGTTTGGTGTGAGTATGTGTATCTGCATGTGTATGTAAACTTTGTGTTTTGTTTTGTCTTTTTGAGAGAAGGTATCACTATGTAGCTCTGGCTGTCCTAGAACTCACTATGTGGACCAGGGTGGTCCCAAACTCATAGATCTATTCTGCCTTCTGAGTGCTGGAATCAAAGGCACCACTATGCCCCAGCGTATTTAGGTGTTTCTCAAGCTCTTTCTTAGTTTCTTTTCTTATCTTTTTGTTTGTTTTGTTTTATCCTTATTTTTTTTTGTTATTTTTTTGTTGTCCTTTTTATTTGACTGGGCTTTTTTATTATATCTATTTATTACTTCAAGTTATATTTCCATCACAGCCCCCTCCCTCCACCCCTCTTGATCCCATCCTCCCACCCTCTCCCCCCTCTCCCCCCATCCTACCTGTTTGTTTTCTTAAGAGAGAGAAAAAGCCGGTGGTGGTGGTGGTGCATGCCTTTGATCCCAGTACTCAGGAGGCAGAGGCAGGCAGATCTCTGTGAGTTCAAGGCCAGCCTGGTCTATAGAGTTCTAGGATAGCCAAAGCTGTTACACAGAGAAATCCTGTCTCGAAAAACAAAACAAAACAAAGAAAGAAAAAGTCTAAGGACACTATGATGGAGATGTAACCTGAAGCAATAAATAAAAAAAAAACAAAGAGAGGGAGAAGGTATGGAGTTGAAAGGATGAGGAGGTTGGGAGAGTGTGGGAGGAGATAAGGGAGGGGAAACTATGATCAGAATACATTGTGTGAAAATAACTTTATTTTCAAATTTAAATTATTTAAAGAAAAAAAGCCCTGGTTTAAGACCACCAGCCCTTGGTGTTTCATAAGGCAACCTGAGAAACTAATACAGGTGATGTATCCTGAAGCCTGACAAATGATTTTACCCACAGGAGGACAACCACAAAGACACTTTTTTTTTTTTTTTTGGTTTTTCGAGACAAGTTTTCTCTGTGTATCCATAGCTATCCTGGACTCACTCTGTTTTGTTTTATTGTTTTTGAGACAAGGTTTCTCTGTGTAGCCCTGGCTGTCCTGGACTCACTCTGTAGACCAGACTAGCTTTGAACTCACAGAGATCTGCCTACCTCTGCTTCCTAAGTGCTGGGATTAAAGGTGTATCCCACCACTCCCACCAGAAAGACACTCTTAACCAAATCAGTAAGCAATTCATGGGTGACAAGCAACCGAGAAACTCAGTGACCATCATCCACAGTCCAGGGACAGTAAGTGGATATGCTGTCACAGAGCAGGACTCATTGGTTGTAGAATCCCAAAATAAGAGTGGGTGAATGGTAAGGGTGTCTGGTAGAGATAAGAGTTCACGTAAGGTACACAAAGTGATCAGATATACAGAACCCACCATCATAGGGTGAATACTAGGGGGTTTGTTTTCTTATTTTATTTGTTTATTTATTTGGTTTGGCTTCTTTTGAGACAGGTCTCACTATGTCACCCTCACTAGCCAGGCTGGTATTGAACTCACAGAGATTCTGCCTGTATCCACCTTCTGGATGCTAGGATTAAAGGCAATTACTATGTCACCTGCCTTGGGCTGAGTACTGCTAGACTCATCAAGTCATAAGTTCAGGAAGGTCCTTAAAAGCAATCCTTCATAAGACAGAAGTGGGGCTTTCTGTGGGCCCACTCCAAATACCTCCCACTCCTGTTACACACAAGCTGGAAACAGCAGACAATATGTCTGTCACTCTCCCATCTGTGCTTCTGTCTCAAGTCCAGTGGGTCTCAACCCCTTTGGGGGTTGAACGACCTTTTTACAGGGTCCCCTAAGACCACTGGAAAACATGCATCTTTACATTACAATTCATAACAGTAGCAAAATTACACTTATGAAGTAGCAATGAAAATAATTTGGTTGAAATAAATAAATGGTTGGGGGTCATCACAATATGGGTGGGTAACTGTATTAAAGGGTTGCAGCAGTAGGAAGGCTGAGAACCTCTGCTTTGGTCTCACTTGTAGCTTAGTGGGTGTATTTGTCTCTTTTGCAATCCCTTTCACCAAACACCCAACAAGCAACAATTGCAGAGAGCAGAGTTTTCACTTGGCTCATAATTTGTAGGGACACAGTCCCTCATGGCTGCTGCAGTTACCTTGATGGACCAGGAAGCAGGGAGAGATAGCCATCTGAGTTTCCCCTCCCCCTTTTTACAGAGTCTGGGCTCCTGGGATATGGGAAGGTGTCATTCACTTTCAATGTGGGTCTTTCCCCTCAGTTAAACTTACCTGGAAACAGTCAAGGAGGTGGAGGGGAAAGGCAAAGATCAGTTCATGGAAGGGAAAACTCAGACTCTTGAGATGAAACAAAATGGACAATGACAAAGATTGAAATGGATGATGACAAAGATTGAAATAGAGGATAATAAAAACAATGGACTTGGGCTAGGTAGCACAGGCCTATCATTCTAGCACTCAGGAGGCTGAGGCAGGAGGGTTGTTGTGAGTCTAAAGCTAGCCTGAGCTACATAGTGAGTTTGAGGTCAGCCTAGACCAGTCTTGTTAAAAGAACAAAGAGAGAGGTAACAAACCAAAACCTGCTTCTCTAAGAACATCAGCAAAATTTACAAACCGTTAACCAGACTCACTAAAAGTGACTAAAATCAGAAACTTTCAAACCAACTTTATAGAAATTTAAAGAATTCTGGAATACTATGAACATCTGTACAATAAATTATATAATGTAGATGAAATAGAAAAAAAAAGAAACAACACAAACTACCAAGATGTACTCAAGAACAAAAATATAAAATTGGAGTACACCTTGTACTGGCTAGTTTATGTCAACCTGACACAAGTGAGAGTCAATTGAGAAAATGGCCCCATAAGATTGGCCTATAGGCAAATTTATCCAGCATTTTTCTTGATGAATGATGGATATGGAAGGGCCTAGCTCATTGTTTGGTGATAACACCCCTGGGCTGGTGGTCCTGTATTGTATAAAGAAGCCAGTAAGCATCACCCATCCATGGCCTCTGATTCATTTCTTAGAATGTAAGAACTATTTTTGTCATAATATTGCATTGACACAATCTGTGCAACTTTTTCCCTAGATTTTATTAAATATCTTCTCTTTTTTTGGTTTTTCAAGACGGTTTCTCTGTATAACAGCTCTGGCTGTCCTAGACTCACTTTGTAGACCAGGCTGGCCTCGAACTCGCAAAGATCCGCCTACCTCTGCCTCCCAAGTGCTGGGATTAAAGGCGTGCGCCACCAACGCCCGGCAAATATCTTTATTTCTTTGAAGGAGTTGTAGTTGTGCTGAAATAAACCCTTTCCTCCCGCAAGTTTTTGGTCATGTTATTTAACCACAGGAAGAGAAACCCGAACTAAGACAAACATATAACAAGTCAAGAGCAATCTGATCCAGAAAACAAAAAAGGAGGGGACATTTCCCTCATAGAATATGCTGGGAGGACTGCACACTCAAGTCTAGCCTAGGCTGCACAGTGAAGAAGGAAACTCTGGGACCCCAAGGAAGAAAGAAAGAGAGAGGGAAGAAAGGAGGGAACCAAATTGGGTACAGTATTTCCAGCACACAGAGCTTCAGCTCCTGGGAAAGGTGACAAAAAGGATAAATGAGGGCTGGGGAGATGGCTCAGTCAGTAAAGTCTTGGCACATAGGCATAAAGATGTGAGTTCAAGCCTTTAATCCCAGCACTCGGGAGGCAGAGGCAAGTGCATCTCTGTGAGTTCAAGGCCAGCCTGGTCTACAGAGAGAGTTCCAGGACCCCATGGCTATACAGACCAAGACAAGACCAGTGTCTTGGGAAAAGAAAAAAAGATGTGAGTTCAATCCCCAGAACCCATGTGAAAAAAGTCAGGTTCTAGGATTACACAATAGCTGCACAGCTATACTCTCAGGGCCCCAGCCTTAATTATTCTAGCTCCACCCTTAGGCTAGCCCTGAAAGACTAACTCATAGGGTAAAAATAAGTCAAAGATACTTACAGACAGACGTCATCCTTATTTATCTGTATGGAGACAGCTGAGACCATTCTTTATGGACAGTCCCGCAGCAACTGGGCAGGGCTGGCTGTAAAGGCACTGACTCACCCAGTAGCTGCATGCCAGAGTCAGAGATGAACTGGCTTGTTAAAGGCACAGGTGAGGTGTTGGCTTGAAAGTGATACCCTGTCATGCTCCCGGATTCTGCATCCTAAATTAATGGGCATTATGTGTCACTGTGTCCCCAGTTGGTGAAATAAAAGGGTGCACCGAGAAAGGAGAGGAGAGGCACTCCCATGGGCCCTTATTGTCACCAGCCACCAAGGGGCATTTTGTGCTTTTTGTCTGGCTACTCTTGGTTCTACTCGTTAGGAGATTCGAGCTCCCAGAGGGCTTGTTCCTCCACCAGAGGCTCAGAAACAGCCCTGTGGGAATATAAAGTATTGCTTCTACTCACTCACTCTAGGCTTCCCACACTAAGGATCAAACAGACAGTAAGAGTTACTATTTCCGGCAGATTTAATTGGCCTTGGTCTTGATGAGGAGGTAGGGCTAGGATAAGCACTGGGGATGGGGGGGGGTGTTATATGTGACATTCAAATGATACTATTGGGTACCTGTCAGAGTACTTCTTTGCTTGATTCTGCTGTGGAACTCTGCCCTCTGGACATGACATGACTGTTGCTGTCTTGAAGTCAGAACAGCTTTGATTACCCACGTGAAACCCTCCCAAGATTGGATTCATTAACATTCCCTCGTGGAGGCAGGGTGCTCAAGATGATCTCAAGGACCCACGCCACGCTTCCCCAGGAATATATATATATACATATATATATATACATATATATATATGTATATATATCCCGTGAGTTACGTCAATTAAACTGATTGGTCCACCAGGCTAGATTTTGGCAGAACCACTGCTTTGGTCTATTGCTTGCTCTTAAGTGGGGATACATAGAAATAAAGAAAGAAACATACCAGGAAAAGTCACACAGTAACAGGAAGTAGTCAATTCATGACCCTGGCAAAAAGGACCTGGTAACGAAGGTTCAGATCCCTCAGGAATAAGAATATTCATCATGGTATCAGATAAGCCACCTACACTGACAGTTGGTCTCCAAGGATGAAGACAGTCTAGACTGGCCAGTGAAGAAAGGCGCCATTAAGGATTAGGTACTACCGGTGCATCCGTGAGTGCATGCATGCGTGTGTGGCATCTCTATGTCTGTGTTTGAGTATGGAGGCCAGAGGTCAACATCAGGTGCCATCCTCCAGGAGCTGTCCACCTTGGTTTTTGAGACAGGATCTCTCCCTGGGACTCCAGATTTGCCAATTAGGCTTGGCCCAGGGATTACAATCATGAGCCACCATGCTGGGCTTTTTAAATGTGGGAATTGGACTGGGGTCCTCATGATTTTGCGGCAAGTACTTTGCTGACTGAGCCATTTCCCCAGCCCTCACCTTCATGTAAGTGTTTCAGTATGAAGCCCTGTGTGCTGGAGAAACTGCTCCCCAAATTGACTCAGTGAAGCAAGTGTGTCTGAGGGACACGGGTGGAGTGTGACAAATGCTGTGGGTGCCCGGCCCCAATGTCAAGGACCTTAGCTGGAGCATTCTTTCCTCTTGACTGTGGAAGTGCTGGCAGCTGACAGCTGGGTGAGGAGCCCCTCAGTGGAGATTGCCTTCCAGTTTAGGATGCTTGCCCCACCCGAGGTCATGACCCCAACCCAGGGACATCTTCTGTCCTGTGACTAGCCAATGTGGGAATACAAAGTTCTGAACCCACTCATCTCAACTGGGAAAAAATATTTAAGGGCCATCTCAGCTCCAAGAGGTCCTTGTGGTATCAACTGAGTCTTGGCTGCAAAGGTCCAACTTTTCCTTCTGTCCAATTCTGTGTGCCCCTCCCCCTGGGGTGTAGTTTCTGAGAGCGCTCCTCAATAAACTTCCTACATGCAAATATCTGCCTCAGGGTCCGTTTCCCAGGAAACCTGGCCGGTGACAAACTGTTTTACAGTAGTACTCTTGGGCACAGCGAACGTGAAATACTGTGTAGGGCTGTCGTGGCTGACGAGTTATTGTTTCCTTCCTTAGAGCTTGGAGCAATCCTCATGAGTCCGAAAAATCAACACCGGTGACTTCGAAGAAGACATTTCTATTGGTCTGTCTTTCCCTGGCCATCCTGGGAGGGAGATTTGCCATTGATCAATTACACAATGCCACCCCTCAACTCCCCACCCACACATACACACTGCATCCTAAGGATCCTGGCATTAATTTTTCTGCTCCCCTGCCCCATCAGGTTAATACCCCCCCCCCAAACACACACACACCCTGCCGGAGACTAACTCATAGAGTAAAAATAGGTGAGAGCTAGCTACAAACAGAATGGCATTCAGGTGCCATTCTTATTTGTCTGTGAAGAGACAGCTGAGACCAGTGTTAACGTATAGTTCTGAGGTAACTCAGTGGGACTGACTGTAAAAGTTGAATAGTGTGTGACGTTTTAGGCCGAGAGAAACCTGATGAGACTCACAGCCCATCTTTCCATTGATCTTTGGAGTATCTCCAGCACTCGGTACCAGCCTTTACAAGATGCCCATTTATTTAGGGACAAAGGAAAGGAAGACTACAGGGGCATGCAAGTCCTTCCTGTCTGTGAACATTCTCTGCTGACTCTTTGGTGGCAAAGGCAGACAGACCCATTAGCAGATAAGTGGCTTACCGTACCCATTCTGTAAATCATCCACCAGAAACCTAAGCATTTGAAATGGCCAGGCAGACCTTCTGGCCCTTCCTACAGAGGAGGTCCATACAGTGAAGGTATTGAGCCCTGGCATGTGTCAACAGTATTATTCTAATATTAAGTCTCTATTCAAAAGGGCGAGGTGGCTGGCACACGCCTTTAATCTCAGCACTTGGGAGGCAGAAGCAGGTGGATCTCTGTGAGTTCAAGGCCAGCCTGGTCTATAGAGTGAGTTTCAGGACAGCCAGGGCTACACAAAGAGACTCTGTCTCGAAAAACCAAAACCAAAACCAAACAAAAAAGTCTCTGTTTTCAGGCTGGGTGTGGTGGGGCATGCTTTTGAGCCAGCAGAGGCAAGAGGCAAGCACATCTCCGTGAGTTCAAAGCCAACTTGCTCTAGAGAGTGAGTTCCAGGACAGCCAGGGCTACACAGAGAAACCCTGTCTCAAACAAACAAATAAACAGGAATCTATTCTCAGGGCCTGGTGAGATGGTTCACCAGTTAAGGCACTTGCTGCTGAGTTCAATATCTGAGGTCCCATGTAGTAGAAAGAAAGAACTAATTCCCCAAAGTCACCCTCTGACCTCCACACATGGGCCATGGCATGCCCCCCCCCCACCAACACAAATAAATTTAATTTGAAATAATAATAATAAAGTCTATTCTTGTGTTCCTGTGAACTGGTCCCAGATATATGTACTATAGTCAATGTAACAACTTGGCTAATTGACCATATATTGTGGAAGCTACCAGTCACCAACTATTGGTCATTGACACTGGAGCTGACCCTCAGCTTGCAAGCTTACCTGGTATTTGAAAGACACAGCCATACTTTGGCTCAGCCCTGGCAGAATGCCATGAAACAAAAAACAAGGAACACAAACAGTAGGAATTATTGCCAGACCCATGGCAAGACTTACCAAAAATAAAAGAGACGTGAATAAAATACAAAAAGAGAAAGACGTAACTACAGAGAGAAAAAAAACGATAATTAAAAGGGGGAAAAACAATGTAAATCTCTCTGAACAACTGAAATAGAAAACAAAAATACAATAAAGTCCTAGTAATCTATAAAATGTCAATGTTTAATCAAAAAGATGACTATTTCTAAGCCAACAAATATTTAGAGATTAAAGACCCCCCCTTTCTGGGAGCTTCAGGTGAGCTCTCTTGCAGTCCATTTGAATATATTAATAATAAAACTTGAGTCACCAATAGTGCATTGGTGTCACGTTAAGGAAAGAAATCAAAGCACTTCCCCTTGGTGTCATTTAACCAAGAGCGAGTCTAGCTTTGAATTTTCTTTCATCTCCCCGTGCCTTCCGTCCTTCTGTCTTTCTGTTGTATGAATTTGTGCCTGCTGGAATAAGAATGTCCTGTGAGTCCAACTGACCCCAGTTGATCCAGATAACAAACATCATTGTTTTTTTTTTTTTTGGTTTTTCGAGACAGGGTTTCTCTGAATATCTCTGGCTGTCCTGGACTCGCTTTGTAGACCAGGCTGGCCTCGAACTCACAAAGATCCGCCTGCCTCTGCCTCCCAAGTGCTGGGATTAAAGGCGTGCGCCACCACCGCCCGGCAACAAACATCATTGTTTATCAAGCAATATCCGTGTGTTGTGCTCAACATTTATGGTGGACATTAATTTTATAAGATTGCTTTCCACCTCTGTATTTGCTGCTTTCAGCAAATGATACAAATGTATTATTTTGGGTCAGGGGCATGGAAGAGTGCATAATTTAAGATTACAGTTAAGCATCAGTTTAGGTTGTAAAAGCTAATGGGAAATTCAAGGCAAGTAAGATTGGCTGTTACATTGTTCTCTTAAAAGTAGGTTAAATAAACAGGCTGAGTACACAGCACTCTTGAATTTTAAATGACCTCAAGGTGTGTAGTTAACTCTAGCTGTGAGGTCCAGCAAAGGTTCCAGTCTCTTAGAATGTTAGAGATGTTTTCATGGCAGTATTTCACCACCACATTCTGTGAAACATTTTGTAAATTTTATTGCATTTCCTTATTTATTTAGGGGTGTGAGCTTATACCACAGCTCACATGTAATGAGTTCTCTCTTTCTATTGTGTGGGTCCTGGGCATCAAACTCAGGTTGACAGGCTTGGCAGCAAGCTCTTTTATCTGTTGAACCATCTCCCCAGACCTAATTCTGGGAAACTTTTAAGAAATGTTTGGCCGGGCCATGGTGGCCCACTCTTTTAATCCCAGCACCCTGGTGGCAGAGGCAGGCAGATCGCTGCAAGTTTGAGGCCAGCCTGGTCTACAGAGTTCCAGGACAGCCAGGACTACGTGGAGAAATGCTGTCTCTAAAAAACCAAAAAGAAAAAAGAAAAATGTTTGATTCTGGGTTGATATGATCCCCTGCCCAGAGACTGGTCTCACCCATTTTAATTAATGTAATTAAGATAACTCCCTACAGGTGCACTCAGAGACCCATCTCCCTTGTGATTCTAACTAGATTCTGTCAAGTTGACAATTAACAGTAACCACTACAGATGGACTAGCAGATGATGGATAGAGTAGTGTCATTTACCCAGTGCCGACAGTTCATATGTCTCCCAAACGGGCTCTCAAAGGGCCCAGATGTGCTACAAGAGCCGATGGCACTATGGCCCTGGGAGTGTGTTAAGAGAATCTCTCTGGAATGAGATTCTGATGGAGGAATGTCATTTCTGTCACTGCTCCTATTGGCTAGCAGGGCAGCTGAGCACTCTTCCAACTGGCCCCAATCGCAAACCATGGCAGCTGGCAGCCTGATGAACAAAACAAAAGAGCTAAGGAATGAGTAACCTCAGCCTTTGGTCTTTCCAAGAGGCACCTAGCCAAAGACATATAATAGCAATTTAACTGGCATACGTAGTGATTCGACACACTCACCTGCATGGTGAACCATCTTGGCAGAGACTATTTTTTCAAGTTTTGGTCAAAGCACTTTGAAGGGGGTCTGAGAGGTGGCTCATCAGGTAATAGCATTTACAAAGCAAGTAGGAGGACCTAGGTTCAAGTCTTCAGAACCGATGTGAAAATCCAGGCTTGGTCAGACACACTTTTAACCCCACAACTGTGCACAGTAGACAGAGATGAAAGGGTTGCCGGGGCTTACTGGCCATCAGCCTAGATCCAGGTTCAATGAGAGACCATGTCTCAAAAGAATTTGGCAGAGATAGAGCAATATGCTTACTGCCCCACCACACACACTCATGTACACCACACACATACATTACAGACAACAACAATGGAACACTAAGGTAGCATTTGCTGGGCTGGAGAGATGGCTCAGTGATTAAGAGCACTGGCTGCCTTTCCAGAGGACCCAGGTTCAATTCCCAGCACCCACATGGCAGCTCACAGCTGTCTATAACCCCAGGTCCAGGAGATCTGGCATATACACACACACACACAGAAAGAAGAAAGGAAGGAAAGAAGGAAGAATACTAAGGGGCTAGCAAAATCTCCCAAAGAGTAAAGACACCTCCTGCCAAGACTGGCTACCTGAATCTAACCCCCCGCCCCCATAACCCACATATTGGAAGGAGAGAACCAATTCCTGCAAATGATCCTCTGGACTTTGCAAGCTTGCCACGTGTACTGTTTCCTGCACACAGTAAACAAACAAATAAATAAGGGAATGAATGATAAATAAATGTTTAAGAACAAAAAGATTTGTCATAAACAAGTAGGAGACTCATCTCCTCCAATATGACTACTAAAGGATCTTAGGCACTCCCACAATGCAGACCAGGCTAGCCTCAGAGATCTGCCTGCCTCTGCCTCCTGAGTGTTGGGATTAAAGGCATGTGCTATCACATTTGGCTGTATTTATCACCTTTTTTCCCATTGCAGTTTCTTCCACATTATATTTGACACCATTCCTGTTGGTTGTGTCATTTCTATTGGTGGTGATGGTGTGTTATTACCATCTTCACTTGCTTTCTATCTCATTTCTGTGTCTGTTTTGCCTGTATTTATGGTGGTTGCTATTCACACTTTTTCCACATGGTACTAGGAAACAAGCCTGACACTTGGAGCAGGTCGGCTATATACTACGGTACTGAACAGGGTACTCCCAACCCAGTTAAGGGAAATTGCACCTCATTCCACCCATGAGCCAGCCCCATTGAAGCCTCAGTGAACATCTCAACTAAGGGAGAAGGCTCACAAGTTGGTTCAGCAGGTAAAGGCACTTATTACCAAGCGCAGAAATCTGAGTATAATCCCTGGAACATGCATGGTTGAAAGAAAGAATCAACTCATCATATAAGTCATTCTCTAGCTTTCACATTTACTTTATGCATTCACTTGTGCATGCACAAATACACACTAGACAGACAGACAGACAGACAGATAGATGTAATTTCAAAAAAAGAGTTGGGTTGATCTGGGTGTGTTGGCATACACCTTGAATCCCTGCACTTGGGAAGCTGAGGCATGAGGATCTCAAGTTCATGGTCAATCTGAACTACATAAGACCTTTTCCTTTTTTTTGTTTTTTTTTTTGTTTTGTTTTTTCAAGACAGGGTTTCTCTGTGTATCCTTGGCTGTCCTGGACTCACTTTGTAGACCAGGCTGGCCTCGAACTCACAGAGATCCACCTGCCTCTGCCTCCCAAGTGCTGGGATTAAAGGCATGTGCCACCACGCCCAGCAAGACCTTTTCTCAAAAAGACTGCTGGAGTGATGTTTGATTTCAGTCCTGTTTTAACTTGGCAGATTGTAGAAGCAATTGGTTAATTAAATTATTTGTCAATATTTAAATTATTGTTAATTGGTCATCGGTGTTAATCCTTAACCCACCATTATAAATGAGCACACATAGACACCTTATGGATTTTAACAAGCCTGGGCCCGAATTGAGCAATCTTGGTTCATATAAGCTAGCCCTTAATTCTATTTCCCAAATATGACCCCATATATACACACATCCCCTGGGCTGTTATTCCCCACACCATGCCAATGTTCCAGGCCACATGGAATGATGTTCTTTTCTCTAAACCATGGCTTGTGTTCCCTTTCTGTTCTTTGCTCCTTCCCTTGGAGGCTTCTTTTCCCATGAACTTCTCTGCTTAGAAGCCCACCCACCTTGGTCCTGCCCACCTCAGTCTTTGCTGATTTTCAGGGCTCAGTATTTATTTAACCAATCAGAGACAAGCAAGGTAACAGCATTACTTGATGTACAGCAAGCAAGCTTCTGGGAGCAGGTTAATTAACATTTAGAATGCATAACATCACCCAATCAATTCCCTCCTTTTGTCTAATAAAAAGGCTATTTTTTAGACTCATAGTAAAAACAGTAAGAACAAATATGAAACAATCAAGAAAACCATATATAAAAGTTACACACATAATGTTTAGCCTATTTGAATCAGACAATTTTGTAGAAGAAAAAAAAAGCATCTATCTTGGTGTCTCCAAAGTTCTGAACCTAAATATTTTCATCATATGCTATATTTATAAACCCAAAGATTTTATTTAGACTTAAAAATATCCTCTTAAATCCTAAACAACTCAAGTTCAATCAAATTTTATAACTATTATGCCTTCAACCCCATCAAAGACATAAGAGAGATAAAGTTATTATTTGAGTGAATAGGAAGCATGTGGGGGCTGGGATTTGAACCCGGGTCCTCTGGAAGAGCAGCCAGTGCTCTTAACCGCTGAGCCACCTCTCCAGCCCCTAGAAGTGAGTATGATAAAAGCACATTGTGTATAGGTGTTAAATGTCACTATGAAACCCATTATTTTGCTTTTATCATATTCACCTTCTTTACCCTATCTTGTCCTCCTACCTACATAATTGATCACCCCAACCCCAAAGAGGCCCCCTTTTACTTTTATCTCTTTTTTTCAATGTTTGTTTTTCTCTGAGACAGGGTCTCACTGTATAACCCTAGCTAACCCTGAAACCCATTATGTACACAAGGTTGGCTTCAGACTCACAGAGACCTACCTGCCTCTGGTTCCTGAGTACTACCTTGGTTTATTTTTTTAACTTTTTGTTTTGTTTTATTTTTATTTTGTGTGCGTGTGTGCACACAGACACACCACATGAGTACAGATGCCCTTGTGAGTATGTGTGTGTGTATGTATGTATGTTTGTGGTGTGCCACATGAGTGCAGGTGCCTTAGGAGGCCAGAAGGTGGCACTGGAGCCTCTGGAGCTGGAGTTACACATGGTGGTGAGCCATCCAATGTGGATGCTAGAAATTGAATTCAGGTCCTCTGGAAGAGCAATAAGCACCCTTTTTGTTTGTTTTTGTTTTGTTTTTTTTGAGACAGGGTCTTCTGTGTATACCAGGCTGCCCTGGACTCATTCTGTAGACCAGGCTGGCCTTGAACTCACAGAGATCTACCTGCCTCTGCCTCCCAAGTGCTGGGATTAAAGGCATGCGCCACATATCCAGCCATTATAGGCAGCTTCAAACTGCCATGTGGGTGTTGGGATTTGAACCCAATTCCTTCGGAAGAGCAGCCAGTGCTCTTAAATGCCGAGCCATCTCTCTAGTCCCCCAATAAGCACTTTTAACCAGTGAACCATATCTAGCCCCTCTCCCAAGTTTTTATAGGAGTTTTATGTGACTTGAATTACCATGAGTCAGTCCTCAGGGCCCTCTTGTTTCTAAAGGAATGTCCCCCACCAGCCATGGCCAGAATCAACTCTACACTGGAAAACATTAACAGTTACAGCTATGTAGCATCAGAAGGCATTGCTCATTCTAGGGGAGGGGTGGCTGAACAGCTGCCCTAGGTTCCAAGCCATTAATCCAAATCCCCATCACCACCACCAGGTGTATTTTAGTCTTGGTGTCCTGTGTTCACTGTTCATGGTCTAGTTGGACAAAACATTCCTCCTTCTGACCTTTGGCAACTATTATTCTGACACACTGTGTACCATCCCCTGATAGGCAGGTATACAGCCTTGGCTCCCAGGAGCTCATACACCAAGCCTGAAGACAATGTAAGCAATAACCAGAAAGTTGGAGAGGGGCATCCATCCTCCATGAAAGAAGGTCCACATAATTCAAAGAACTTAAGTTCTCATTCTTTTTTATAAAGTTACTTTTTTTTTTAATCCTAGCACTCAAGAAAAGAGAGACAAGTGAATCTCTGTGAGTTCTAGGCCAGCCTGATCTACATAGTGAGTTACAGGACAGCAAGGGCTATGTAGAGACCCTGTTTCTTTTTTCTTTTTTTTTTTTATAAAGATTTATTTATTATGTATACAGTGTTCTGTCTGCAGGTATATCTGCAGGCCAGAAGAGGGCACCAGATTTCATTATGGATGGTTGTGAGCCACCATGTGGTTGCTGGGAATTGAACTCATGACCTCTGGAAGAGCAGCCAGTGCTCTTAACCGCTGAGCCATCTCTCCAGCCCGAGACCCTGTTTCAAAAATAAAAAAATAAAGAGATAGTTAGATGATAGATAGATAGATGTTTTTATTATTTTATGTGTATGGGTGTGTTGTCTGCATGTACCTCTGTGCACCACATGCATGCCTGGTACCTGAGGAGGCCAGAGAGGGTGTTGAATCCCATTAAACCGATGTTACAGACAGTTTCCAGCTGCCGTATAGGTACTGTGAATTGAACCCAAGCCCTCTGGAGGAGCAGCCAGTGTTCTTAATCACTGAGGCATCTCCCCAGCCCCCAGGAGCTAGTTAATAAAGTGCTTGCCTGGCAAGCCAAGGACCTGAGTTTGATCCCCAAACACTATGAGAGGGGGAAAAACCAAAAAGGCCGGCATAAGGTCTGATGGTACACAGTTTATAATCCAGTACTGAACAGGCAGAGATAGAGATCAGCCAGCCTAGCCTACCTAGTCAGTTAGAGGTCAGTGAGAGATCCTTTCTCAAAAAAACAAGATACATGGCTTCTCAGGAAGGACACAGTCTGATTTACAGCACTCACAAGCACATGCACAAAGTAAGTTCACATTCTCTATCTCTGTCTCTGTCTGTCTCTCTGTCTCGGTCTCTCTCTCTCTCTCTCTCCCTGTGTGTGTGTGGGGGTGTTTTCATGTGTGTGTATGTGTGTTGACATGGGAAGACCAGAGGTAAATGTTAGGTATCTTCCTCAATCTCTTTCCACCTTGTTCTTCAAGACAGGGTCACTCACTGAACCTGGAGCAAAACTGGCTGGCCAGCAAGTCCCCACAGATCCTTCTCTGTCCACCTCCCCAGCACTTGGATTACAGGCAGGAGCCACTGAGCCTGGTTTTTATGTGGATGCTCGGTATTGTACCTGGTCCTCATCCTTTCATAAGGAGCGCTTTATCCACCCAACCATCTCTCAACCCAAAGGTCTCATTCTTTACAAAGAATTCACCTCTTTACTACTTCAGTGCACTTTGGTTTTCAAGAGCTGGACATGGCAGATGTGTCTACCGAGAGACCTTAGTCAACAGTTGTTAGGGGGGCAGTTGATACACCTAGGTCCCTTGTCTCATAAAGGGGGAATTCTGAAGAGCAACATTATAGAGCTATTCCCTACTCCTAAACCAGAATGAAGTTACTCCAGACCCCACCCCAAACCCTGGCTGGGTTTATCTGAAGTGGACTGTTGATTTGGCTTCTTCCATAATCTGAAGTAACTGAATGCAGAGTGACCTGCTGACTGGCACAGGACCCTTCCTTCCCTGTGTCAATGGCGGCAGCGTTGGCCGGCAGCAGGAAGAACTCTCAAATTCCAGATGGGATTCCCCTCTCACACATCTTCCCTAGGCACTGCTCAGCAGACATGCTGAGTCATGGCAGGTGCCCTCCTCCAGGCCTTGTTCCCACATCCTGTCATCCACAAGCACTGGGGTGGGGACCTCCATCTAATTGAGCCCTCATCCCTGAGGCCTTCTCTACCTTTCCCCACAACTGTTTCACCTAAATAGATAATTCCTGAGCAAAGCAGGCATGTTGCTGATGCAGATGTAGGGAGTAGAGGCCATTACTGACCCCAGGGACTATTTCACAGAGATATTCAGCAGCTGAACCCAGAGGAATGAGATAAATGGTTCACCTCCCTCCCACCTGCTAGGCAAATACCACAGATAGTTCCCATAACAGAAACAGCACCTGGCCCTGAGGTCCACTGGGTGGGAAGGAGGTCAATCTGCCAACACTCCTGCACTGGCCAAACACCACAGAGGGTCATTTTGCAGATAGAAGCTGTGGGCCTTGTAGGAAATCTCCAAACCTTATGCCCCTCAGGCTAAAAACCTGGAATGAGAAGAGATACCTGGCAGGACTGATACGGAGATCAAAGGGTTATCCAGATGTTATTGTAGGCACAGGCAAGTAGACAGAAGGGTGAGTAATGAGATACAGGATGAGAAAAGCAGAAAGTCCATGGAGGTGACACAAACCAGGAAACTGGGGACATCTACACATGCTAGTTAGTTTTCTGGATTGACTTGGCTGAACTAAGGGACACCCAGATAGCTGATGTACATTATAAAGTTATAATAGTGTACTCATTGTTTGGGGCTTGTCTGAGGCTGTTTCTGGAAGAGGGTAGAATTTAAGTTGGCAGACTGAGGAACACAAATGAAAGGGTAAGGGATGCACAGCACATGTGCTTCTGTTGCATCCTTCCTTGCACTGGAAGGTCCAGCTTCTGGCCTTGGCTGTGGTGGCCCTGGTCCATGAGCCTTTGGTCTCAGACCAGGACTTACACCCTCAATTGTTTTGTTTTGGTTTGGTTTTGAGTGTCTATTGGTCCTATTTCTGTGGAAAATCATAAGACAACACAAGGGAGATGTGACAAGTTGAGTTCTCCAGAATCAGGATGGGGTAGGTAACTTCTGAAGGGTAATATGTTTATTATGGATCAAACCCTGTGAAAAGAAGTAGGAGATGCCAGGAGTGGGTAGGATGAGAAATTGAACTGGGGTGTGGGCTTGGTGAAGCCCTAGGTAGCCTGGCAGAAAGCTCTAGACTCTATACTCTAGAGCGAAGCTCATTGAGTAGAGTTCTGCATTAGGCTAAGCTAGACTGACAAGGCCAGCCATTGTCCCTCTTCATGCTCTCAAGCCATGTCTTTCTTCTTGGTCATCTGGTGTGGACTGCCTGGAGGTGGATGTGTCCTGAAGTGAGGTGGCACTCTTGTCTAGGAGACTATAAGAGCTGACAGCTGGGAACTATCTGCTCTTTTGGCCCTTCATGGATAGATAACAAGGATTTCTCTTGAAGAAGGATCGGGTGACAAATTTGCCTTTCACAAGAAGGATTGGGCATACTAGAAAAAGTGGTTGTTCCAACCACTCATTAATTCCGTATCCACCAAGACAGTCAGCTAGCCAATTGATAGCTATTACTGGGGACTTATTTTATGCTGTAGCTGTGGAAAGATGCCAAGACCAACAAGATAGGCTGCATTGTGGTTTGGGTACCCCCAGGAGCAGGTCCCAAGATGAGAAGACAGTGCTAGCCCAGCTCATTGGCATATATACAGACAACCCCAGCACTTGAAAGGCCTGAGAGAAAAAGGACTTCAAAGCCAGCCTGGGCTACATGAGTTCATGTATGAAAAAAGGGAAAGAAGAAGAGGAAGAAGGAAGGAAGGAAGGAAGGAGAGAGAGAGAGAGAGAAAGAAAGAAAGGAAAGAAAGAAAGGGAAAGAAGTTGAGGAAGAGAAAAGTGTCGAGTACTAATTTCTGGCTAATTTGGGAGGAGCCAGGAGTACCAAAAGGAGAATGAGGAGGTGTGTCAGAGAAAAATGAATTAAGAAAATGAATTCTGGATTTATGGGCTGGATAGATGGCTCAGTCATTGAAATCTCTGCTGTGCAAGCATGAGTTTAGATCCCCAGAACCCTGTAAAAACCCAGATGTGGCAGTACACACCTGTAATCCCAGTACTGAGAGTTGCGGTGGGTGGGTGGGTAGAAGATGGTAACAGGCAGATCCCCAAAGCTCTGGCTGCCAGTCAGTGAGCTTCAGGTTCAGCAAGAGACCCTATGGCAAAAATAAAAGTTGTGGCTAAGATGGCTCGTGAGTGGAAGTGCTTGCTGCTGAGTCTGATTACCTGGGTTCAAGCCCCAAGACCAACCTAGTGGAGAGAAGGAACCTACTCTCAAAAGTTGTCTATCGTGATGTATGTGTGCATGTATGCCAGTGTGGCACGCGCGCGCACACACACACACACACAGGCATACAAATATAAAAATGCAATGACAAAAAGGTTTAAGAAGAACAAAGGTGGGACCAGGTGTAGTGGTGAGTGTTTTAATCATAGCATTTAGGAGTCAGAGACAGAGCTCTGTAAGTTCGAGGTCAGTATGGCCTTGAAGAAAACAAAATAAACAAGGTGGAATATGATTGAAGATGACATGCCCCCCCCCGTGTTGACCTTTGACCTCCACACACAAGCACACACATTAAGCACATATTTAGCTAACAAGTATAAACACCACACACACAGACACAAAAATGTGAGCTTTAATGGTCAGTGCTGTGAGCCCCTGGGATACATTTCCACAGAGAACTTGAAACAGAACCCAGGCTTTTCCTTATCCAAAAGAGCCAGAGTGCTCAAACACCAGTTGACATCAGGCAATGGCTGAAAATTGCTCTTTGAAACATCGGTGCCTGGCACTTTCAGATTGCTCTGTGTCACTGAGTGTGGAAATGGTAAGGATGGGGAGACAAGAACTGGAGGTGAGGGGAGAGGCTGTAGCGGCAGGTGCTGAGCTCACAAACTTTACAGACTGGGGAACAGATCATCAGAAAACAGACTGGCATGCCAGGGATGGTGGCACATACCTTTAATCCCAGCACTCAGGAGGCAGAGGCAGCCGGATCTCTGAGTTCGAGGCCAGCCTGGTCTACAGAGGGAGTCCATGTCAGCCAGAGATACACGGAGAAACCCTGTCTTGAAGAAAACAAAAAACAAAAAAGAGGAAGAAGAAAGAAAATAGACTGTCCAAACACAGTAACGTGTGCTGACTTTAAACGTGGCATACAACTAAAGCCCATGTTATAGTCTGGATCTTAAATGTCTCCCAGAGTCCATAAGTATAAAGGTTTGGTTTCTACCCTTTGGCACTACTGGGAGATGGAGGAACAATTAGATGGTGGGAACTGATGGATCACCAGGGATGTACCCCTTAAGGGGATATCGGGACCCTGAGCTTTCCTCTCTCCTTCTGTTTCTGGACACCACGGAGAAGAAGAGTTTTGTCTCATATATGTTCCTCACCATGAAGTAATGGCTGGCCGTGGCAAAAGAACAGGCCAAACACGGACAAGAAAGCATTGGCCTGGAAGAAAGAGCAGGGAAAGAGCCTTGGAGGATTCCACAGCTGGACTGCTTCAAGACTTCAAGTCATCTAGGGCAAAGAGAACGCTGACAACAGGTAAAGGAGGGAGAATGGAGGAGTGAGACTGGGAGGGAAAGTGGCTCTAGAACAAGGAAAGCCTGAAGGAGGCTTTCTACATTCTATGCAGGGATGGAGGAGGCTCTGTCATGGACTGGATTGATTGTCTAGAGAAATCGCAGTGACTGCACAACAGAGAATGGGTTTAAGGAAATAGGACTAGTGGTGGTGGAGGAGAGCAGAGGGCCCAAAGGGGCTATGAAGAGAGAGAAAGCAAAAGTGATAAAGAACACACCGGGCCTTATCTAACAGGAAGAAGAGAGAGAGGCCTGGAGGTCAATCATGGATTCCCATCCCTTCCACCACACATTGGAGACAGGATCAGCAAAAGAATTTTCATAAGATAAGCCCCCGCTCCAGCCACAAGCTGAATGAGTCACAGAGTGCCATGTCTGTCACTTCCTTGAGCATGTTCTCTGGCCAAAGTTACACAACAGGCTGGACATTTGGATCCAAACCCATTTTCAATGAGAAGATTCACCCTACTTTAATTTCTAAGGTATCCAAAGAGTTAAAAATAGTCTTTCCAAGCCGGGCATCGGTGGCGCACGCCTTTAATCCCAGCACTTGGGAGGCAGAGGTAGGCAGATCTCTGTGAGTTCGAGGCCAGCCTGGTCTACAATGTGAGTCTAGGACAGCCAGAGCTGTTATATAGAGAAACCCTGTCTCGAAAAACAAAACAAAAAAAAAATAGTCTTTCCAACTTGGTGTGGTGGCACATGCCTTTCAGCAATTGGGAAGCAGAGGCAGGCAGATCTCTGCGAGTTCGAAGTCAACCTGGTCTACAGCGTGAGTTCCAGGACAGCAAGGTCTACACAGACAAACCCTGTCTCGAAAAACAAAACAAAACAAAACAAAAAAATCTTCCTGAGCCACGTGGCAGTCCAAGCACTGAGGGACTTGAGGCAAGAAGATTGAGAGTTCAAAGTCAGCTTGGGCTACATAGCGAGACCTTATTTTAATAAAAATTAAAAAAAATGCAGGCCTCTGGAGATGATGCAGCCAGTGGAGTGTTTGTCACACAAGCATGAGGACCTGAGCTTCATGCCCAGCACCCACATTACAACAAAACTCAGCAGTACACACCTGTAATTCCAGCCCTGGGAGGTAGAGACAAGACAGTCCTGGAATCTCACTAGACAGGCAGCCTAGCTGAATTGACAGACTCTAGATTCAGTGAGGCGCCCTGTCTCAAAAATTAAGGTGAAAGAAAAGAAAAAGATGGGGAGCAATTGAAATCCATTGTCAACCTCTGACCTCCATCCTTGCACACTTGCACATACATGCACTTGCTCACGAATGCTCGAGCACATACACACGGAGGGAAACATATATACACACATGCACACAAACAGCAAAAGGTATTTATTTCCACAGGTACTGGGTTGTTTTAGCTTTCTCTTTTCCCCAGTGCTGAGTTTGTTGGCTTTTTGAACAGTAAACACCAGTGCTGTTTGTCTTATTTTTTCCTGACAGGCACCAAAAAACAAGCTGTATCCCACAGAGGTAAGGTTGGGAGCAGCAAGGAACCAGGAACTAAATACTCCATTTCTTCAGTTGTTGCACTAATTTTGGCATCTGGCTATGATGATGCCCCTCCCACCAAAGAAGTCTATTCTGGAAAAAGCAAACACCCTTTCCACTTACAGCCCAACAGCAAGAACTTAACCACAGAGCAGTATTTAGCTGCAGGCAAAGTTGAGAGGTGTAATTTTTAACTTCAGGTGGCCATGTACCCAGCTAACAAACTCAGCCTTTAGAAACACTTTTGATTTAATTTGTTTTTTCTGTGTGTGAGGTGGTGTCTATTTGCATATGTGCAGGTGCATACACACACACACACATATACACACACACACACACATATACACACACACACACCATGGTGTGCACACACGATGGTGCTCAGGCATGTCCCACAGATGCACACGTTCATTCATGCAGGCACAGGGGCTAGAAGAGGACAGACATCACTCTCTGCTTATATTCCCTTGACATAAGGTCTCACTGGACTGAGCTTAGAGCTAAGCTAGCAGTTAGCAAGCCCCACTGATCCTCCAGTCTCTGCTCCCTGCAACCCCAACTACAACCCCCACTCCTTCACCCACCCCCACCCCTGGAAAAAAAAGATATTTTGTTTGTATTAGTTAGCTTTTGCTGACTAACAACTAGCCCCAGCAGTTGACAGCCAGAAGCAACTGCATTTTGGTTTCTCATAGTTCTGTTAGACAGGCATCTCTGTTCCATGCGGTAGGTACTATCTACAGGATCTTGACCAGAGCTGGAAAACCCAAAAGGCCACCCTCACACAGCCAGTGCCTCTGTTGGGGCAGTTCAGATAACCAGAGCTACCTGGAAGGAATGTGTCTTTCTCTTTGGGAGTTAGTAAACCCCTTTAATAGATATGGGGCCTTGGTTCCCATCCAAGTGGCTCCTCTTTCCAGCAGGATTGCTTGAACTTCTTCAGGTACGACTTGAAAGCCCTTCCAGGCAAAAGTAGAAATGACACCAGGGCTTCTTAAGGCCTGCACTCAGGTGCACATGTGTGTATGTGTGCATGAAAACACACATACATACACAAATATCACTTCTGTTTTAAAGAATCAATCATTTGGATCCCCCCCCCAAGACTTATATATGAAAAGCTTTGTCCCCAGCTTAGTACTACTGGGAAATGTCAGAAGCTGCCAGGATTGTAGGCCCTAGCTGGGGGGAAGTAGGTTACTTGGGGGCATGCCCTTGAAGGGGCTCCTGGTAGCTGAGCCCCTCCTCTTCTCTCTCCCTGGCTTCTTTGGCACATGGCAGACAACTTTGTGCCACCATACAATTTCCACTGGGAAGGAGCCAAAGACTGTAATGAGACCCTCCAAAACCGTGAACCTGAAGAAACCTTTCCTCTTTATAAGTTAAATACCTTAGGCATTTGTTACAGACACTGAACACATACAAAATTGGATCTGTGATTTTATACCTGCTACTGCTTGTCTTAAGTTGGAGTAACTATTGCTGTGATGAAACACCATGACCAAAGCAACTTGGGGAGGAAAGGGTTTATTTGGCTGACACTTCCGAAACACTGCTCATCATCGAAGGAAGACAGGACAAGAACTCAAACAAGGCAGGAACCTGGAGGCAGGAGCTGATGCAGAAGCCATGGAGTGATGCTGCTTACTGGGTTGCTCCTCATGGCTTGCTCAGCCTGCTTTCTTATAAAACCGAGGACCACCAGCCCAGGGGTGGCAACTCCCGCAATGGGCTGGGCCTTCCCACATAAATTACTAATGAAGAAGTGCTTTACAGCCTTGTGTACAGTCCTACAGTCCAATCTTAGGGAGGCATTTTCTCAACTGAGGCCCTCTCGTCTCTGATGACTTTAACTTGTGTGCACACCACTGCTTCTAAGCCAGCCCTCCAGATAGCTCAGCATGTCCTCTTCAGTTCCACCAAATAAACAATGGAGTCTTGATGTGCTTATATATGGAAGGGAAAGAACCAATAAATAGCTACAAAATTATACCCAGTACTTTTCATAAAGGAGCAGGCCTCTTAGGCTGTTAAGGGCTGGTAAATACACGGCCCCCACCCATGGGACCATCTGCAAATCAGAACTTTTAGAACTCATTAGAGAGATGAAGTCATGGCGTAAGCACCTGAACATAATTCTCAGGAAATATGTAAGTGCCTCCCAAGAGAGGTGGAATACAAGCCCTCGTAGGCAGCATACAAAATCAGCTGGGCATTTTAGCAGACACTAAAATGAAGGGGAAATGATGGTTACTATTAATTGCCAATTTGACAAGACCTAGGATCACCTGGATGATGGGCCTCTGATTATGCCCAAGAGTAGGGGGACTCTTCACTATGCTGATTGGTGTGGGAAGACTGTGGGTGGTACCCTTGAGGAGAAAGGGCGTTGAGCCAGAGCACACATTCATGATTCTGTGCTTCCTAAGTGTGGATGCAATGTGACCAGCCAGCCTCCTGCCACCATGCCTTTCCTGTCTGCTGCTTTGTCTTGCTTGCTTTGGAGGACTTTATCCCTCTGGGACTGTAATGCAAAACAATTTTTTTGAAAGAAGGTCTCACTATGTATCCCCAGCTGCCCTGAAATTCACTATATAGACGAGGCTGGTTTCTGGCTTCAAACTCACTGAGATCCACCTGCCTTTGCCTCCCAAGTGCTGTGATGGCATGAGCCATCACACCTGGCAATAAGCTAAAACAAACTCTCCCCCCCCCAGCCCGGCCTTAGGTTGCTTTTTTCAGGGTGTTTTATCACAGTAAGGAGAAAGACACTAAGATGGGCAGTCAAATGGAAATGCTAAGAGTAAAAAATATGGCTTGTGTTTGATGAGCTCATCAGAGGGCCGAGGAACTACACACAGAAAAGCAAAGTGGAGGGAAAGCAGAACAGAGCATCAGAGAGCCATGAGGTATTGTCAAATGCATTTAACTGGAATCCCAGAAGAAGAGAGCACAAAGCAGGTGGAATATTTGAATAAATAACGACTGAGGACTTTTCAAAATTAATGACAGGTGCCAAATCATAGATCCACAAAGCTCAGAAAAGACCAAGCAGGGTGAAAAAAAATCAAAACAACAACAAAACACAAATAAAAAACCCTAGGCATACCATAGTCAGATTGCTCAAGTCAAAAACAAAGGCATAAATCATAAAGGCAACCAGAAAAAAAGAAAAGGAAAGAAAAGAAAAGAAAGAAAAGAAACATTACTTTCAATAGAACAGTGACAGGAATTGTGGATGACTTTCCATCAGAAACCATAAAAGTCAGAGGACAGCAAAACATCTTTAAAATGCTAAAAGCAATAAAAGAACATGTCAGCCAAAAATTCAATACAAAAATATATTTCAGAAATTGAATATTAACTTTTAAAAAATTCTTTTTTTAAAGATTTTTTTGAGACAGGGTTTCTCTGTATAACAGCCCTGACTGTCCTGGAACTCACTCTGTAGACCAGGCTGGCCTTGAACTCACAAAGATCCACCTGCCTCTGCCTCCCAAGTGCTGGGATTAAAGGCATGCACCACCACACCCAGTTAAAAAAAATTCCTTATGTGTATGAGTGTTAGCATGCATGTACATGTGGCACCCATGGAGACCAGAAGTCATCCTGTGGATACTGGGAATCAAACCTGGATTCTCTGCAAGAGCAGCAAGTGCTCTCAAACACCTGGACTCATATACACATATCCCATCTATCTATCAATCATCTATGTACACACACACACACATATATATATATGAAAACAATAAAAATAAATAAAAAAGAAAGTTAGCCAAGCATTGTCAGGTAGCGATAGAGAATGAGTCATTATCTACCTAGGGCTTCATGCATGCTAGGCACATATACTATGGGAAAGCTCCACCCCTAGTCCTTCAATCTCTTAATTGAAACTCCAAATTCCATCTATTTTTCTGACCCAATCCAACTACACTCCTTAAGAAAACAGGCTAGCCGGGCGGTGGTGGCGCACGCCTTTAATCCCAGCACTTGGGAGGTAGAGGCAGGCGGATCTTTGCGAGTTCGAGGCCAGCCTGGTCTACAAATTGAGTCCAGAACAGCCAGGGCTATACAGAGAAACCCTGTCTCGAAAAGCCAAAAAAAAAAAAAAAAAAGAAAACAGGCTGGCTGGGCAGTGGTGGCACACACCTTCAGTCGCAGCACTCTGGAGGCAGAGGCAGGCAGATCACTGTGAATTTGAGGACAGTCTGGTCTACGAAGGGAGTCCAGGACAGCCAGAGCATACTACATAGGAAAAACCCTGCCTCGAAAAACCAACCAACCAGCCAAACAAACAAAAACCAGACAGCTTGGAGGAAAGATAGATAAAAATATTAAATGTCCAACTCAGCACAAATTGTCACAGCTGGAGATTTGCAGGTAAAACTGGATGTGACCTAATCCAAGCTCAAGGACTTTCCAAGTAAGTCCCTTCAGCCCTTTTCCTCACAAAGGGGTATGCAAATGACAATCGATGTGGTCCAGAGTACTAGGCCACTTCCTATTTATATTTTCGAGGGTTTCCCTTGTCTTAAACCATTGGGCTACTGTGAGAAAGATTAATGTGCCAGGGGTCTAGGAGGACATGCTTCTGAGAGAGACCAAGAGTGGGAAAAGGCAAGGGCTCCTGTTTAGTAGAGTCTTTGCCTGACCTCACATAGACGCTGGAGTATAAATGATACTGAGTGCTCCTCCTGACCCCAATTCAAGGGATCTGGGCTTGTGTGCTCCTGCCTAGTGAGTCACTGGCTACAGGCCATGTGAATTCCCCAGGTGCAGCTAATGTGGTTCCAGTCACCTAAGGACAGGCCCCTGAAGCATGTCACAGGTGCAGGCTGTCAGCCACAAGTACACTGAGCTGTCAGAGCAGAGGCCCAGGGACATTAGGAGCCAAAGGGGTCTGTGTGAAACTGGGTCTACTTGATTCTTTCTGAAACAGAGGCAGGACACAGGGAGATTGAACCTCAATACTTAGAAAGCCCTTTGTAAACCAGGGGTGGTGGCACACATCCTTAATCCCAGCACTCAGGAGGCAGAGGCTGAGGCAGGCAGATCTCTGTGAGTTCAAGGCCAGCCTGGTCTACAGAGTGAGTCAAGGCTAGCCAGGGATACACAAAGAAACCCTGTCTTGGGGAAAAAAAAAGAAAGAAAAGAAAAAAGAAAGAAAATCCTTTGTAACTTTGTTTTAAATCCCAGGCAGCAGAAGCTAAGGGGATCCCTATTTTCTTAATACAGAAGCCCAGAGTGTGAGTTGGCTTGAGGCTCTACAGAGCACAAGCCTCATTTCCCAGGATCAAGCAAAGCCATGTGTGGCCAATGGGACGTAAAAAGCATTTTGGTGTGTGATTTTTGCGCCCTATGATTTTGGCTGTTTTGGTTTTTGCAGGGCTGAGTAAGGGTGGATTCCCAGGGCTTTGCTCATGCTAGGCAAATGTCCCTTCATGGAGCTACATCGTCAAGCCTCATGAAGGGTGTTTGAAGGAAGGGTAGCCCTTCCTCACTCCTGCAGCCTAAAGTGAGGTCCTGAGGTCAGTGTTCTTGTGGACATATTGAACCATGGGATAGAGGTAGAGGTGCCAGGTTTAGCAAACAAAATTCTTTTTTTTTTAACTTCATTTTTACTTAATTTCTTTTTTTTTGTTTTTGTTTTTTTTTTTTTTTTGAGACAGGGTTTCTCTGTGTAGCTCTGGCTGTCCTGGACTCGCTTTGTAGACCAGGCTGGCCTCGAACTCACAGAGATCCGCCTGCCTCTGCCTCCCGAGTGCTGGGATTAAAGGCGTGCGCCACCACCGCCCGGCTTTTACTTAATTTCTTGATGTTTATTTGTTTTATGTGGGGAGGGGAGACTGGGTCACGTGTGGAGGCTAATTATCTCCTTCCACCATGTAGGTGCCAGGGACCTAACTCAGATTATCAGGCTTGGTATCAAGTGCCCTTATCCACTGAGCCATCTCACTGTCCCCTTCACTTAATTTTTTTTGGGGGGGTAGGTTTAAGATAGGGGTTCTCTGTGTAACAACTCTAGCTGTCCTGGACTCACTTTGTAGACCAGGCTGGCCTTGAACTCACAGAGATCTGCCTGCCTCTGCCTCCAGAACTCAAAACCTGGAATCGAACTCAGATCAGAGTGCTGGGATTAAAGGCGTGCGCCACCACACCCCACAATTACAGACAACTGGGAACTATTATGTGGGTGCTGGGATTTGAACTCAGGACCTCTGGAAGAGCAGTCAGTGCTCTTAACCACTGAACCATCTCTCCGGCCCCTTCACTTAATTATTTAATGTATGCAATATATTTACGCTAAGAAGAATTCATTGTTTGATATTCCAATCAAACTGGTGTCCTGTATTTTCTCAGACAACCCAGTGCCCAGACCATGATGGTGACTCTTGTCAACTTGGTGGCATTTAGAGACGCCTAGGACATGAGTAAAGAATAATTCTGGGTGTGTCTGTGAGGACATTCCCAGAGTTGGAGGAAGTGGGTATGTCTCAGCCCTGACCCTTTCTTGTTATTCTTTCTACTTTGTAAGTCACCAGGAGGTGAGTGGTCCTGGCTTCTGCCTATTGCTGCTATAATATTCTACCACTCCATAGCCCAACAACAACAGAGCCAGGGGACCATGAACTTAAATTTCTGTAGCCCAAATAAAGCTTTCCTCCTTTGAATTGTGTCTTTAGGTATTTGTCCTAAAAATAAGCTCTGACTAGCACACAGAATAACAAGCTAGAAGTGGCCAGTGAGTCACTAGGCTGGAGTTGGACTCTTTGCCTCTAAATTTCGGGATTTTTTTTTATTGCGCACTTATTTATTTACTGTGTGTAAATATATAGGGGGCACGTGTGTGCTTTGATGTACATTTGGAGGGTAGAAGACAATTTGACTCTATCATCTGGAAACCTGGAATTGAACTCAGATCAGCAGTCTTGGTAGCAAACACCTCTGAGCCATTCCATTGGCCCCAAGTTTTGTTTTTCTAAGAATATCATCTATCTTAAGCCTTGCAATGATGGGTTGTTTCCTTCCTGTTTTTAGCCATGAATCTGAAAACTCTGGCCCTGCCACTAACTTGTTGGATGAACCCAAGAAAATTCTCTAATCCCCAAATCACTATTCACAGTGTTGGGGTAGCATTGATCCTCACCTCATGGGGCTGTCTGGTAAGCATTTTAAACAGATGTAGCTAGCAGGCTTCGGTCAGTGGTCTGTAACTGAGTGAGACAGAGTGTGCCCTCACTGGAAACGGGCTATTCCTGACACACTCGCTCTTCAGATAGCATTAACACACAGCACACTGGCTTGGATCTTTGGCCTTGAAGACCCATCATCTCTGAAGACTGGACACTTCCTGGTTTCCAGAAACACACTTTGGCATCAAGTGATGTGCCCTGAGAAAGAGGTTCTGGAGTCTGTTTGCTGAACTGTGACTAAAATGTGTGACATGAATGCTTCCTCAGAGAAGTCTGTCTTTGCTCAGAAGACCGGAGAGAACCTGCTAGTACATTCTCACCTTCCCTCTAAATTTAGGATGCTGGAAATGTCATTCACTACGCCAGCTATTAGGGCCTTCCTTATGGGCCGAGGTTGGGAATAAAAACTCAGCATTTCCTCTCAGAGGGTGAGCATGAGGAATGTGGGGGACATTTGAGGACTTGGAAGACAAAGCTTTTCCTGCAAAGAGGAACCAGTCAGAACAGTGTAGGAAATCGGGCTCTACAGCGTCTTGCTGTCTCCCAGAGTCTGCAGGCATCAGTTATTAAGATCTGCGTTGGTCTCATCCAGAAGACCATTTAAATTCACACAAATTCCACGCCAAAGGCAAGGAGAGAGCCCACCCAGGTTTGACAATTTTCATAGATTCCCTTCTGTCCACATATTCTAATGACCTGATTAGCAATTCTACTGTATTCAATTTGCACCCTGGGTCATTTACTGTCAGCCAGAAGAGCCATCAGCTTGAAAAATGGCACCAAAATTAAAAACCAATAGTGAAGTTTCAGTTGGAATGAGCTCTCCTGGCACAATTTATGAAGCAGGATTAGCTAGAGTCGATAGGTGTAGTTCGCAAGTGGCAAACGTTTTATGTCCTAACATGCTGCTAGGAGCAGAAACTCTAGTCTTTCTGAACCACAGGAAACCCACAGCCAAGTAGAAAATGGAGAACAAACTAAGAATTGGTCCATTTGGACAGTTATATGAAGCTGTGAAAGTTGTCCACCTCCTGGCTCCTTGTGATGGTTTTAAGCATGCCTATAAATTCTGTGATGTGAAGTCCAGTCCCCCTCCTTTTGAACATATATGGTGGCCTTCCTCTAATGAAAGGAACACAATGGAAGCAATACTTCATCTTTCTTGGAAAGTCAGAAGTGGTGCAGGAACAGTCCCTCTGCCATGAGCAGCCATGTTGGGGAGCCACATGAAGAGACCACAGAAAGATGGGGGAAAGCCTAGGAAGTTCCAGTCACTTCTACCTAGATCTGTTGGAGTAGTTCCAACCTAGGAATCAGACACAGGAGGGAGATACTCCAGTCCTGCTACAATGTCACTGTAGCCTTAAGACCCCCTGCAGAGAACTGCCTGGCTGGATTTAGTCAATCTTCAGATCAGCAGTCCCAGTGATTGTCAGAGTTTTATGCCACTATTTTGGAATCATTTGTCATTCAGTAATAGAAAAGAAAACTCAGGATCCTTCAGTCTGCCTGTTCTGTGCCTGGGAACCATCTGAGCCTCATAGGGAGCCCTGGTCAACATAGGCAGAAAGATCACTGCCTCTACTAACTGTCCTGGGATGAGGTGAATGTCTTGGAACTCACCAGAGTAAATCCACTCCGTAACCCCCTACTCCTCCCCCTTCTAGAATCTAAAGCCATCTGTGTGCCAGGGACAAATATTATCTTCCACAGAGGCATTCCCTATTTGATGAAACACAGGGCCTTACTCCCACTTAGAAAAGATCATGGCTGGGGCCAAAGAGTTGTCTCAATAGTGAATCGTTTGTACTATTGTTGCAGGGGACCCAAGTTTGGTTCCTAGCACTCACATCAGGCAGTTCACAATCCCTGGAACTCTTGCTCCAGGGAATCTACTGCCCCCTTCTGGGCCCCAAGGGCACCTGCACTTATATGCACATACCCACACAGAAAGATGCACAAATGTACACATAATTTAAAAATAATAAAGATAAATCTTTCAAAAAGGATAAAGAAACACTCATGGCCAAGGCTCTGTGCTGGAACCTCCTATCCCCAGTATCCAGGACCTGCCCTACCACACCCCTTTGAGTCTCAAGGCAATGTCATAAAGAGGCAGGAACAGTGGTGGAGCCATGACAGTGTTCTACAGAAGTTGGCATGGAGTACCAGAAAGTCCTGTTCTTTGCCCTGTACCTACCCATTCACTAGAATCTTCTTGGCTGGGAGCCCTATCTTCCCTCATGCCTGGAGGGTGTCCCACAGCCTTCCAGAAATCTCTTTCCTATTGAGGTCTTCCTATTTGACATCTAGAACACTGATTCAAAGAGCTGTCCCCCTTAGTTTTATCTACTTCTCAAGTCCAAACTCAGTGAGAGATAGAAGAATGTCCTAGGCCTTGCTAGGGACCCCTCCAAAGCTGCTGGTCTACATGTTCTGTTCATTCCAATGGCTTTAGTATAGAAATTAACCAGAAGGTAGTCTTCGCAAATGAAATTTGTTGATCAGTTATATAATATTACATAAAATTATCAAAAATAAAAGTCTGGGGCTAGGGCTGGAGAGATGGCTCAGTGGTAAGTAGCACTGACTGTTCTTCCAAAGGACCTGTGCTCAAATCCCAGCACCCACATGGCAGTTCACAGCTGTCTATAATTGCCGGGCATGGGGGCACATGCCTTTAATCTTAGCACTCAGGAGGCAGAGGCAGTCGAATCTCTACGAGTTCAAGGCCAGCCTGGTCTACACCATGAGTGCAGTACAGGCAAGGATACACAGAGAAACCCTGTCTCAAAAAAAAAGTCTGGGGCTGGAGAGATGGCTCAGTGGATAAGGGCAATAGCTGTTCTTCCTAAGGACCTGGGTTCAGATTCTAGCACCTACATAGCAGTTCAAAACTGTCTGTAATGGCCCATTGTGGTTGTGCGCACCTTTAATCCCAGCACTAGGGAGGGAGAGACAGGGGGATCTCTGTGAGTTAGAGGCCAGCCTGGTTTACAAAGTGAGTCTAGGACAGCCAGGGCTATTACATAGGGAAACCCTGTCTCAAAAAACAAAAACAAAAAGGGGGGCACTGGAGAGATGGCTCAGTGGTTAAGAGCACTGGTTGCTCTTCCAAAGGACCCTGTGTTCAAATCCCAGCCCCCACATGGCAGTTCACAGCTGTCTGTAGTTGCTGGGTGTAGTGATACACATCTTTAATCCCAGCACTCAGGAGGCAAAAGCAGGCAGATCTCGGTGAGTTCAAGGCTAGCCTGGTCTACAAAGACCATCCAGGACAGCCATAGATACACAGAGAAACCCTGTCTCAAAAAACTAAAGGGGGTGGGAGGGAAGAGAGAGAGAAAAGGAAAGAAAAAAGAAAAGAAGGAAGAAAGTCTGTATTTTGTCTAGTCTGTCTTCCTGTCACTACAAATACCATACACCCACTCCTCAGATATAGAAGCAAAGTTTACTTAACTTCCAAACAGGTCCCTAAAATGTTTGTTTCTTCAATTCTCAGGCCTGTGAAGCAGCGGCCATTGTTACTTCATACAGATCCCCTTCCCTTTTACTCCTTAGTACCTTCCAGTCCAAATTCCCCATGAGGAACCTTTGACTCTCTTCACCTGGGATTTTCTACTGGTTGCTAGAGCTGCTTTGCCTTCTGGAAGTGAGCTGAAAGTGTAAGAATTATCAGTCTCTTGGAAACAGTTCAAATGAATGATTGACGCAAGCTGTACTTGGAAGCCTGTGTTTCACATTGTTGCCCCCAAAGGATGTATGTGTGTGTGTGTCCCCTCAAGGGGCATGCCCACGGAGGTTACTCCACATTATTCTGTAATCTTGAGGGCTAGAACATCAATAAATTAATTTAGTGGGCCACAACCCAACCCCAACACCATTCACCAGAGGTCCCTGGCTTGCTCCTTCATGTGCTGAGAGTTTTGTTTCTTAAAAAATCCAGTTATGATAAGAGAATGTTTTTGTTTTAATCCCAAGTGTGGGGCTGCTTCAGTTTGTCCACACCTGTAGGCTATAATTATGCGTCTTGTGCTAACAGGAGCGTCACTTAGCTAGCTGAAGAAAGTTAATTCTGAGGACTCAAGAGAGGGGTATAAAAAGCTGGAACCTGACTGGGCATGGTGGCACACGCCTTTAATCCCAGCACTTTCGAGGCAGAGGCAGGCAGATCTCTGTGTGTTCGAGTTTGAGGCTAGCCTGGTCTACAAAGCAAGTCCAAGACAGCCAGGGCTATTACACAGAGAAACCCTGTCTCGAAAAAGAACCCCCCCCCCAAAGCAAGAACCCTGACAAGTAAGGGATTGGTCTGAAGAAGGAAGGGGTTGCTGGTCTCCCTGCTGGTGCTTCCACAAGCTGCTGCTGGTTTGCTGTGTTGGCTGTTGCTGGTTTGCTTGACTTCTGGATACCCTGACTACTGAAATTAGTACTGCCCCAAAGAACCCGACAACCATAATCAGAAGGAAGTAGTTCAAGAGACCTACGTCTATTTCTCCTTTAACCTCTTTCTCTCCCACCTAGTATTGGGGGTTGGAAGGAACAAGGGTTGGAAGGGAGGTAGAGGTATTAAGTACATTAAATTAGAGTGTAAAATAAAATAAAACCACATATTTCAACTCCTTCAGATGTCTTATTTATTTTTATTTATTTATTTATTTATTTATTTAAACAGGAGTCTCATGTAGTCCAGACTGGCCTTGAACTTGCTATGTATGCCGAGATGACTTTGAACTCCCAATTCTCCTGCTTCTACCACTGGAATACCAGGATTACAGCTATGCAGCACCATAATCAGTTTATGCACTGCTGGGGCTGGAACACATGGCTTTGCTCCATGAATGCTAAGCAAATAACCCTCTGAGCCCCATCCTCAGCCTCCTCCTGCAGCCATCTTTAGCTGTCTCTACTGACACCCACAATTCCCCTGTTGCTGCTTTGTCTCAGCCTTGCCTCTGGAAAACTCAAAAGTAAGACAGTGTGATTGCTCCCTCTGTCTGGCCAGCAATTGCCTGGACCATCATGTTAGATGGGATCCACTTTGAGAGTCTCTCTCCTGCAGCAGAGGCAGCATCAAAAAGCAGCCAGAGCTCTGGGGTCTCATGCTTTACCATGGAGAATTCTCTTCCTGTGACTGGTTCCCTTGGCAATTTTTTTTCTTCACACCTTTGCTACAATTGGCTGCATGCAAATTAATTAAGGCAAATATGTCTATCCTAGTTATGATTCACACACCAACCACTAGCCCTGCTGGCTATATGATTGCTGTGGATATGCAAATTAAGCAACACTAATTTGTTGAGGCCGATAAGATGCTGGACTCAGGCTGCCCTCCTGCATGGTGCTGATAAGGCACAGAAACCCAAACACAATTCATATATGCACATAGTGACCATCCCAGCACACCAAAGAGCCAGACACGATAGCTGAGAAATTGTGAGAGTCAAGACTGTCTAGGGGCCTGCTGGTGTTTCCTACTTTTCTCTCAGATAGTGTCACATCACACCTAGGCTTGACAGAAGGACCCTACTGAACAAGGGACCTCTTTCCACAGCATCTCACTACCACCTCCCAAGTATGCCCTGTGAAGCATTCACAGAAGGCCTCCTCCTACCTCAGCGCCTTTGTGGTGAGCCTTCAAAATGATAGTATGGGAATTGTCAGCGTCACCTTTGGTACATTTCTATTTACCTCCTGGGGGTTCAGAAATTGCCCCTGGCCCACTACTCAATGGGTCTAGAGCCACATACAGCCTGACCTTGCCCCCTAGATGTCACCTACATATACTTTTGGGGCTCAGGATAGACCACCTTGAAATAAGACTGCAAGAAAGCAGAATATACCACCCCAAAGCATCCCTCTTTGGAATATTGATTGTTTTGAGCTAGTTATTTTGAGAACCTGCAAATATGGAAATAACTATGTAAAGCTCCAGTTTTACAAAGGCAAATTTCATTAGTGAAAGTGCCTGCATCGAAAAAGAAAAACCAAGCTGCCCACCTCCCAAGACCTGAAGGGCTTGCTTCTGTGTCTCAAGACAACCTGTGAAAGGGTTCACTACCAGTTGTCCCAGTTACTCAGGTGGATGGATTGCTTGAGCCAGGGAGTTTAACATAGCAAGCAAGACTCCAAATAGTAAGCGGGGTGTGTGTGTGTGTGCGCGCGCGTGCGCGCTCTTGCATCCGTGCACATTCTCATTACATGCATTACATTACATGGGAGGGCAGGTGCCCTCCCAGCCAGAAGAGACCTTCGATCCCCTGGAACTGAAGATACAGGTTGTTGTAAACCAAGTTATGTGGATGCTTGGAACCAAACTTGGGTCCTCTGCAAGAGAAGTACACACTTAACCACTGGGCCATCTCCCTGGGTCCTTTTTTAAAAATCGAATTTGAAATCTTTTTTCTTTGTGTTACATATCCTCCCTTGTACTCCTTTAATTTGTCTCTACCACTTCTAGAAGCCCCAGACTCCTATTCCTTCCTGTGGCTGAGGATGCTGGATGAGTTTCAGTCATCTGGCCTTCGTTGACGCTTGTGTTTTTTGTGGGACTTGTATGTGTACTTACAGTAATTAGAAGTGTTTTTCATCGGTTAATCTGTTTTATATCCATTTAATGCATAGTCCAGTCAAAAGCCCTAGGAAAAATAGTGGGGAGCTACTGTCCATCCCAGAAGCCCTGGGACTATATTCCTGGGTGGCAGTGTTTGGGTCAAAAGGGAACAGGCTTTTCAGGCTCACTCCCACCTCTCCCCCAGCCTGTTGGCAACTGAGGATTTTTTTTTAGATCCTGACCTTGGCTTTGAGAAGCCCAGCTGCTTTTGATTACAAGAGCCGAGTTGGGGGTGGGCAGACAAGGTCTGGTTCACACAGGAACCTCCTGCACAGAGGAGCAGGAACGCAGGCCCTGACAGAGCCGCCTGAGCACAGAGCATTTCGATGCCTCAGATGGGTTTATTCAAAGTTCATAATTACCCTGAAATCTCTTAAAATGAAAACATGATTGAAGAATTAAACCTGGTAAACAAATTAGTCGGAAAGAAAACCTCCGCATAGCAAATGACAAAATGCAAAGAGCCAAGCCAGCAAATGAATGGGCTTGCGCTGTAATTGGCTGCCAGGGCTGCTGAGGACTCCCAGGCCCTAGTAGAAGCAGGATTGGGGAGCGGCCAGCTCCCTGGAGTAAACGGAGGCCAGACCTGGGGTGGAGGGCCTTGTCTTCTGGAAAGAGACAGCTTTTTGACAATTTGTCAGACCACTTTGTTGGAGAGACTGAACGGAGAGGGGAGGTTTGGGATTGGGTGCAGGAGTACACCTTGACCAGGATAAGTGATGCATATTCCTTATCCTCTATTGAAACCTCATCTTCATATCAGGACCCCTGAACATGGACCTCTGTTCCTCTTCTCAACATGACTACATCCTTTCGCTGTTTCTTTCTATCTATCTATCTATCTCTGGTTTTTTGAGATAGGATTTCTCTGTGTATCCCTGGCTGTTCTGGAACTCTATCTGTAGACCAGGGTAGCCTCAAACTCAGAGATCTGCCTGTTTTCTGCTTCCTGAGTGCTGGGATTACAGTCTTGCACCATCACCGTAAGCTAGCTGTTTTTCTTTCACAATGTCTTTAATTGGTTTATTGAGAATGAGTGGCCAAGTCTAGCTTGATAGACAGCAAGGGCCTGGGCTAACACAACTTTGGTAACAAGGAAACATAGAAAAACATCCATTCCTCCCAAGTAGGGTACCAACAGACCAAAGAAAATATCCCACCCAAGTCCAGCTTGGTGGACCAATGAATTTATTGGGGTTACTTATAGGAATGAGTGACTCAAAAGCAACTGCATCACACAAAAGTCATGAATGACTATTAGATCTGCCTGATCCCCAGATTCTTCCAGAATGCCTCAGTTTCTACCTGTTACAGACATGCCCCACTCCCAGACACTTTTACCTATATAACCTGGACATCTTGGGAGCTCTTCTCTATCTTTCCCTCTCTTCCTCTCCCCCTTGCTTTCCTATACCCTCTCTGCTTCCTTTCCCCTCTGCCTCTGCCCCTTCCATCCCACAGTCAAAATGGCAACCAGTCACATGGTAGTCCCCAAGATGTCTGGGTTTTATAGGTAGAGGTTTCTGGGGGTGGGGCATGCCCCCTTAACAGGAAGAAGCTGAGGCATGCTGGAAGAACCTGGAACTCTGGCAGACCTAACAGTGACAACTAATTAAAATGGCATCACTGTGTTATAGCCTGTAAACTATATTTTTTACCACCACCCTCAGTTAAATTCCCACTCCTATGCACTCTAACACGCATGCATGCACACACAACCTTGGGCAGCTGGGAAACAGGAGAGAGTGGTGGAGGAGTCTTGGGTAAAGGTCTGGTGACCCTCCCCCACCATGCTTTTCTTTGAGGGAATGCCATTAGCTCTGTTGCCACAGATCTAGCTATCACTGTATTGTTCTGCTTATTTCGTTGCCATGACTGCTGCAGCAAGGGAGTCTGGAGGTTCTACCCTCTTTTTTGTTTATTACTTATTTATTTTTATTTTACGTGCTTTGGTGTTTTGTGTGCATGTATGTCTGTGTGAGGGTGCCAGAACTCCTGGAGCTGGAGTCACAGGCAGTTTTGAGCTGCCATATGGGTGCTGGGCTTTGAACTCAGGTCCTCTGGAAGAACAGTCAGTGCTCTTAACTGCTGAGCCATCATCTCTCCAGCCCCAGGTTCGAAACAATGGGTTGAACCCCATATAGGGTCACACATTGAATGTGGGGTTATAAAAAAATCTGGCAATGGTACAAGTTTTCTGAACAGGCAACAAACAAGAATAAGTGAAAAAAATCAAAGAATGAATCCAAGGTATTTTTGGCAGCATTCTGTGTAAAAAAAAAATATAGCTAATTAAACTATTTAACCAGTATTTAGATTATTGTCGATTGATTTGAAACAATTAATCTTTAAGCAGACATTATAAATGAGTACACAGACACCATGTGGATTTTAACAAGCCATGGCCTGAATTGTGCAATCCTAGCCCATCTAAGCTAGCTCTTAATTCTATTACCCAAATATGACCACAGATATACATACGTCCTCTTCGACTGCCATTCTCCACGATATGCCTATGTTCCTGGCCATGTGGAATGAGGTTCTTTTTCCTAACCCATGGTGTGTGCCTCCTTCCTGCTGCTCCTGGCTGGAATGCCTTAATTCTCTGTCTAAAGCGCTGGCTTCCTGCTCTGATCCAATCCCACCTTTCACTGTCTTTGCCCAATCTCAGGCCTTGGCATTTTATTTAACCAATCAGAGTCAATGTATGTAAGTAACAGACAGCAAACAGGACCAATTAACATTTAGAATGCTTAACACTACCCCAACAATTCTGCGCACTGTACTGTGAGATTTCTGGGCAGCCTTTGGATGTGAACTCACAATGAGAGCACTCTACTCTGTGCATGTGCTTTATATACAAAATGTTCTGCTCTAATAGAAGCATAGCAGTTTAATTATAGAAAACAACGACTTTTAATATTTTTCTACTACTGTTGATCCTCAGCATGTAAACATCCAGTAGAATATCTTCAGATTGCACTGGCTTAGACGTTTGCATTTGTTAGTTTTCTCTGTGTGTGTCATATATGTATGTGTGTTTATGCATGTCTGTGTGTTCATGCGTGTATGTGCCTGTGCCTCTGGAGGCTGGAGGTGTGTCTCAGGGACTTTCTGTTGCTCTGATGGAACACCATGTCCAATGCAGCTTATAGAAGGAAGGATTTATTTAAGCTTACAGTTCAAGAGTGTAAGAGTCCATCATAGCAGGTCAGAGGCAGCAGGTGGTTATGTTTGGTAGCAGGAGCAGGAAGCTGGGAGCTTACTCCTTGAACCAGAAGCATAAAGGAGAGCAAGATAACTCGAAATAGCTCAAGTCTCTAAGTTCTCAATGGCCACCTCCAGTGAGACACTTCCTCCAACAAAGCCACGCCTTCCCAAGCCTCACCAAACAGTGTCACCAACTCACAACCAATTATTCAAATGCCAGAAAGTATGGAGGGCACCTCATGCAAAGTATCACAGGAGTCTTTCTGCATTGCTCTCAGCTTTGCTTTTGTTGGTCTTTGGGTTTTTTTTTTTAGATGTATGTATTTGTGTTTGAGTGTATGTGACTGTGTGTAAGCAGGTATGTATATCTGTAAACACACACACACACACACACACACACACACACACAGAGACAGACACAGAGGACAGAAGACAATGTTGTGTGTTCCCCTCTGTCATTCTCTGCATTGCTTTGAGGTAGGATCTCTACCTAGACCTGAGGTTCCCATTTTCCCTGTCAGGCTAGGAGCCAGCCAGCCCCAGTGAACTTCCTGGATCTCTATACCTGTTCTAAAACTGGGGTTACAGGCATGTATGGATTGTTAACATGTAACAGCTTGGGTTACCTCTATGTTGGAATCTAAAGTCCAGTCCTCGGGATTTTAAAGGAAACCCTGGAACCACTGAACCATCCCTTCAGCCACTCTGCCTTGTTCTTTCAAACAGAGTCTCTCATTAAGTCTAGAGCTCACTGGCTAGACCAGGAGTCCCGGAGAGCTCTGCAGATCTGCGTATCTCCAACCTTCAAGCCCCAGCTAGCACAGAGACATACGCCAGTGTGCCCAGCTTTATATGGATTCTGGGGATCCAAACTCAGGTCCTTATGCTTGCGTGAAAGACACTGTACCTACCAACTGAGCCATCTCCTCAGCCTCCAGAATGTTTGTTTTAAAATATTACTGCTTGTGGAGGCTGACAAGATGGCTCAATGGGTCAGTGTTTGCAAAGAAAGTCTGGTGACTTCCGTTTGATCCTCAGAACCCACAAGGCTGTCCTCAAACCTCCACACATGTGGTATGGCACATGTCCTCCCCCAGTAATGATATTTTAATTGATGTTTGAGTTGATAATTTGAGCTTCATTTTAAAACTAAGTGATTTTTGACTTAGGACAGAATTTGCAACGATCTCTGAAGTGGCTCTAAACATACTTTTGCCCTTTTCTAGTGTGTGTGTGTGTGTGTGTGTGTGTGTGTGTGTGTGTGTGTGTGTG
>CAJQZJ010000248.1:3984208-4008318 GCA_907164525.1 Lophiomys imhausi | reverse complement strand
GTGTGTGTGTGTGTGTGTGTGTGTGTGTGTGTGTGTGTGTGTGTGTGTGAAATGGTGCTCTTGGCATTAACTATTCAGCCAAAACTTAATTCTTTATGTAAAAATAAATAGCGCATCCATCTCACTAGTATAATTTGCTTCCATCTTTAATAATATATACCCAAGGCCACATAACAATTTCTCAGGCAAAATGGCATCATGAGTGAAAAAGGACAGAAATCTCTGCTTTATAATCTCTGGTTATGGGCATGTTACATACAGAGGAATTAGCTGCACCATTATGGGAAAAGAAAAGAGAACAAAGTGATCCAGTGGCCCCAGGTCCATCTTTGAGTTGAGTTATTGGCATGAGCTTTAGGTATAAATAGAGAGGAACTGGAGTATAGGACTAGAGGTACAATCAGTAACCAGTTTCTGACCTGTCTTCTCTGTTCTCCCTTCAGCTTCCTCCCTGACCTCCAGTGCATCCCAAAGTCTAGATGGAACTCCCTCCTTCTCTGGATTATTTAGCTTCTCTGCTTTTTCAAGCTTTCATTCTTGTGCACGAATCTTTCAACTCTGGGAATTGCCCTTCTCTCTCTGCTCACTTGCCAAACTCCTGCTCAAATATCACTTCTGAGAGCCTTCTGACTCCTCCGATCCTGGGAAGCACTGTACCCGCTCCATCTGTCACCACAGTGCTTTGTGTTGTCATTGTTTTGTGTTCTATTTTTAACAGAATGGAACGCACACGCACACACACACACACACACACACACACAGTGCTCCTTGAATGAAGAGGATGCTGTATGCCATCAGAAACTTAATATTAGACTTTTATTTCTTTTTTTGAGATTTATTTTGTTTTATGTATATGAGTACTCTATTTCATGTACATCAGAAGAGGGAATCACATGCCATTACAGATGGTCATGAGTCACCATGTGGGTGCTGGGAATTGAACTCAGGACCTCTGGAAGGGCAGTCAGTGCTCTTAACCACTGAGCCATCTCTCCAGCCCCAATATTAGACTTTTATATAGCTTTCCTTCTGCATGGGAATTTGGAAACATCCATATTGGAAACACTTATGCCTGGGCTGGTCACAGTGTCACATGCTTGTACGTCTAGCATTCAGGATGTGGAAGCAGGAGAGTCTGAATTGGAGGCCAACCTGGAATTCACAGTAAGATCCTAGCTCAAAAAACAAATAACAAGAGCTAGAGAGCTGACTCAGTGGCAAAGAGCAGTACAGCTTTCCCAAAGGACTACAGGTTTGGTTCTCAGCCTTTGCTCCAATTGTCACCTTCAAGAGGCTTCTCTGATCACCCCATTCAACACAGTCACCACTCTAGTGGCTCACTATCCCCTTCCCTTTCTGTCTTTTTACTTTTTTGTATCATTTCTTTATTATTTGTTATGCTCTCTACTGTCTGTGTCCCTGGGCCCCTGTAGTGCAAGCTGCACTTAGAGGTGGGAGCTTTGGTCTCTTCCAGATCGACTCCTAGCACCTGAGGCTATGGGTCCCATGGCTGTAGAAAGAGCCACTCCCTGAACCCTTGCTAAGGTTTATAGTTGCTATGAAGGTATGGTGAAGCTTGTTTGTCATCCCAGCGTTCAGGAGGGAGAATTAAAAGTTTGAGGGCATGAGCCGGGCGTGGTGGCGCACGCCTTTAATCCCAGCACTTGGGAGGCAGAGGCAGGCGGATCTCTGTGAGTTCGAGGCCAGCCTGGTCTACAAAGCAAGTCCAGGACAGCCAGGGCTGTTACACAGAGAAACCCTGTCTCGAAAAACCAAAAAAAAAAAAAAAAGTTTGAGGGCAGTCTGGGCTACATAGGAAGTTTCAGACCAGCACAAAGATACAGAGACCTAATCTTAAAAAAAAGAAACCTAATCTTAAAAAAAAGAAGTGTTATGCCAGGCGTGGTGGCGCACGCCTTAAATCCCAGCACTTGGGAGGCAAAGGCAGGTGGATCTCTGTGAATTCAAGGCTAGCCTGATCTACAAAGTGAGTCCAGGACAGCCAAGGATACACACAGAGAAACCCTGTCTTGAAAAACCAACAGCCAAAAAAAAAAAAGTGTTGGGAGGTGGGGTGGGGAGGGCACACACACCTTTAATCCCAGCACTTAGGAGGCAGAGGCAGGTGGATCTCTGTGAGTTCAAGACCAGTTTGGTCTACAGAGTGAGTCCAGGACAGCCAGGGCTATGTAGAAAAACCCTTGGGGGTTGGGGGAAGGGAATGAAAAAACAGTCGCCAGATGCCTCCATTTATCTTCGTCCCTGAACAGGTGGGGTGGAGGGGTTCCCTCCTCCCTAGCATTGCTCCCCCAAGTGTTTCCTATCTCTGAACAGCTGCTTTCCTCTGGCAAGGGATATGTCCGTATCAGGTGAACCATGGCCTTATGCAGGAGGGAGCAGAGCCCCAGAAACGGATTAATGGAGCTCTGAGGCCTGTTAGGAGCAGGGGGAACTCCTGGCTGAGTGTGCTTAGATCACACTTTTCCTTCTCACTTGGGGACTGCCTCATAGCTGCCCGCTGAAGCTCTCACTCAAACCCTATGGAAAATCCTGCAGCCTCTTCAGGAATACCTACCCTTGACTACTAAAAAAAAAAAAAAAAAAAAAGGTGGGGGGAGAGTAGAGATAATCCCAGCCTTCCCTGGGCTGGGATTCTGCATTTAATTAGAGCCCAGAGGCAGGCAGCCAGCATTCACTGGCGCAACCTTCCTTAACAAACAGATTGAGATTCACGTTTTCTGTTTTTGTTTTGGTTTGGTTTTTGCCAGAGAAGCTCACGTGGAACCTGCTGGGTTTCACCAGCCTGGCCTACTGCAGTGCACGGAGCACCACCAGCCTTGCTAACCTCGATAGCTTGCTGATTGAGTAAACAAATGGGTCCCTACCACAGGCAAAACTTGCCTTGCTGGCCTGGCTGGGGAACAAACAGGAAGGAGCAGCAAGGACTCCAGGATGGTGGTAGGGGGGGGGGCGGCCACCGCGAGGGGGGGGGGGGTGTCTTTGAAGGGATGCTGACACATCAAAGGGGTCCCCTCAGGCCAAGCCCATGGAAAATGCTTTGATCTCCTCATTACAGCTCTTCATCTTGGGTCCGGCCTGAGACAAAAGGAGTACCCTGAAGGGGCAGCCTCGGAGGGCAAGCCCTGCTCTCAGCGCTGACTTTTCTCTGTGGACTAGGGACCTCGGTCAACTGAGGCAGACATGAGCCCTCATGGTCATGTCCCCACATGAGTCTTGAGCCCCAGCCCAGTCCTAGCTGACCTAGACCCAGCGAACTGCCAATAAAGAGAGGAGACCAGAATTATTTGGAACGGACCTGGCCAATGAAAAAGTGGTGGGTAGACCTGAAACAGCAGCCAGATGCGGAGGGGAAGTCCTCAGTGACTTTCAGCCTTCAGCTCTTAGCAACACCTTAGTATGAATAGCACTTGTTTTGCGCATGGCGTCGGGCTCACCTTTTCTCCTTATTACTCATAGCTGCACTGTCATACTCCCCCGTCTACAGACAAGACAGGCACAGAGAGATCAAGTACCTTGCCACTCAAAAATGGTGGGCTGGGAGTCTCTGAGCCTTCTGCTCCCTCTCACTTTCTTCCTTTCCCTGCGCAGAGCCGAGAGGTGAACAATAAACCCGTCATTCAGCCAGGGCAAGAGTCTACCGCTCTTCTCAGCCCCCTTGGGTTCCTGAGAGATCAAAGTTCTGAGAGGTGTGGAGGGGGAATTGTTTGGGGGAGCAGAGGGGTAGAAGTGGGAAAGTAAAGGCCACTGGAGCCTTCTCGCTGGAGAGGGACTGACTCCAGGAGGCGCCATCCAATGGGATATAGCGTTCATACCCCCACCCCACCCCCAGACTTTCCACACACGCCGGGGTTGGGTGGAGAGTGAGGAAAACTTCTAGAAAGGGCATTTCTGTCCAGGAAATAGTCAGTCCCGGTCCTGACCACAATCCTCTGGGTGTGGGGAGCAGGAACTGAAAGACCTGTCGTGTTGCAGGGGAGAAGGATGCAGGGAAGGGCAGAGGCCAATGAAGGGGTGTGGAGAGGGCAGGCCAGTACTGGCGAAGCCCTGCCCCCATCCCCACCGGTTGGGGGAGGGAGACCCTGACCACATCAGGAGTGTGTGGTGAGGAAATGAGGCCTCCTCAGGAACGAGCTGCAAATGAGAACCGTATGGAGTCTCCGGATCCTCCAAGGAACACAGGGAAAGAATACGGTGGTGGTGGCCTCCGTGGGAGCTTTATCAACTCCACTGAAGTTAACAACCAGTCAGGAGGCTGTGCTTCCCATCTCCATAGCCTGGGAGCCTGGGGCAGGGACCCCTGGGAGTGGGGAGGTCCTTCTCAGAAGGTCCTGAGAGGGGAGTCCAGGTCAGAGAGGGGCTGCCCCAACCTGCCAGGCCCTGGGGAGGTCCTGTGGCTTGGGGGTCTGATCGATTTTCTCAAGTGTCCAGAAAAGCCATTGTTCTGTCCTGGGCCTGCTGTGCTCTGGGAGGTGAGGGGAGGCCACCGCAAGCCTTCTGGACAGATTAGAGAACAGGAAAAAGGACCTGCTCCTCTAACTCGGCCTCCGTGGAGTAAAATCAGGAAGGGAGAGCTCTGAAATAGGGCGAAAACTGGGGCCTTCAGCTCACTTCTCCCCTCAAAACGTAGGAAGAACAGAGAGCCCCGAGAGGGGCGAGGACTCAGCCTTCAGGTGCTAGGCTTCAGAACTTGCTGGAGACCTTTAGGATAATTAATGTGCCTCCTCCTGTGGCAGCTGCCCTCTGAGGTCAAATTTCAGGGGAATGAGTGTTCAGAGCACAGGACAGTGCTGCAGCCTAAGAACCTGGGAAGCAGTCGCCCACTTTAGGCCCTCAGGGGCATCCATTCCCTCGGGGTGGGGCAGGGGGTGGCATCAGGGCATGCTTCTCCTCATCCTCTTAGCCCCTGGCCTTCTTGAGATTTTCTGTGGTTTTCTCTAGTGGATTCCAGTGGAGAAAGACGGGAGATTTAAGAAGGACTCTTCCCAGAATACCTTTTTTTCTGGGTAGAACACATGGTGTCCCAGGCAGATAGAGTAGGGCATGGGCCGTGAAGGCCAGGCCTTGGCTTCAGATGTGTCCCTGCCTAACCACACAATCCTTAAGACTAGTCCTCTCCTCTTTCAAAGTGATATGAGTTACACTAGTGACCAGATGGTTTTGAGAATTTGCTGACAAAATTCAACTATCAGGAGGGAGGCACACGCCTTCCTTTCTCTCTTCCTTCCCTATCTATCCTGGGGCAGCTCTGAGGAGACTAGGACACTGAAGGAGTAGAAGGGAAACAAGTTAGCATTTCAGGACAGTGCTAATCAGAGACCCAACTGCAGAGGCTTATACAGCTGTGAGTCCAGGGTCATCGGGGACTTGGGCTTTCTACATTTCTAAAGCATCTGACTTTCCTCCGGGTACAAAATGGCTGCTGGAGCATTGGAACACTACCGCTGCTCCAAGTAGGACAAGATTAGGAAGAAAGAAAAGGGCAAGAGACAAATGGGACCTCTCTCAGCTGAATGAGCCCCTTGGGAGACTTGCCTTTCTCTAGCATTGGCTACTTCTAAGCCTCAAGGGGGACTGGGAATGTCTGAAGTGGATGCTTAAAAAGCAAGGAAGGCAGAGAGTACGGAACCACTGTTCAGAGCTTCAGCACTAGCATTGTTAAAATATTAAACTATCAAAGCCGGGCGGTGGTGGCGCACGCCTTTAATCCCAGCACTTGGGAGGCAGAGGCAGGCGGATCTTTGCGAGTTCGAGGCCAGCCTGGTCTACAAAGTGAGTCCAGGACAGCCAGAGCTGTTAAACAGAGAAACCCTGTCTCGAAAAACCAAAAAAAAAAAAAAAAAAATTAAACTATCTCCATACTGATGACAAATGTCCCCTTTCTTCAAGACTCACCCCCAATGGATTTCCCTTGACCCCTCTTCAGGGTTCCCCATAGCCTAGCAACAAAAGGCTACTGGCTAGTGATAAGCTAGAGTCACTAAATTGGGGCCTGTGTTCTTTTGGGCATACTCTGGGACCTCAGCCTCCCAGAGTTCCCTGTCAGACAGACCTCTTAGCCTACTACTATCTGTGCCTGTCTAGCCTGTGCCACATGTCCCCATCTTAGTCCTTTTCTGCTACTGTAACAAAATACTTGAAACTGGATAATTTATAAGCTGCAGATGTCTATTTATTTGTTTCTAGAGCTGTGGTTCTAGAAGCTGGGGTGTCCAAGATCAAGACACTTGCTGGTTTAGTATGTGGCATGTACTACAGATGGCATGGCATGTCTTATTCACCCAAGTGAATAAGGTGAGTAGCTTCGCCACACCTCTTTTTTTTTTTTTTTTTGGTTTTTCGAGACAGGGTTTCTCTGTTTAACAGCTCTGGCTGTCCTGGACTCGCTTTGTAGACCAGGCTGGCCTCGAACTCGCAAAGATCCGCCTGCCTCTGCCTCCCAAGTGCTGGGATTAAAGGCGTGCGCCACCACCGCCCGGCTATCACCTCTTTTAATTTTATTACATCTTATTTATTTTACCTGTCTGACAGAGAGTGCATGCCACGGTGTGCATGAAGAGGTCAGAGGACAATGTGTGGGTGCCACTTCTGTCCTTTCACCAAGTAGGTCTTTATCCACTGAGGCACCTCGCCACCATCCCCACTTCTTTTATAAAAACACAAACCCCATTCATGAGAGATATCCACCCTTGTGACTTAATCACCTGCAGACCCTGACTCCTAATGTTAGCACATGAACAAAGAAACTTCAACATAATAATTTGGGAGGAAGGTCAGAGTGGTGGGTCTGAGATGACCACTGTCAGGAGGAGGGCCAGCTGCGTGTACAGGGGGAGCAGGGAACAGATTGAGACAAAAACAAATAGGCTGGGGGTAGGGTACACACATAAAGCCCCCTCTCGGTGTGGTCAGAAGAAAAGGAGGGACAGAGAAAATGAGAGCCTGCTCTCTAGCACTTCCATGCTTTCAGATTGAAACAAACTCTGGAGAATTTTTTTTAAAAATCTAAATTTTTTAAAATTTAATTTTAAAAAACCTGGCCTTCCCTATTCCTGGGAAGGCATGTTCATGGGGATATACTAAGGACCAGCTTGCAAGCTCCATTTTCATTGTTAAATATTTACAGATATGGTGTGCGGGCCTCTGTGTGTACATACACTTGTCCTAGATTCCCATAAAGTGAGGGCGATCAATAGTAAACATGGGCTCTATCTCTTTTGAGGCAAGGATTGTCAGAGTAGAGCACACCAGGATAGAGCCAGCCAGCTGGAAGTCCCAGGAGGCAAGCCTGGGCAACTCCATCCAATCTCCCCAGCTCTTTCTACCCAGGTTGTACCTTCCTGCCTGTTGTAGAAACCCTGGGTTGCTCCCAGTAGCAAGAAGCAGGAGTTTGGCTTGTAAGAGTCAGGTTGTGGGGACTGGAGAGATGGTTCAGTGGGTAAAGGTTCTTGCTACCAAGCCTGAAGATCTGGAATTGGATCCCTGGGACCCATATGGTAGGGGAAAAGAACCAACTCCTGATGATTGTCCTTGGAACATACACACATACCATAAATACAATATTTTTTAAAAAGTCAAGTTGCATGTTGAGGGGACATCCCTGCTGGTGGCATTTATTGAGCTTGTTACAGGTGGAGGGTGCAGGCAATGGCAGAGCCACAGCTACTGCTCATAGTGGAAGGTGGGTAGGGGTGTACCAACTCTGAGGGCCCACCATCAGGTCCACGTCACAGCTACATTTTGAAGAGTGCTGCATGTGACATAAAGTACTATAGCAGTCAGATGGAAAGGAACAATTCCACATACACAGGAAGCTCCCACCCCCAGCCTGCTGATGGAGAGGAAATCAGGTGCTTCCGGACCAGCCTCAGGCCCACCCTTTCCTTTCAAGGCCTACAGCAACGAGCTATTTCTTCCATTTTTCTGGGCTATCCCTGACAAACACGAGGCATGTGACCAATGACTGGGTAAAACCTGACTTGTTCCCAGGGCTTACCCAGAGTCTGTAAGCAGTGTCCACTCCTCTGGGCTTCCCAAGTATAACTGTCTCCTGTCATTCTGTAGGCTCCTCCTTCTCTGGAACCAGTTATGACTCCCTGTGCTTGGGTTTCTGGAAGCTGAAGTCCTGGCTGAGACATGGCCCATAAAGAGTGATCTCCGGCTCCCAGGGACTAAGAATCACTTCCCTAAAGATTTATGCTTAATTTAGCACATTGAAACAGCTTGACATTTGTATTAGTCAGGGTTCTCTGAAGGAACAGAACTGATAGACTGAATATATATTAAAATAGGGTTTATAAGAGTAGCTGGGAAGCTGTTGGCCAGCTAGTCTCTCAAAAAAGCCAAGAACTGGATAGTTGTTTAGTTCATGAGGTTGGATGTCCCAGCTAGTCTTCAGTCTGTGTTGGAATCCCTAAAAGTAGGCTCTAATACCAGTGAAAGAATGTCTCAGCCACAGGGTAGATGAACTTGCCATCTGGAGTGAGGGCAAGCAGGCAAAAACCGAAACCTTCGATGGGCATGGTGGCAGCACTCGGGAGGCAGAGGCAGGCAGATCTCTGTGAGTTCTTGTGTAGCCAGCCTGGTCTACAGAGTAAGCCCAGGACAGCCAGGTATACACAGAGAAACCCTGTCTCGAAAAATCAAGAACAAAAACACAAAACAAAACAAAACAATCAAACAAAAAACCCCCAAGTTTCCTTCTTCTATGTTCTTTAGTGTGGACTGCTGGCAGAATGTGTGGGCCAGATTTAGGGTGTTTTGTTTTTTTTTTTTTACCTTAAATAATCCAATCAAGCCAGGCATGGTGGCGCACGCCTTTAATCCTAGCACTTGGGAGGCAGAGGCAGGCGGATCTTTGCGAGTTCGAGGCCAGCCTGGTCTACAAAGCGAGTCCAGGACAGCCAGGGCTACACAGAGAAACCCTGAAAAAAAAAAAAAAAAAAAAAAAAAAAAAAAAAAACCTCCAATCAAAGAAATCCCCCACAGGTATACCCAGCTGCTTTGATTAGTTGATTCTAGATATAATCAAGTTGACAACATTCTTCAGAAAGAGTCCTACTTTTTATGCACTTCTCAATAAATGCTCACAGTGGTTCCTAGTGTCGTACAGGTAAATGCTATTTAGTATGTGTATATCCAACTACTGTTTTTAATTTTTTAAAATCTCTTTAATAACTTTAAAAAATGCTGGGGATGTAGCTCAATGACACACTAGAATGCAGTAGACCCTAGGTTTTTATCCTCAGCACTACAGGTTGGGGACCATCACAACCCCTTTTCGTGGCTTTAAAGTAATAAGTCAGAAAAACAGAAGGAATAAGAGCGGGAAGAATGTAGGGAAGGAGAGAGAGTCACTTCCTAAAAGACACTGCCTTAGCTAGGGTTTTTAATGCTGAGATAAAACATCGTGAGCATAAGCAACTTGGGGAGAAAATAGTTTGTTTTGTTTACACTTCCACATGACAGTCCATCACTGAGGGAAGTCAAGGCAGGAACCTGGAAGCAAGAGTCATGGAGGAGTGCTACTTTATTGTCTGGCTCTCCATAGCTTGCTCAGTTTGTTTTCTTATACAACTCAGGACTACTTGTTAGGGGTGGCACTGCCCACAGTGGGCTGGGCCTTCCACATCAGTTGTTAATCAATAAAATGCCCCACAGGTTTGCCTGTGGTTTTCTCAGTTGAGGTTCCCTCTTCCCAAATAGCTCTAACTTGAGTCAAGTTGACATAAGAAGTAGCCAGCAGAATCCAGGTCCTCTGCTAGCCTCTGGAACAGCTGTCCCTTCCTTGGAGCATTTTCTTGGATGGGGATTATGTATTTACTTATATATAATGTCATTTGTTCTGTCTGAGATTTGCTCTGTGCCGTTTCATGCTCAAGTGTATAAAGTTATACATGTTAGATGAAGAAATGGATTCTTTAAGGGGATGAGTCCCAACAGAAAGTTTAAGATTTTTGCAGAGGGATGAGTCAAGCTTCCTCCTGGTGGTCCTAAGCCAAGTCCAATTATTAGTTAGGATTCTGTCACCAGTAAGACAATAGCCACGACTGGGCAACATTGCCCTTACCCCAGTTATGTACCTAATCCCTCCAGCCCTTTCCGTACCTGTCAGTTTTAAAAGCTGGGTGATAGCACATCTTGAAGCTTGGAGGAAATAACACAGAATCAGTACAGTAATGGAGTCTAAAGACCGGAAATTCAGACAAGGGGACACCACAGTTTATCTCTGCTTTTCCACATCTGGGACCTAAGCTGGAAAACTCAGTGGCTGGAGGCAGGGGTCTGGTAGGTCACTGGGTAGGGCCTAAATTTAACTCCCCATGACTCCATGGAACTGTGTGCAGTACCTTTTGGATTTGCTTTCAGCCTGGGTCCTACAGAAGAATACCCAGCCTCTCACCCATAGCCTATGAAGCAGAGGCCATGGAGGGGTGCTGCTTACTGGCTTGGTCTCTATGGCTTGCTCAGCCTGCTTTCTTATAGAACCAGGACCACCAGCCCAGGGATGGCACCACCCACAATGGGCTGGGCCCTCCCCCATCAATCACTAATCGAGAAAATGCCCACAGGCTTGCCTACAGGCCGGTCTGATGGAGGCATTTTCTTTTTTTCTTTTGGTTTTTTGAAATGGGGTTTTTCTGTGTAACCCTGGCTGTCCTGGATTCACTTTGTAGAACAGGCTGGCCTCGAACTCGCAAAGATCTGCCTTCCTCTGCCTCCCAAGTGCTGGGATTAAAGGCCTGTGCCACCACCACTTGGCTGGCATTTTCTTAATTAAGGGTCTTTCTTTCCAAATAACTCTGGGTTGTGTTAAGTTGCCAAAAACTAACCAGCACAGAGAGGGGCTCAAGCTGTACCTGTTCCTAAGTGAACATTGTAGTTCTACAAGAACTTTTATATGAAGAAAATGAAGTCTTCCAGTGCCCAAAACCAGGGTACACTGCCCAGACCTTCTTTATTCTTTCTCAACTCTGCTTTGTGAGTGTGTTTTCTGGCAGCCATCTCAATTCAACAATGGAAGGACCTAGAAAAAGAATGGAAGACTAGAGTAAAAGACAAAGTCAGGGAATATCTTCTCTTCATTTTCTGCCTCAACACTGAAGCTCCTCTGGGGCCCCAAATCTCTGTGGTCAGAAACAGAACTTTAGAACTTGACTGTGAGAATGTGGCAACCTTAGGGCATGGTGGCGCACGCCTTTAATACTAGTACTTGGGAGGCAGAGACAGGCAGATCTCTGTGAGTTCAAAGTCAGCCTTGTCTACAGAGTTCTAGGACTGTGAGAATGTGGCAACCTCAGGGCATGGTGGCGCACGCCTTTAATACTAGTACTTGGGAGGCAGAGACAGGCAGATCTCTGTGAGTTCAAAGTCAGCCTTGTCTACAGAGTTCTAGGACAATTAGGGCTACCCAGAGAAACCATGTCTTGAAAAACCAAACAACAGCAAACAAGCAAGCAAATAAACAAACCAAAAAACACCACAATGTAGCAATCTGGATCTTCCCCACGCCCCTTTGGCTTTGTGGGTCAGCCTGTGGATCATCTCCTGTTTCACTTGTCTTTCTACCACATGTGTAAACAATTGTGTTCACTACATTCCAGCTGTTCAGCACGCCTATGCCTGGAGATGGTGTCTCACACCTGGAGTCCCAGCTACTTAAGAGATTGAGGTGGGAAGATAATTTGGAGCCAGGAGTTTGGGACCATTCTGGATAACAGAGTAAGATCTGTCTCAAAGAAAACCACATATCAAAAGAAAAGGCCAGATCATCTGTCAGCCAATGGTGGTGAGGGCAAAAGGGAGGGGAGGGCATCTCTCCCTAGCCTACACCACCACATAGCAAACCAAAGGGAGATCTGGTCCAGATGGGGTCACAAGAGCAGGAGAGCTGTCCCTGCTCCTCACATGCTGCAGCACTCAGGAGAGCAGGCCCTGGACCTTTCCATAGTAGAACTGACTATGCAAGTGGTGGTTGCAGGTCCAGAACCAGGGCTTTAAGTTGGCCCACCCCCAACATATACCCCATGGATGAATTGCTGGAGTGCAAGAAGAGGTCAGTTCCACAACCCAGGACTTCAGGATCTCCAAGACACAGGACAGTTATGGCATATCTGAGAGGAGTTCCAGTAGTGATGGAGTAGCAGAAACCAGGGTCTTCCTACCACACCAAGGAGTCATTACAATGAACATTTGCAAGCAGAATGTGTGGAGAAAGGGGAATATTGTGGGACATACTGAGTGAGATACACTGCAGCTTCCACCATGAGCTGTTATTTTTTATGCTGGGACAGATTGCAAGGGTAGAGGGTGGGTCTGAGGGGAGGTGGGAAATGGGAGGGAATATGGTGCATGATGTGAAATTCACAAAATAATTTTTTTCAATAAAAAAAGAAAAGCCACCAAATGTTGCAGCATAAACCTGTAATTTCAGCACTAGGAAAGGGAGGGCAGGGGGATCAAGATCAAGGGTAGCCTGGGCTATATAATGAAAGTCTATCTGTTGTTTTGTATTTATTTCCCCCTTCAGGCTTCTGTGTTTGAACAACTAGTTCCCAGATCATGACAGTGTTCTGAGGCTGTGAAACTTTTGGGAGGTAGAAAGTAAGTGCTGGCCATGGATCTGGGGGGGCATGGGCATTTGTTTTGTTTTGTTTGGGGTTTTGGTTTTTTTTTTTTTTTTTTTTTGGTTTTTCGAGACAGGGTTTCTCTGTGTAGCCCTGGCTGTCCTGGACTCACTTTGTAGACCAGGCTGGCCTCGAACTCGCAAAGATCCACCTGCCTCTGCCTCCCAAGTGCTGGGATTAAAGGCGTGCGCCACCACTGCCCGGCAAGGGGGGGGTTTTGGTTTTTTAAGACAGGTTTCTCTATGTAGTCCTGGCTGTCCTAGAACTCACTCTGTAAAAGAGGCTGGCCTCGAACTCAGAGATCCACCTGCCTTTTTTTTTCTTTTTTTTAATGTTTATGGCCTCACTTCCTGACCCCATCCGTCTCTCTACTCTGTCATCCACTGGGATGTGAAGATATGAAAAGTCCCAGCCACATGTTCCTGCCACCATGGAGCCAAGCTGTTGCCATGCCTTTCCTACTGTGACAGACTGTATCACTCAAACTGTGCACCAAAATGAACCCGTCCTACCAGTGATGGTTTGTATAGGTTTGGACCCCATAGATTCATGTGTTTGTATTCTTGGTCTTAGGGAATGGCACTGTTAGGAGGTGTGGCTGTATTGGAGGAGGTGTGGCCTTGTTAGAAGATGTGTATCAATGTGCCGGTGGGCTTTAAGGTCTCCTATGCTCAGGCTCCGCCCAGTGTGGAAGCTAGTCTTTTGGATGCCTTCTAATCAAGATATAGAATTCTCAGCTTCTTCCCCAGGAGCATGTCTTCCTGCATGCTTCCATGCTTCCTGCCATAATGATTATGGATTAAACCTCTGAAACTGTAAGCCAGCCTCAATTAAATGTTTGCCTTTGTAAGAGTTGCTTTGGTCATGGTTTCTTTTCACACCAATAAAACCCTAAGACAGTCCCTTAAGTTGCCTCTTGCTGGTAATTTGGTTACAGCAACAAGGAAGTAATGAATACACTAACCAGTCACTTACTATGGGGGTGACAGAAAATGACTTTGGGGGCTAGATTATTAATGACTGCAGCTCATTTCCTGTTATCAATAGATCTGCAGGAAGCCAGCCTCTCTGCTGTGAAGGTTCTTGAATATTTCTATAGAAAGATCCATGTGGTGAGAAACTGATCCCTATCACTGACAGCCTATGAAGTCGGCCATCTTGGAAGTGAATCCTTTAGCTTTCAGGGGAGTTAAGCTTTCAGGGAAGTCTAGCCCCAGCTAGAACTCCAACTGCAATCTCATGAGAGACCTTGACCCCAAACCACACTGTGTAGTGCTTTGGAATCCCTGCATCACAGAAACTGTGAAGTGTTAGATGGTGTTGTTGCCATTAAGTTGTGCTATAATTTGTTATGTGGTGATAGACTGAATATAGCACAGTATATCTATGACACTCCTGAAAGGCGGCATCAGGGGCAGACAATGTACTGTTGACATCCCCCTCCTTGGCAAAGGCGCCCCATCCAAAAGTGTATTCTAGGCCGATAAAAGAGCCAAATATGAAAAACATATAGAAATGCTGGAAGAAAGCACAAAATGGCAAACAGCACCATTTGTAAGGAATTCTTTGTGCAAATTCTCAGCAAGATGAGGCACTTTGTGCCTGTTCTGTCAGCCTGCACACAAAACTCTAGTGACAGAGAGCAGGGGCCTTGCACACCTCACCCTGTGGTCTGCCTCTTTGAAGACTGGAAATAAAAAAAGATTTAAGGGCAGAACAGGAGACTTGAGCTCAATGAAAAGTTGGGTCTGTCACAGCCATGCCCACTGGAAGGAAAGAGAGGACCTTAGCCTGAAGAGGTGACATGAGAAGGGGCTCCTTCTATTCATCACTGTGCTGTCCTATGCATTCCAAAAAATGATCACAACATGCATGTGTGGGCAACATGCTAATGCCTCCAGTAAGCAACTCTGTCTATAGGTTCATTAGGAAAAATGCCTAACAAAAAAATGAAATAGGGACAGAAGAGGTAGTTCCGTGGATAAAACACTTGCTACACACGCATGAGGATTAGAATTTGATTGTCCAGAACTCACATAAAACCGGCACATGCTTGGAGTCCTCTTATAATCCCAGCACTTGGGAGGCAGAGATAGGGGTCCCCAGAGCAAGCTGACAACTATGCTAGCCAGAATGGGCTAGCTCTGCCTCAGTAAGTAAAGTGGAGAGGGACAAATGAGGACATCCTACATCAACATGCACACATATACACCATGTACATATACACACAAAAGAGCAATAAACATTTTGCAAAAAAAAAAAAAAGAAAGAAAGAAATGGTGATTGAGATTGAGAATGAGATTGTTGCTGTGTATAGCATAGCGCCATCACAAAACCAGCTGAACCAGGTGTGGTGGCACAGGCCTTTAATTCCAGCACTCAGGAACCAGAGGCAGGTAGATTTCTGTGAGTTCGAGGCCAGCCTGGTCTACAGAGTGAGATCCAGGACAATAAAGGATACACAGAGAAACCCTGTCTCAAAAGAACAAAAACAAAAACAGCCGAAGGCAACAAGCTGGCTTCTTCCATCAGGGCTCACAATGGGCACCAAGTGCCATGCTAGAATGTGTGAGACACCATGTTCCCAGTCACACAAATGAGGATGGAGGAGGACACCTGCCAGAAATCCTCCAGTGTTTTCTTCAAAGACAGCAGATGGGAGATGAATAGCATCATCCTGTGATGTTAGGGACACTTAAGCTGAAGCTAAGATTTATAAAATATTTCAGTGCTTGGCTCCATGTCTAACCAAAGTTAATATTGTCCAGGTTACCTGTTATCACATGGCATCCCCAAACCTAGCAGACACTTTTTTTGGCATTTACTCTCTCTCTCTCTCTCTCTCTCTCTCTCTCTCTCTCTCTCTCTCTCTCTGTGTGTGTGTGTGTGTGTGTGTGTGTGTATGCATATGGAGATCAGAGGACAACATGCAAGGGCCAGTTTTCTTCTACCAGTGACTGAATTCAGGTCATCAAGTTTTAAGGCAAGAGCCATCTTTTTTCTTTTCTTTTTTTTTTTTTGTTTTTTTTTGTTTTGTTTTGGTTTTTTTTTGTTTTTTGAGACAAGGATTCTCTGTGTATACCTGGCTGTTCTAGACTCACTTTGTAGACCAGACTAGCCTTGAACTCACAGAGATCTGCCTGCATCTGCCTCCCTAGTGCTAGAATCAAAGGCATGCACCACCACACCCGGCTATCTTTTTTCTTTTCAACATTTATTATATTCAAGTTACATCTTGATCACAATGGCCTCCCTTCTCCCCTCCTAGACTCACCCTCCCACCATCTTCTGCCTCTCCCTCGTCTCCCCCTCCTCGGATGAGGGCCCCCCCATATCAAGCCCCCTCATTTCATCAGTCACATGAGAGCTAAGAGCTTCCTCTTGCACTGGAGCCTGACATGGCAGCCCAGCTAGGGTAAGGTGTTCCACTAACAGGCCACAGAGGCCATGACAGACACTGCCCCCCACCACCACTTGCTAAGGGATTTGTATGAAGACCAACTTGCTGTCAAAGAACCATCTTAATAGCCCCAAATTGCTGGGCATGGTGGCACACACCTTTAATCCCAGCACTTGGGAGGTAGAGGCAGACGGATCTCTGTGAGTTCAAGACCAGTCTAGTCTACAAAGTGAGTCCAGGACAACCAGGGCTACACAGAGAAACCCTGTCTCACCCCCCTCCCAAAAAAACCCAAAACAAACAAACAAACAAACAAACAAAAATAGCCCCAAATTGATGAGTTCGTAGAACAATTTATGGTCATCTGTCATAGCTGGCTGGTCTCAGCAGGAAGCATTCATGCTAAGTCTCTTGTGTGGTTACATTCAGGTGTCCTCTGAGGCTGTACTTATCTGAAGGCTTAGTGGAGCCAAAGATCCAAGATAGAGCACCCACAAGACTGTCAGTTCCTGTTGGCTGCTGACTGGCAACTGAACCTAAGCTGTTGACTTAGAACAGTGGTTTTCAATCTTCTTAATGCTGCAACCCTTTAATACAGTACCTCATGTTGTGGTGACCCCCCCAACCATAAAATTATTTGCATTGCTACTCTATAACTGTAATACTGCTACCGTTATGAATTGTAGTGTGAGCAGGGTGTGGTGGCACATGCCTTTAATCCCAGAACTCAGGAGGCAGAGGCAGGTGGATCTTTGTGAGTTTGAGGGCAGCCTGGTCTACAAAGTAAGTCCAGGAGAGTCAGGACTATTACACATAGAAATCCTGTCTTGAAAACAACAACAACAAAATTGTAGCATGAATATCTGTGTTTTCCAATGGTCTTAGGTGATCCCTGTGGAAGGGTCATTTGACTCCAAAGGGGTCTTGACCCACAGATTGAGAAGCACTGACTTATAGTATGTGTCTATCAGTGTTCAGTTGCTGTGGCAAAATAACAAAAAACAGCTCAGGAGAAAAGAGTTATTTGTTGAGGTAGAGTGGTGGTAGGCATGGTGGGGACAAAGACTAAGAGATCAAGGGAGCAGTACACTAGGGACAAGATAACCCCTTACAGGGCATGCTGTCGGTGATCCTATTTCCTTCAACTAGACTCTACCTCCTACAGTTTTCATTACCTACTAATAGTTCATTCAATTACAAGTCAGTCAATGAATGAATCCAAGAAGTAGGTTATAGAGTGTTCAGGATTCAATCATGTCCCAAGGTCACCTGTGAACACAGCTACATTGGGGACCAAGCCCTCAAAACAGTGAGTCTTCAGGGGACATTTGAAACTTGAACTGTGAAAGAGTGTTTTTGACATTGCCTGTGTAGACTTCTCATAACATGGTAGCTGGGTTTAAAGAGGGAGGGCCTCAAGAGCAAAAACTCTAAAGTTGCCCAGAGAGGATAACTGGGTAGAAGCTGTGAGGCTTTCTATGGTCTTGAACTGAAAATGCACAGAGACACGTCTACTCTGTTAAATCAGAACCCTCCCAGATTCAAAGGAGTGAGGACATGGTGATTTCTGCTCCATTGAGGGAGGGAGAAACAGGTTCATTGCAGGTCTGATTATAGCAATCTTGTTTTATTTTGCTTTCTTCGATACAGGGATGCTCTGTATAGTTCTGACTGTCCTGGAACTCACTTTGAAAGACAGGCTGTCCTCGAACTCACAGAGATCCACCTGGCTCTGCCTCCTGAGTGCTGGGATTCAGGGCGTGTGCCATCACACCTGGCTTATTGCAGCAATCTTTTGAAAACAGTACTCATCCCAACTGTATAGTGAGTCTTATTTCCTTGTTTGGTTTGGTTTGGCTTGGCTTGGCTTGGTTTTTTCCAAGAGAGGATTTCTCTGTGTAGCCCTGGCTGTCTTGAGCTCAACTCGCTCTGTAGACCAGGCTGGCCTGGAACTCAGAGATCTACATGCCTCTGTCTCCCAAGTACTTGGATTAAAGGCATGTGCCACCACTGCCTAGCATGTTTCCTTGTTCTTGTTGTAGTCTTTTATGCAGACCAGATGACTTCGATTCTAACATAAGCCTGAGAAAGGCAGGATTACAGTGGTGATGAGTCCAATTATTTATGCATTGTGACACTACAGTTAGAGTCCCCAAATAACTGTTGTTTATTCCTCCATCACCCTCAAGGATTTTCTAATTCTTGCTTACTCTGGGATGCCTCTCTGCTGTTATTAGCCCTCACTCTGCTGTCAGGAACAATTCAAAAGCTAGTTCTCTGTGTGGCGCTTTGACTCTACCCTTCCAAGCTCCCAGCATGCCAATCACCACCCTTTTCTGGCTAGCCTGTTACAATGTCCTGTGGGGTTGGGGTGCACCACATTTCATCAGTAGGCTTGTGGTGACCATTTTCATTCAGCCACCACAGCCTGCGTGGAAGATGCTATAGAATGACTCATTAGAAATCCAGGGCTGGGCTGGAGAGATGGCTCAGCAGTTAAGAGCACTGGCTGCTCTTCCAAAGGACCCAGGTTCAAATCCCAGCAACCACATGGCAGTTCACACCTGTCTAATCGCCAGGCATGGTGGCACAGGCCTTTAATCCCAGCACTCGGGGGGCAGAGGCACGTGGATCTCTCTGAGTTCACAACCAGCCTGGTCTGCCAAGTGAGTCCAGGACAGTCAGGGATACACAGAGAAACCCTGTCTTGAAAAAAAAAAAAAACAAAAACAAAAAAGAAAAAAGAAAAAAAGAAAACCAGGGCTATGTAGACTCTTGTTAACAGCTTTGTGTTACCCTCTCTGTATCTGACTTAATATCCCTTTAACTATCAGGCAATGCAACACATTGCCACTAGCTCTCACCAAACCAGAGCTGAGCCTGGTATCAGATCACGCTCAAATCGATAGCAGAGATTCACCCACACACATACCTCATTCGCTTTGCTGTTGGCCACTTTCCTGATGTCCCCACCAAAGTATCTGGTGAATGCATCGATTTTTAAGACTATTCTTGTTCTATGACTATAAAAAAAAAAAACCAACTAACCAAAACAAATCCATGGACCTGCTTTCTAGGACAGCCCGGATCAGTGTTCCTAGGGCACAGGCACGCACATTGGGCTTAGAATAAAGCATCACTAATGAAGTAATAAATAAATAAGTAAATAAGTAAATAAATAAATAAATAAGACAACGTGAAAAAGAAAAGAATAAAGCACCACTTACTTCCCTTGGAGTGAAAGTTGTGTTTTGTAATGGCAAAACAGACAGTGGGAAAATGTATTGAAGAAAAAAACAGGCTTCACTATGGGGAATGCATAGACAAGTGTTAGTACCAACAGGAATCTCAGGAATTATCCAGCCCCAAAGTGTTAACCTCTGCAGGGTTGTTGTCAGCTAGAGAAACACCCAAACCTGATGCATGGCTCTAACGTCTGGGTTTGGGTTTGTTCCAAACGTTGAGCAAGTATGATGTAATGCAGGCAAAGAACATTGTAATTAGTCAAACTTTCCAAGAGGCAGCATGTCTTTTATTTATTTATTTATTTATTAGTTTACTTATTTATTTATTTCGCTCCTGCCAAGGGCTGAACCTGGGACCTCACACACGCTGACCAGCATTCTACTACTGAGCAACACCCCCCACTGAAATCTGTCTTCTTCCTTCATGGACTCCAAGTCAGTTCTCCACCTCCCTGAGGAATCTTGGGAAATCAAGTCTCCTCTCCCAGCCTCTTCTGCCTCCACCTCCCAAATGCTGGGATTTGTATGTGCGCACCACCAAGTCTGATTTATGAGATGCTGGATTTTGTGCCTAATCACTAATTATTTGAGAGGTTGAGACAGCAGGATCAGAAGTTCAAGCTCATCTTTGACTGCATAGTGAGTTCAAGGCCAGTCTGAAAAAAAATAAGACCCCTGTCTCAAAGAAGGAGAGAAAGAACTGGAGAAATGTATCAGCAGTTAAGAGTGCTTACTACTTTTGCAAGAGAACCACGGTTCAGTCCCCAGCACCCACATAATGGCTCACAACTGCCTGTAACTACCGTTCTAAAGGAAGAAACATCCACTTTTGATCTCTACAGGCTCCTGCATAATCATGGTACACATAAACTTTCACGGGCACACACTCATATTTGTACAAAAATAATTCATAAATAGGCAAATAGTTTTCTTTTAATCCTCATAGGTAGCATTCTAGTTTTATTCTGTTATTGTTATAAAAATTGACAAATCTCAAAATACGGGAAGGGGGCATTGTGTTTATTTCAGTTTACAGGTTATAGTAAGACAGGTTAGAAACTAAAGTTGGAACTTGAAGCAGAAAGCATAGAGGACAGCTGCTAAGCTTAGCTAGCTTTCTTTTTTTTATTTTTAAAAACATTTATTTATTTATTTATTTATTTATTTATTTATTTATTTATTTATTATGTATGCAGTATTTACTCTACATATATTTATTTATTTATTTATTTGTTTGTTTGTTTGTTTATTTATTATGTATACAGTATTTGCTCTACATATATGCCCGGGCAGATCTCAATGTAGATGGTTGTGAGCCACCATGTGGTTGCTGGGAATTGAACTCATGACCTTGGGAAGAACAGCCAGTGCTCTTAACCTCTGAGCCACCTCTCCAGCCCTTAGCTAGCTTTCTTAATCAAACCAAGATCACCTGCTTAGGAATGGTGTCACCCTCAGTGGACTGGGACCTCTTACACCAATTAACAATAGGTACAACGCCCCCCCCCCCCACTTGCTCACAGGCTAATCTGATTGGACAATTCCTCAGCTGAGCTTTTCTTCTCAGAGAACTGTAAGCTGTGTCACGTGTCAAGGTGACAGTTAAGGCTAACTAGGAGAGGTAGTGAGGACAAAAATGACCCCCAAAGCAAACTCTTTCAGGGGCTAGAGAGGTGGCTCAGTGGGTAAGAATGCTTGTTGTGCTTGAATTGAAATCCCTAGTACCCATGGGGGTCGGAGGAGAAAGCCACCAGTATGGCCACACATGCCTGTAATCCCAGCACTTGGGAGCAGAAACAAGAGGCTCCCAAGAGCTTGATGGTCAGACAACCTAGCTGAAGCAGTGAGCTTCAGGTTCAGTGAGAGACCTGCCTCAAGGGACTAAGGCAGAGAGCAATAGAGGAAAACACCAAGCATCTTCCTTGGCCTCTACAATGCAGACCCATGGGTGCATGCACCACAGATGGACTTATATGCACATATGTGCATACACCACACACAGAGCAAAAAAGCAAAAGAAAATTCTTTCTGAACGACTCTGTCTCCTTGTGCTCTGGAAAACATTTTACAACTCTAAACATCACACACACGCGCACACACACACACACACGCACACACACACACACACACACACACACACACACACACACACACACACACGCAAAGGGTCAATGGGCATGATCAGAATGTGAAGAGGAATGCATGCAGAGAGATGGCAAGCGGCCATTTTTCCAGTCAGCCAGCCCTGTTGCTGTTGCTCTCCGTGTCTGTTCGTTTGCATAAAGGATCTGCTTTTCCAAATGTGATGTTTAAACTGCAACAGAGAGAAAAAGCAAAACAAACACAGAGTGGTCGGCTGAGGGCCTGCACTCTCTAGGCCCCGGTTACAAAGTAAAATTAGCTATAGCTGGTAGCCAGGGCTAGGGGATTTATTTTGGTCTGAAGTCAACCCACAGATTAACAATATTGGCGAGAACTGTATAGGAGAGGAAAATATTTTGGACCAGGCTGCATATGTTTGTAGATCAGCGTCTCCCTCTGCGAAGCGGCCAAGGTTAAAGAGAATGGGAGAGAGAGGCAGCTGTCACTGTCCCCTGCATTATGCCAAATCATGGCATCTGGGATGGGTTGCACCTCACGCTGTATGATCAAGTGAAGGTTAACAGGAAAGTATACCCCAGATAGGATTTAAATCAACAACAAAAGAGAGGGGCCTGGTCATTCTCTCCCCTGACCCTTTCCTTCCAAAGCCCACATTCCATTCAGAGAGTAATTTCCAGGCAGTAGCTATTTCTGGATTTTCAAGGACTTGTCAAGAGTGGTATCAGACAAAATTATCCCAAATTGGAAGTAGGCAAAGATTATTGGATGTTCTTTTGGGTGCTTACACTTTTGATTGATTTCCTGTAGCTAGTCTGTTTCACAGCCCCCACTCCCACACAACTAAGGTTGGAGGTTAACTTTGAGAGGTTGTTTTCATCTGCTAGTAGAAATGGAAATAATTTCTAACCAGCCATCTCATTCTTCTATTAAATGATATAGAAATACAGTTCTCATTTGGGCCACTTTTAACATCTTGTAGGTTCTCCTCATGAATTAATGAGTTAAATCAAATCCTTGGCATCTGATTGTTTGATATTTGAACAACGTTTTTGTCGTTATGTTTTATCTCTTTTGTGTACATGTGCACACCCGTGTGTGTGTGTGTGTGTGTGTGTGTGTGTGTGTGTGTGTGTGTGCATGCCACAGCTTCCCTGTGGAGGTTAGAGAACAATTTTCAGGTATTCGGTTTTTCCTTTCACTCTGTGGGTCCTAGGGATTGAACTCAGGTCTTTAGGCTTGGTACTAGGCACTTTTACCCACTAAGGCATCTTGCTGGCCCAAGAGGGTCCAGTTTTTCAACCTCTTGGAGAGTCTGCTTTAACAAAGGAGCACCAGTGTATGTTGACACTGCATTTCCCTGTCACCACAACTGACTCCGCGGGCCAATGCCCCCATACTCCTTGAGGTGAATCCTAGACACAGATCTGCAGGCATTCCTGTACCCTTTATGGAAAGGGACTGCAGATGAGGTCCTTGCCTGTGTCCTTACTCCCCTCCATACTCCACTGAAGTGTGCTAAGTCTCTGAGAAACCATCACAGGTGTCAAAATGTATCCAGGATGCACAGCAGTCACAAACCCTCTTCTCCAGATGTCTGTGAGCTCGGGCAGAAAATGTAATATTCTAATGATTTATTGTTTCAATAACAAAAAATGTAATCATCTTTGGGGGGTGGTTGTTGTTTTGAGGAAGAGATTTCCCTTTGTAGCCCAGGCTGATCTCAAACTAGTAGCAATCTTCCTGCCTCAACCTCCCCACTGAAGGGATCCCAGGCATGTGTCACCACAGCCAGCTAGTCATCAATTCATCGAGGACACTTCCTCATCTTCAACTAGGAAGTCATTTCAACATCACATTTTTCACCAGGGGCTTTAGATGTACATTTAACACTATGGTCGGTCATCTGGAGATCTCTTTCAGATAGCACTGGGATTCTGGACGTCTTGTGTGGATCTAAGACTAAGAGAGGAGACGTGATTTTATTAGTTTTGTTTTGTGTATTGGGTTTTTCTTTCTTTTTTTTAAACTTTCAAAAATTACATTTATTTATTTCTTTCTGTGGGGAGGGAGTAGATGCGTGGATGTGCACATGCCACAGAACACACATAGGGGTTAGAGGACAACTTTTAAGAGTTGGTTTTCTCCTTCCACCATGTGGGTCCCAGGAGTTCAAACTCAGGTCACCAAGCTTGGTGGCATGCACCTTTACTGGCTGAGCCATCTTGCTTGCCTGACCCTGCCCTTTGAAAAGAACAGGGGGCTAGCACTGGTCTACTGGGAGCTATGATCAACACTGAAGACTTTATTCCCACAAGACTTGAGCTCACATGTCGGGATAAATGACAGGAACAGCCAAATCCTGAATCTATAGAGGACTAGAAGACCCTAGTCCCCTACACATACCTGATCTCACTCCTCACAAGTGGCCTGTGAGGAAACCAACTTTTACCAGCCTTGTTTACCAAAAAGGAAAGCCAGACCCAGAGAGGGAAAATAGCCCAGCCCTGAGCATGCAACCTTGCTAACTCTGCTATTTCTACTCTGACCACACTGCCTGTTTCCTTCCTCCACCACAACCCTGTGGACTGTAAGGGAAAAGGGGACAACTTCCCTCCTTACTACAGGTATCCATTTCTGTGTAGTTCATGAATAATTCCTTCATTGGATCCTACAGAAGCTGACAGAGGGAGAAAGGAAGACAAGATGCCCACCATCAAG
>CAJQZJ010000248.1:3945149-3984198 GCA_907164525.1 Lophiomys imhausi | reverse complement strand
AGACAGACGTCTGGAGAATGCTGGAAGGTAATCGCAGGCACATGGCTGTTTGGGATTAGGTAATCAGGGTTAATTTAGAGTAGCTAATTGAGAGTCTGCCCAGCTAAGGGCTAGGCATTAAAACATTAAAAGGTCTTGGTGTATTTAATTATTGGGGAAAGGACTGCGGCGGCTCATAGGCCCTCAGTCCAAGCAGTACTGGGGCCGTTGGAATTCCAGACTCTCGGACTCCCCTGGGGCCCAGGCGAAGCTGCCGCCAAGCTGCTGGTAATTCTACTGACCTATTATAACAACTTATATTAATTAACAGAGTTTAGGTTACAGGTGGTGTAGGCCACGCTTGGTCCCAGGGCTCTTTCTCCAGGATAAGTTAGGCAACAGGTTAAGGCACACGGGCCAGACCGCCACTCCTCTGCCAAGCTGCCAACCACTCCACCAGCCTAATCTTACAGTTTATATTTACTAATAACTACATTAATTAATTAATTTGCAGTTTCAGTCCAGGTGTTCCAGGTACCAGGGACGTGGAGGGACAGAATCAAGAGAATGAAAAGTGAAGCTCCATTCTGGGTCCTGGTATACCTGGCCATCCATTTCCAGAAGAGAGGACCTGCAAGGAGGGTGGGGGGATCCACACTGCTTAGAGGCAGCCCGAAACAGCACAAGTAAAGTCAAGTTCCTGAATATCTGGCACCAGTGAAGAAGACAGCTGCAGAGATGGTCTGAGGGTGTGGTAGAGACCAATTCATGTATGGTACCTCACACTTACAATCTTAGTATTCATAAGGTGAAGGCAAAGGGATCAGTTCAGTGTTGTCCATGACTACATGTGGAGTCCTGTAGCCATAAATTTGGTTACTTTATTTGGGTTCCTATATCTACCACCCTTCTCCACCCCAATCCCTTTCAACCCCCAACACTAGGTAGACAAAAAAGAAGGTTAGAGAAGAAAGGGGGCGCAGACCTCTTTAGACTACTTCCTACTGATTAGGGGTGTCAAGTTTCTTGGGGAAAGTCCAGTCTTTGTCATAATATCAGCAACCAGGAATCCAGCAATTCAGCAATCCAATAATCAAGCAAAAGCAGCAGCAAAGGGAACACCAGCCATCACTTCTCTCGCTTCTCTTGGGGGTCTTGAATTTTTTATACTCTCTCAGGAGTCCCCAGAATTCCAACTATCTTCAGTTGGAAAAATCATGCTCCTACTAGAGCACAAGTCAAATTACAGTTAACTGCTGTGGACAATCTTAAAGCAGCCTCCCTCTTATTGCACACGTGAGATTAAAACAGAAACATAGTGACATAACATAACTGATTTTTTTTTAAATAATGTTTCTGGGTGTGATAGTACACACCTTTTTAAAAAAAGATTTATTTGTTATGTATACAGTGTTCTGTCTGCATGTATGCCTGCCAGCCAGAAGAAAGCATATGATCTCATTATAAATGGTTATGAGCCACCATGTGGTTGCTGGGAATTGAAGTCAGGACCTCTGGAAGAGCAACCAGTGTTCTTAATCTCTGAGCCATCTCTCCAGCCCATAGGTGAGTTTTTAAAGAAACCAAAATTTGTCGGGCTTGGTGGTGAATGCCTTTAATCCTAGCACTTGGGAGGCAGAGGCAGGCAGATCTCTGTGAGTTCAAGGTCAGCCTGATCTACAGAGTGAGTTCTAGGATAGCCAGGGTTACACAGGGTAACCCTGTCTCGAAAACACAAAATAAAATTAAAAAAAGAAAGAAACCAAAATTCTCACTACAGAGTTCAAGGCTACCCTGGGATATACGAGATCTTGTTTGAAAAAACTAAAACGGGGCCAGCAAGATGGCTCACTTCATAAAGATATTTGCTGTGTAAGTTTGGCAACCTGAATTTGATCCCCTAACTCACATAAAGGTGGAAGAAGAAAATGAGCTTTGCAGAGTTGTTGTATGGCTTCCATGTGTATCTCATGTATCTCTCTCTCTAATAATAATTTAAAAAATTTTTAAACTTAATAATTTTTTTAAAAATTAGACACTAAATCAAACAAAAATGTCTGTGAACTTGACACTTGCTTTGCCCAAGATTTTGTCAGGTTTCTGGGCTTCCTCAGCTGGGCCTAGCCACATTAGCCTGTCTTCAGGGACCCATTTGTGATGGTTAGCTACAATCATTTCCCTGTCCTTTCCCCCCAACTCCTACCAGTGTCATACCACCTACACTTTTGCGTGGAGAAGATTGATACAGGGTCCCCACTATGTAGCCCAGGCTGGCCCCAAACTTGTGATGTTCCTGGTTCAATTGCGCACACCTTCTGTTAGGCTCTCCCAAATCTCAGCCATTTTCACACCTCAAATCTGCAAACTTCACTATCTCACACAGACTCAGGAAGTACTGCAAACACTCATGAACTTGATTCCCTGTGGGTGGCTGCTAGGTTATGGAAGCCATGAGACTAAAGGGCAGGGAAGTGTTTTGGAAAAGGTCTTGAGTGTGGGTTAAAACAACTGGGACCTGAGAGAAGATAGTGGGCCTTTCTGAGCCTGGAGACCTAAGTTGCCCTGTCTATAGAAGGAGGCAATTCCCATAGGAAGAAGAATTCCCATAGGAAGCATACATGTTGAGGGCTTGGTAGCTTATAAAGTGAGAGTGCTATACATGCTTTTTCAGCAGGGTAGGTGGCCTAACCCAGACAATAGACAGCAGCTGAGTCTCATCCTACACAGGCTGTAGCCTGTGTGCATGATATTATAACTCAAATTGAATTGGATTCAAACTTGTTTGTAGACTTTCTGATCCCAGGATAATACTGAACAGAGGGACAGTCATTCACTCACCACTGTCCCCATGTCTTTCCTTCTATTCTAAACTAGTCATCTAGTCTGGTCAAGTTCACATCTCAGTATCTCTCTGGCCTTCCTCCTCCCATCCCCTCCCCCTTCCCAGAGCTCTGACCTTCGTTCAGATTTTCATCTTTTTTAAAAAGCAATTTTGTGTGTGTGTGTGTTTTACAGTTTCTATTGCTGTGATGAAACACCTTGACCAAAAGGTAAGTTGGGAAGGAAAGGGTTTATTTGGCTGATACTTCCACATTGTAGTTCATCAATGAAGGAAGTCAGGACAGGAAGTCCAACAGTGAAGAATCTGATGCAGAAACCATGGTGGGGTGCTGCTTATTGGATTGGCCCTCATGGCTTGCTCAGCTACTCTCTTATAGAACCCAGGAACACCAGCCCAAGGATGGCACCACCAATAATGGGCTGGGCCCTCTCACATCAATCACTAATATAAGAAAATGCCCTACAGCCGGATCTTTTTTTTTTTTCCAAGACAGGGTTTCTCTGTGTAACAGAGCCCTGGCTGTCCTGGACTTCCTTATGTAGACCAGGCTGGCCTCGAACTCACAGAGAACCGCCTGCCTCTGCTTCCCGAGTGCTGGGATTAAAGGTGTGCTCCACCACCGCCTGGCATACAGCTGTATCTTATGGAATCATTTTCTCAGTTGAGGTTCCCTCCTCTCAGATAATTCTAGTTTGTGTCAAGTTGACTTAAGACTAGCAAGCACAGTATGTGTGTGGGGGGGGGCATGGTATGTGTGTATGTGAAGGTCAGTGGACAACCTCAGCTGTCACTCCAGCCTTCCACCTTGCTTTGAAACAGGGTCACATCGTTTGCTACTACCTATGAGAGATCTGGCCCATGAGCTTGTGAATTCTCCTACTTCCGTCCCTCATCTTCCCACAGAAGCACCGCTATTAGAGACAAATGCTACTCTTTCCGTGGGTTCTGAGGATTGAAACTCAGGCTTTCTCACTTGCATGGCACTTCACACACTGAGTTACTGCTTCAGCCCCTTTATGACTGTTGCCTAGACACTTGCAGACTCCCTGCTTCATGGGTCTCCACCCCAGCTCCTTGTGGCTACATTAATTGTCCCACTATCCAGTATTGTGTTAGCCTAGTGTTACAACCTCACGTGGCCCTGCCCCTGCTGCTCAGGAGTCTCAGAACCCATTCCTCACATCCTTAACTCCTCCTTTCCCACCTCAGGTCCCTGACACAGCCACTTAGTCAGAATAGCAAGTGTGGCTGGTCTTTCTCCACTCAGATAGAACTTCTGGTCCCGGAGCTATGTGAGGTCCTCCTTGTGGGCTCTGACACCTCTGTTAGGACCTGCACAGTGCTCTCTCTCTCTCTGCCTTGTAGGACAGTTATTTGGATTTCTATGAAGTGGACTCTAGAACACCAAAGAAGGCCAGTGAGATGGTTCAGTGGGTAGAGACACTTGCCATCAGGTCTGACAGACAGAATCCAATCCTCAGGACCCATGTGGTGAAAAGACAGAAACCAACCCCTGCAAGTTGTCTTTTAATCCCACATGACTACTGGTGTTTGGTTTTTGTGATCACCCCCCCACACCTGCCCCCAACAGTCACAAAACCCTATATGAGGTCATAACCCACAGCTTAGGAAACTGGATTCTAGGAGATCCCAGTCGCAACACACAGAGGACACTCAGGCCTTTGTGCAGCTGCTCAGCTATCCCCAAACAGCTGGCATCAAGCTGCAGGCCTGAGAATGCACCCCTGGGGAACAGGTGCTGTAGCCTGCCACACTTTCAGGTAGTTGAGCTCTGGCCAGTTTGTAATGCAACCGCTTGAGCCATCCTAAGCACAACTACCCAGCCAGGATCCATTCCAAGACACAGACGCCTGAAAGAAAAAGGTTTGGTTTTATTGGGAGGTTTGGGGTTGGTTTATTTCAATAAAAGACGTTTGCTGTTTCAAACCATGAAAGTCTGAGGTGACTCTCTGGCAATCTATTATTCATGTCTTGCCACAGATGATTAGATTCAGGTTGCAGCAGGAGTAAGGAAATAAATACAATTATCATGATAATAGTTACCAGGGCTGGAGTGTGGCTCAGTGTTGGAGTACTTTCCTCCTGTAAACTAGGACCTGAATTTCATCCCTGGTACAGCAAAACTAACATAAAACAAACAAAAAGCTCCCTGAAGAGGCTAAGGGTATGACTCAGTAGGTGAAGTAGCTGCCATACAAACATGCACACCTGAGTTCATCTCCACTGCACCCACATAAAAGTGGAGCTTAGCAGCTGTGTCTGTAACCTCAACACTGGAGTGATGGAGACAGGCAAATCCCTGGGGCTTGCTGATCAATGAACTCCAGCTAGTCTCTGTGAGAGAACCTGTTTCAAAAAGTAGGGTGGATGCTTGGTGGTGCACACCTTTAGTCCCAGCACTTGGGAGGCAGAGGCAGGCAGATCTGTGAGTTTGAGGCCAGTCTGGTCTACAAAGTGAGTCCCAGACTAGCTAGGGTTACACAGAGAAACTGTCTCAAAAACGAAACCAAACAAACAAACAAAGTAAGGTGGAGAACAATAAGGGCAGACACCCAGTGTTGACTTCTAGCCTCCACAAGCATGTGAACACATGTGCGCATGCACCCACAGGTACACATGTGCTATACACACACACACACACACACACACACAGACACACACACACTTCAAGAATATTATAACAGCTACCATCTTCTGAGTGCCCACTGTGATCCAGGCACTAAGCTAGAATTGTAATACCTTCTGGAATCTACTCCTCCTGGTCATCTAAGGCTTGGAATTCCCTATTTAGACTTACGGTGCATAAATGGTAAATCACTTGTCCCACACAGGCAATAGGTGACAGAGTTTGGGACACTGTCTTATGGGCTCATGTGAAAAGATTCCCCTTTCATTGGTTTATTTCTTTCTCTTCCTTGAATATCCCAACTAGCTCAGACTAAGGCCAGCACCTTGGTCCCTGCATGCTGTGACAACAAATACCATCTACTGGGTGGCCTTAAAATGACTAGAATCCATTGCATTCTATCCTAAAGACTGGAAGTCCAAGTTCAAGGTTCCAACAGATTTCACATCTGGTAAGAGTTTTCTCCTTCACAGATGGTGCCTTGTAGGTGTCCTCACATGACAGAGACAAGGCAGGGACAAACAAGCTCCCGTGGGCCTCTTTCATAAGGGCACTAATGTGACCTAATCGCCTCCCTAGGGCCCCACCTCTTAACTCTACCGTTGGGGATTAGAGGGACATAAACATTCAGGGTGTCAGAGCCAGTATCTTGTGAGCAAGAACATCTATCAGAGGGGCCCCTGAGCTCCCCCAGACTTCACTGTTCCCACAGTAAGACTTGAGATCAGAGCAAGCAACAGATGGCATTTTCCAAACCGTGGCTGGAAAATATGAGCCAGCCCTTCTCTTGAATCCTGGCAGCTTCAAGCAACAAGGTAGAAGTGAGGCTAGATGACCCCCTCCCCCAAGGCCACAATCTCACAATCCCCAGCTCTGGTGAAGGGGGATGCATTTAGAAAAGAATTCCTTCTAAAGTGTGTAAAGAAGACAAAGAGCCAGGAGGAGGAAGGGGAGGATGAAACAATTGCTTCTAAGATGTGTGAACAGGCGGGATGTGGAGAATTGCTTTTCTCTATGTAGCCCTGGCTGGCGTAGAATTTGCTCTGTAAAGCAGACTGAGCTAGACCTTGTGATGATCCTCCTGCCTCAGCATCCCAAATGGGATCAAGTATGTACTTGTTGTGTCCCTTCTAGCTCATCCCCACATTTAAATAGATAAGAACAAGCAAAATTAGCTAGGATGCTTGCCCTACGATGCAACTGTTTCTAAAGCTAGGTGTGGTTGGCACAAGCCTGTAATCCCAGCACTCAATCAGTAGAGAGGCCAGAGGGTCAGGAGTTCATTCTCAGCCACACTGTGAGTTCATGGCCAGCCTGGGCTACATGTGACATTGCCTCAAAAAAAAGGAAGAAAAGAGGGAGGGAGGGAAGGAAGGAAGGAGGGAGGGAGAGAGGGAGGGAGGGAGGGAGGGAAGGGAGGAAGGAAGGAAGGAAGGAAGGAAGGAAGGAAAGAAAGATAGAATGGGAAGGGAAGGGAAGGAGAGGAAAGATGAGACAAATCAAAGAAAGGAAGAAAAGCTTGCTTCTGGAAGATAAGATTGAAACTAACAATAACAAAAATAATAAAAATAAAAACAAACAAAGCAACAACAACAAAACACCATTAACAATAAAACCATCCTGTTACCAAGACCAACACTAGTTGATCCAGTCATTTGCCGATCTAGAGCTGTTTTTCCATAAACTCTTTAGGCCTAGTCAATGACTCCATCTTGAAAGACGTGTCTTAGAAATCACCGAATATGGGCACCTGGAGATAGAATTCAATAAGAAAGTGCTTGTGGAACATGTGCTAGGTCCTGGATTCCAGTCTCAACACAGAGAGTCTGGGGAAATCACCCAGTCTGTGTTCTAAACTCTTATAAATGTCCTTCCCTGATTTCCTTATACCGAGACATTACAATGTTCCCTGGTGGGTATGGGAGGTACTGTCCCTGACTCTTCGTGGTTCTGATAAACTTAGCTCTGCATCACTAGGAAGTTTCTTTGTTGGTCTTTGTTGTTTTGTTTTGACAGTCCATAGGCAGCACTACCGCCTCTAACAAAGGTTCTCAATTTAGATTTTATTTTGTTCCTTCAGCAGCAAGTGGCTATTTAAATGAGTTGGGCCGAGATAAAATGCCCTATTAAGATTTTGGGGGGTTCCATCAGTCACATGGAAAGTACCTTACATGCTAGCTGTGGCTAGCACTGGTGAGCATGCATAGTCAGTTCCTCTGAGCATGGTCACTGTTCTTGGGGAGAGGGAGCCATTTACTTAGGAGTCTGAGCAGCTACAAAAGAAGATGGGTCACCACGCCACCTCTAGCTGTCCAGTCTGCAGCATCACCAAATTCCCATTTTCAGAACTTGATGTGTGGCCTTCAGGACTTCAGACTAACCAAGTCTCCTGGATCCTTGTCATCTCCCAGGTTAGTCAGAAGTTTGGGAGTACCAAGGCTCCTGGAACTCACTATATAGACCAGGCTGTCCCTGGTCTTACAGAGATCTGTCTGCCTCTGCATCTTCAGTGGTGCTAGGATTACAGGCATGTGCCATCGCACCCAGCTGGAGAATTTTCAATTTTTTTTCCATAGTAACTTCCTGGTCAGGGATGTGTCATTTCGAGTAATTCTGTCCTTAAAAACTTTGGTCTGAGGGCAAGAAACATGCCACTTCCACCCAGGTCCTCACCAAGCAAATCAAAGAGCTAGAAATCTGCTGGAGAACTTCAAACGTGTTCGGGTCCAATCACACTTCATTTGGGGTGCGAATTGTGGAGCTCTGGGGGAGGTGGCCAGGGTGGAATGTGTCAGGGTCTATACTGCGGTAATGAACTGAGGCCTTTGTTCCTGGGAGCCTAGAACCTGACAACTGAGCTATTTCCTGAAAGACAGGGGTGCTCTGAGTTCCCTGCCAGGTGCAGCAAAGTGGGGAATGATAACAGGGCGGAGGAGGCTCTAACTGCTACAAAGATATTCCAGGGTGGGCTTGTTTTCTCCTTCCCTTTGAAACACCAGAGGTTCAAGAAAGCAGGGAATGTTGGCTGGGAAATGTAGTAGAACACTTACCTAGTGAATGGCATCTTCAATCCACAGTATCATAAAGAAATTAGGCAGGCATGGCTGCTCACACCCATAATCCCAATTGCTGGTGTAGGAAGACCGGCTCAAGTGTTGACACCAGCTTGGGTTACTGAGTGAGAGCCTGTGTAAAAAAAAAATTTTTTTAATAGATGCATTTTTAAAAACCAACCACCACCATCACCAAACTCAGAGGTTTGCCACAACTTAAAATGGAAAGTGAGGAAACTGAGGCCTTCAACCTAGGCTGCCATATAAATCTTTTCATCGTCACACAGTTTGGCTGAAAGGAGCAGGGGTGGAGGAAGAGGGTCTGATACATTATTGCTAACTTGTGGCATAAGTATTACTTTCATTCCTTTAGCATTTTGGGAGATCAGGGAAGGGAGAGCACTGACCTTGACTGCCTAGCTACATTCTATTTAATGTAATTCTTTAATGACTCCCAGTTTGTCAGCTGGTGGGCATGACCATAATGTACCAGTACTGGCCTTGGAGACTCAGCCCTCTGTGGGCAAGATGGACAACTTTAGAACATTCAAGTTCCAGCCGGGCGTGGTGGCGCACGCCTTTAATCCCAGCACTGGGGAGGCCCAGGCAGGCGGATCTCTGTGAGTTCAAGGCCAGCCTGGTCTACAGAGTGAGTCCAGGACAGCCAGAGTTGCTACACAGAGAAACCCTGTCTTGAAAAACCAAAAAAAAAGAACATTCAAGTTCTTCTGGCACTCATTCGTTCTCAGTGTGGTGTAGGTAGGAACTGTGGACTTCCAGCCAGGCCATATAACAGCAAGCCAGAGACCCCCCCCCCCCCCCATCAAAGGCTCCTTTCCCTTGCTTGCTGGGATGCTTATTTGCTTGTTAGCTCACGCCTTCATGTTCTGTTTTCAAATGCAAATGCCTGGGTAAAGGCGATACATTCACCTCTCACACCTCCTTACCTCCATTTGCGCATTGCTGGCAAATGCTTGCCAGGGCAGAGGCTGCGTGAGAGTGCCTGTGAAGGGGGAACTTAAAACACTGCAAATGGAGGAGCACCCTCCCCCATTCTGGAGTTCTAGGGTGGAGCTTTAACAACAATGTAGTTTTCTAAAGTTCCTCAGGTGATGTCAATATGTACCAAAGTGGTAGCCAGGCTTGGTGGCTCACACTTACAATCCCCAGCACCTCGGGAGCTAAGAGAAAGGGATTGCGACAGATTTGAGGCTAACCTTTGCTACAGAGGCTGTCTCTCGCTCTCTCTTTGTGTACTCTGTCTGTCTCTCTCTCTCTGTCTCCCTCTCTCTAACACATGTACGAATAAAAACAAATAAAAAGTACAAACGGCTAAGTTGTGAAGCCTTCTGAAACTGAAAGAAAAAGGGGGGATGGGCTGAAAAAGACAGGCCTCAAGGTCACGCTAGGGTTGCTTACCATCTGCACTTTGTTTGTTTTAAATCTGTTGAATGGAGATGATAAACAGAGGCTTTGAGAAAGGTAGTTAAAATAGATTCCCAGCGAGGCGTCTGAAGCAGGGGGATCTCTGTGTGTTGGCAGGCCATCCAGGGCTACTAGGGAGACCCTATGACCACAACAAAGGCATTCTAATAAATAAATAAAATAGATTTCCAGGTCCTATTCTGACCACAACGATTCTGACACGATCTAGAGTTAAGAGAGTGAACCTCTAAAATTTTCTGGTTTTGGTGGCTCCTGAAAATGCTAACAACAGAGCCCAGGGCTTGGAGCATCAAAGCTTTATTACTGAGTTACACCTCAGCCCTTCAAAAACTTAAAATTGGGCCATTGACATGATTCAGCAGGTAAAGGAGCCTGCCACCAAGCCTAGCAAGGTAAGTTCTTTCCCTAGGACCCACACGGTGGAAGGACAACTTGATTCCTGCAAGTTGTCTTTGTCTTCCTTCCCTGTGTGTGCATATATGCATACACATGCACACAATAAATCAATGTTTTAAGAGGAAAGAAAAGAAAAAGAGGAGCTGAGAGGATGGCTCAGTGGTTAAAGGGCCAGCCAAACATGAATAAGGACTTGAGGTCTGATACCTAAAACCCACATAAAAGCCAGGTGTGGTCTTGTGTTGTAACCACAACACTGGGGGGTCAGGCAGAGACAGGCTGAGTCCTGGAGTTCATTGGCAAGCTAGCTTAGTCATATCAATGCGTTCAGTGAGAGTCTCTGTCTCAAAGAATAAGGTGAAGAATGACGAAGGAAGTCACCCAAAGTCAACCTCTTGCTTGTAGCAGAAAGTGCGACTTGCCTGTACAACACACACACACACACACACACACACACACACACACACACACACAAGAAGAGAAAAAAAGAAGGAAAGCATGCCTGCCCCATCATGGACCTGTCTTTGTGCAGCACCATCTGGGTTTGGCTGCTTTAGTAAGAGTGTGTGTGATACAGTCTAGAAATGAAAGAGTTGTGGGGTCCAGATCTGGTTCGTTTTCTCTGTCAGTTAAAGAATTAAAAGGCAGGAAAGATCTGAAGCACAACAGACAGCAGCAGAGAAATCTCAAGCTCCGCTGACAGAATCTGCAGTTGAAGGAGGGCGTTTACTGGGGGTGAGGAAACACGCGCGGACACACAGAGGGAAAAAGACCCTCTGCAAAGCAAGGGGGAATCAGAAAGTGGAAAAGGCTGGAATTTTTTAAGTCTCTGAAGAGTCTTCCTCCCCTAATTTACGGTTGGTCAGTTTGAAGACAGATAGGACGGTTGATGGCCCAGAACTGTTGTGTGACATGTCCTGAGCCACGCCTTGAACTTGTTAAGCACCCCCATCTGCAGGGGGCCTGCTAGTGTGACACAAAAACCCTACAAAGCCTTTGTTTTAAGCTGCTAGGCTTTTGTCTCAAGTCAGGAGGGTGAGGAAGAAGGTGGCCATTTTGGAAACTTGCCCTCTTTATTACATATCCATGGCTCCTCTCCCTGTCTGTCTGCTTACTGTCTCTTTTTCTAACTCTTGATCTCTCAGGTGTTAGCTACAAACACTCATGGGCCTAACTGCCCAAGGCAAGCCTAGGAGAAAGGCTGCCTCAGACACTTCAAGGTTGTCTTCTGTGAAAAACTTGAAGTAAGGCATGGTGGCACACACCTTTGATCCCACCACTCGAGAGGCAGAGGCAGAAAGATCTCTACAAAGTGAATTCAAGACAGTAAGGGCTGTTACACAGAGAAACCCTATCTTGGAAAACAAAACAACAAAAGAAAATTGCCTTCTTTTCTAGGTTCTAGGCTTTGGAACCTGAGATAGTCATAACCAGAAGTTATTGATTTGGGAAATTTTATTTGTTTTGTTTCCTTGAAGTAATATATTAAAATATTCAACATCTTTTATCCTAGGCAGCACCTAGGCAGAGGTGGGTGGATCTCTGGGAGTTCAAGCCAGCCTAGTCCATTCTGGTCTATATAGTAAGTTCCAGGCCAACCAGGTATGCAGGATTGATGGATGCATGGAGTTCTTGTCTAATGTGCTACGGTACTTGCCTGTGACTATGTTGACACTGACACTAACAGTTCTCAAACCTTTAGGCCTTAGGTCCTCTTTATTTCTTCCTTTATTTTTAAGGACACCAAAAGAGTTTGTCAACATTGGTCATGCCTCTCAGTATTTCCTACATTACATGTGAAAAAGGTGTTGCTGGAGGGATGGCTCAGTAGTTAAGAACACTTGTTGCTCTTGCAGAAGACCCAGGTTCAATTCGATTCCCATAACTCACACAAGGGCTCACAACCATCCATCTGTAACTCCAGTTCCAGGGGATCCAACCCCCTCTTTTGACCTCCATGGGCAGCAGGCACACAGGTAGTGTACAGACATGCATGTAGGCAGAACAGTAATACATCTAAAAAAATCTAAAAAAAAAACTTTACAAGAAAATGAAATGGAAATAGTTTTAATATTTATATATCTGATCCTCTCTTCTGAACTTTGCAGGCACCTGTACTCGCATACTCACCCAAAAACACATGTATATAATTTAAAAGTTAAAAATAAATCTTTATGCTGGATGTGGATGTGCATGCCTTTAATCCCAGCACTTGGGGAAGCAGAGGCAGGCATATCTCTGAGTTCAAGGCCAGCCTGCTCTACAGGACAGCCAAGGCTACACACAGAAACCCTGTCTCAGAAAAAAAAAATCTTTAGGACCGGTGAGATGGTTCAGTAGGTAAAAACATTAAAAATGACAATACTCAGTAGAGTACATTTGAGACTGACAGCCTCTAAGATTGCCCACAATCCCCTCCTTCCACCCTACACTCAGCGGCTAAAAGCAGCAGCCCTCTCTCTGAGGAGCTCTGAGATAGATGATTGAAGCCCTGGACCACACTTTCATTACACTCTCCTAAGCAACACCCACTTGGCAAGGCTGCTCCTGGTTCAGGGACCCACAGAAACTGTTTCTTTCAGCCACTAAATGCTGGTATAATTTGTAGCATAACAATAGATTGTTAAGGCACATAGTAACATCAACAGCACACTTTGATGTAAATAGGGGTTGGAGAGGTGGAACAGTAGCTAAGGTGAAGTCAGCCTTCCAGATGACGCCAGTTGCTTCCCAGCACAGAGGTTGGGTCACTCACAGTCACCTGTAACTCCAGTTCCAGGGATTCTCTTCTGAAGTCTGTAGGCTCCTGTACTAACAGAAGCACATACCACACACAAACGCATGTGTATAGCAATCTGAATTCCATCCCTGGGACCACAAACTCTTGCAAGTTTGTCCTCTGACTTCCACATGAGCCATACACACATAAATAAATGTAATTTTTTTTAAGTTTCAAAGAAAAATTTCAGTGTGTGTGTGTGTGTGTGTGTGTGTGTGTGTGTGTGTGTGTGTGTGTAAACAACTAAAGTGGTGGCTCCCACCATAATCTCAGCTGGTACTTCGGAGGTGGAGACTGCTGTGAGTTCAAGACCACACTGAGTTACATAGTGAGTTCCAAGAGAGTTTGGGCAACATACAGAATGAGACCCTGTCTCAGAAAAACCAAAACTAAACAACAACAGTAACAAAAAAACAAAACCACTTTATTTTTCAAAACCAAAAAAAATCTAGAGAGGAAAGTGTCATAGTTTTACATTTTAAACCTCCTTGGGCTCTTTTTCTTTTCTTGTTACTGTACTTAGGATGAATCCAGGGTTTGCTTCTGTTACTTGCAGCCACTCAATGTTGGTGTAATTTGTAGCATAACAATAGATAATTAAGATACATAGTAACCTGCTGGCACCAATCTAGATTCCAGCTCCCAAATGTTTTCTTTCTTAATTTTAAAAATTACATTTATGGGAGCTGGAGAGATGGCTCAGCAGTTAAGAGCACTGGCTGCTCTTCCAGAAAACCCAGGGTTCCATTCCCAGCACCCACATGGCAGCTCACAACTATCTGTAACTCCATTCCCAGGGATGGGACACCTTCTTCTGGTGGCCTCTGTGTGGGCCAAGCACACATGGGGCACAGTCATACATGCAGGCAAAACACCTATTCATATCATATAAATAAATAAATATTCTATTACATTAATGTATTTATTTGTGTATTTGTATATGTTTGTGCTCACTTGCTCTGGTGGTCTGTGGAGGTCAGAAGATGACTTGTGGGTTTGTGGGGGGTCAGAAGATGACATGTGAAAGGTAACATTTTTTCTTCTTCTACCATGTGAGTCCTGTGGATGGAATAGACTTGGTAGTGACAAGCACTTTTCTTTTCCTTATTTTGGTGGGGGGGGGGCATCAGCTAAGTTTGGATACTGATATGTGGCGTTGAGTAATGAGAACCCAACCTCCCCTAGGTCTGCAATCACAAAAGCCTTTTCTGAGGTCCTGAATCTCAGGGCCCTGGCTATCAAAATGATCCTGGAACCACACTATAGGAACTGTTGACCTAGATAACCAGGATCCCCCAAAGACTCTAGCTCTAGATCTTTCACCCCCCCCCCCCCAATTCTATTTTCCTGTTTGCTATTTGTTCAATGACAGGATTGTGACTGATGCCGCCCAGGAGGCATTGTCCCCAGCTAGAAGGCATTGATGAACAAGTCCCCAGTCTGGCCTGTGTGGTCTCCAAGGTATTACACAAAAAGAGGATGCCCACCATGAAGACCCCCGGGGAAGGCTGAGCTGGTGGGAAGGCCAGAGGACCTTGCTCTACCAAGGAGAGATTCTGGTGTTCTTGTTAGGCCTGTGAGGACTCTTTAGGGATCTCCCCCTCTCTATCCCTCTCCTGCGCCACCAGCCACCCCTCCCCCTTCCCCCTGCACGGTGTCACCTCCACACAGTCCTCCTCCACCACCCAAGGAAAGTTTACACAGTCTTCAGCCAGTCCAATTGTCCCCGCCTAGTCCATCAGAGAAACGCTGGCAGCTGTAGCAAAGACTAAAAATAACCTCATCCATGACCAGTGTCTTCCCACGTCTTTTTCTCCATACTGGCCTCCCGCTCTGTCCCCACCTTCTGTGAAAGGCAGGAAGGACCCCGAAAGGTGTGAGCCCACCAGGAACTGCCAGAAGCCCTTGCCTTCCCTCCCAAGCAGCACAGGTTCCTGGTTCTATTTTGCTGTGCCTCCACCTCGCCACGCCCAAATCCTCAGAACCTTCTCTCCCTCAGTGGGTAGAAGGCTAGCCCTCCAGGGTTGCAGATTTTCTGGCACTTTAGAGGTTAAACGGGAAGCCTGGGGAGGGAGGGAGGGAGGGAGAACCGCCTGGTGCTATGCGCGCAGGCTCCAGGCGGTGTCCCCAGCGTCGCTCTTTCTCCCTGAGGCGGAAGAAGGAATCTGACCTTTCCAGATAGGTAGCCAGGTTGAGCCATCCAGCCTGAGGCGGCGCGGTTCGCCAGAGCCATCGCGTTGTCGCCTGCCTTCTGGGAGGTTGTATTTTTGCAAGCATCCACACCTGGCGCTGCGGGCGCGACCCAGGAGCTCAATGTGTGGCCCGGACCTGCCTGGCCTCTCTTTGCTCTGATATCCTGGGGGCATGAGCCTGACAAAATCCTCCACCTCCTGCATTTCAGGGGTGGCTTGTGGAGTCCAGTGACCTTTGCCACTGTGTGCTGCTGCAGTTTCGAAACAGCAAAGAATGGGGAACTTTGCCAAACCACATAAAACTCCAAACAGCACCAGCTCCAAATGGGCACGCCAGGGAAAAGCTGCCTTTTATCTGTCCTCTCTGTCCTCCCCTGCCTCGCAGTTGACTGGGGCTGGTGAAAACCACTGAAGCACTTCATCCCTCCCACTCATTCTCGAGTCTCCTGAAGATCCTGGATTGTTCTGGAAGCCAAACTCAATCCGGCTTCCACCTAGTTGGGGGATCTGAGGACCACCAGCCAGGCCCTTCACGTCAAAATGAGTCCCCATTGCGATGGAAAGCTGGCCAAAGAGAAGCCAGGGGTGAGAGGAATAGTTGAAAAGTCTGGGTCCATGAGAGGAGTGAAGGAGAAAGTTGAAAAGTTTGAGTCTTGAGGTACAAGGAGCGATCTGCCCAGAGCAGGGCGGGGCTCCAAGAGCCTACAGAATTCAATGTTTTTTTCTCCAACCCTAAGGACTTTCTACACCTCCCTCAGTGGCCTGCAGAACCCGCAGACCCCGTGTGTTGAGACTGCTGGTCCCACAGGCACAGCCCGATATTTTGAAGCTCCCAGGCAAGTCTGGGACAAAATTGCCTTTCTCTTCAGGTTTTTTTCTGGAAACTGTGTGCTAGTTCACTTAGGCAAGAGCTTCATGTAGCTCAGGCTGACCTCAAGCAACTACCACAGGCTTCTCTGGAAACTCCTAACTCACAAGGTCAATGCCACGCCCATGAGAGTGTTTGCTATTCCCCTCAGAAAGAGATCCTTCTGCAGGTCAGGTCTGCAAACCTGGTGGCAGAGGAAGCGACAGAGAGGAAGGCTTCGTAAATGCAAACATTTAATGGCAAGGCATTAATACTAGTGACGATGGTGGGAACACAGGCACAGGACAGAGAGTCCTTTGGCAGCTGACTTTCTCTCTCACTGGGGAAGGTTGTCACCTTTCCCAGATGTCTATGGTGCCCGGGCATCACTCTGCCTGCAGAGAGGTGAGATCCTCACTCCTAAACAAACAAACATCAGTTCAGCCTGAGGAGGCAGGTGACCCACAGGAATAATATGAATTCTTTCAGGCTGTTTTCTGCCTCAGTGACTTTATAAACAAGCGACTAGGAGCTGGAAAAATGTGGAGTGGCTCTGCACAAGACTCTTCCACTCACATCTAGTCCTGGGTGCGAAACGACATGCCCTTCCTTGGAAAACGCCAACTGTCTGCAAGGGCCTTTGTAAACAATGTATAAAGCTAGGTAACCTCCTCCATCTCATGGCATTCCATCAACACCCAGGGCAGGAGCACAGAGATGTCCCTACTCCGCAGCTAGACTCCAACTCAGGAAACAGAATGTTTCCAGCTATTTTAAGCAAGAATAGGAAATTAGGTGCTCACAACATTCCTGGAAGGCCTGGGAGGAACACTGTCTGAACTCACAAAACACTATCACTAAATTGGTCCCCAGGATTGCCGCCCTCTCTGCGGCTAGCAGGAAGGTGAGACACAAAGGGGGGTGGGGTGGGGAGCTGGTTCTGGAGATGTCAGTTTCCAGATTGCAGCTGAGATCTGATGGTTAGGATGCCATTGACACCACAACCTCTCTTTATACCCACAAGAGCAAGTGGCTGAGCAATGGCCAAAATATTGTCACACAGACTCCTTCACAACTTCCCACCATCACCACCACACAATGTGTCCAGCAACTACAGCCAGAGCAGAAGAAAGACAGCTTCAGGCCTTCCTTCTTAACCTCACATAAATGTTTGTAATTGTCAAAACTGAATTCTTATTCACAGCCCCAGCTGCAAAGCTGTCTGGGAGATGTAGTTTTCAGCTTTCCATCCATCAGAGTAAGCAGGCTCCATAGGGACAGGGTGAGAGTGCCTGGCACCATTCTTCCATTTTGCAGATTAAGGAAGTTTGCGGTTCCAAGGAGTTAAGGAATGTACTAGGGTCACATGGCTGGTGAACAGGATATTTATGACTACACTCTTAACCATTACACAAAACCAGCATTTGGAGCTTTGGCAATCAGGGCATCTTTTTGCCAAATAACCTAGATTAGAGCAAAGGCTACCACAGAACACCTTCCATAGGCTCAAAACCTGGATGGTAGACAATGAACTACAACTGAGGCTCAAAGACCATAAACAGCTTATCTAAGGTTGCTAGGCAGAAGGGAATAAACAACCAAACCCAAGGTTTCTAACTGCACACTGTGTACTTGACATTTCTAATTGTGTTTGAATGTTCACACAGAAAGAACACCATTGGGAAGAAGAGGACACTAGGGTGAGGCTGTCCCTGGAGATACACAGGTCTCTAGCACTCACAGGGGACAGCTATTCTCCATTGCTCCAGGAGTAATTGGACAGCCAAACTCTGCTGCCACATTCATGGGACCTTCCTTATTTTCCTCTCCAGACAGGTACCCTCCTAGTTGTCTTGGGCTGTGTCTAAGGATCAACCAATCAGATGCCTCCATCTAAGACCTGGGGTCAAGGGCTGCCCACACAGAGGCATGAGGAACATGGAGATCCATCGTGACAGCATATGGCATTGGGGCAACAGGGACCATCTCCATGTCCACACATGACAATATATGCCAGGGTTTTCTGGGCTTCACTGTGGACTTATCACCTGGTTCGCCAGACTTTGCCCATGCTCCAGACTGCTGCACAACCTTCTTTGTTCAGTCTGCTTTCCAAACCACTCTCCAGCCCTCCTGGTTATTTTTTGATTTCGCCGAGATCATTTTGATAAAGCCCTTTTCTGCTTAAATAAGCCAGAATTGCTTCCTGTTGCTTGGAGCCAAGAGCCCTGGCTGTTAGAGCTGAGTGGCCAGATTTCGCCTGGCTTCCCTCAGTGAGACCACACAGAACACCACTAATTACTAGATATCTCAGGCATCCCAGTCTATTTCCTGAATGCTCGAAGTCCCAGGACCTTTGCCTGTTGATCTGACGGCAAGCGTGCTGGCAGGGCATGCTGGGGCATGCCTATAATCCTAGCACTCTGGAGGTGGTGAAAGAAGGTTCAGAAGTTTAAGGTCAGCCTCAGCTACATAGCAACTTCAAGGCCAGCCAAGTGAGGTACATGAGGCCCTGCCTCAAAATAATAACTAAATACATAAGCCACCCAAAGGGGGATGAATATGGAACTCAGTAGGCAGTGTGCTTACCTAGCATAGATCTGGGTTCAATTCCTAGCACTGTATAAACTGCTTATGTGGTGTATCACTGTGATCCCATTCTTCAGGAAGGATCTCAGGTTCAAGGTCCAGCACCATGGTCTGTTTTAAATAGGTCGTGGAATAAATGGCTGTCTTGAGGCCTTAAGAAGAGAGGGGGTGAGGGTCTAACTGTGGTCCACTGAGCAGTGTTCCTTATCAACATAAGACAGGGAATGGAGAAGGCTATTGAGGGCCTGCTTGGGAAGATCAGGGGTGGATGGGAAGGGTCTAGGAAGGCCAGCGGAAGCTGGGAGTGGGTCTGGGAAGGCTAGGGGCGGGTCTGGGAAGGTCAGGGAAGGCTGGGAAGGCTGGGGAGAGCCTGGGAAGGCTAGGGGAGGGGCTGAGAAAGTCAGGAATGGATGGCAAGGGTCTGGAAAGGTCAGGGGAGGCTGGGGAGGATCTAGGAGGGCCTGGGAAGGCTGGGAGGAGGGTCTGGGAAGGCCAGGAAAGGCTGGGGAAGGATCTGTTCTAGCAGAGGACCCAGATTTGTTTCCCAGTATCCACATGGTGTCTCATAACCACCTGCAACCTCAGTTCCAGGGGACCTAATGCCCTTTTAGGACCTTCACAGGTGATACACATACACACCTGCAAGCAAAACCCTCATACACATCAGACAAAGTAAGTTCAGCAATTTTTAAAAGTAATTTAATGAAGGCCAACCAGTGAACAAGCTAGAGGTTTGCTATGATGACAGTGTGCTGCAGTCTTGGGCTCATTTCTGTGACAGTTTCCACAATCCTTACTTTCCTACTAAAATTCCCTCTCAATGGAGTTGGAGAGACATTCAGCAGCTAAGAACACTAGTGGTCTTCCAGAGGATCAGAGTTCCACAGAAGCAGGAAGATCAGCCCTAGGAGGAGGCAGGAGAATCAAAAGCTCAAGGTTATGGTCAACAATATACTGAGTTAAAGACCAATCTGAATTGCATGAAACCTTGCCCTGGAAAACCAAACCAAAACCAAGGGGATGGAGAGAGAGCTCAGGGGGTAAAGTACCTACTACATAAGCATGAAGACCCAAGGTTGAGTTCCTAGAACCCGGGTTTCTTTTGGGTTTTTGTTGTTGTTGTTTTGTTTTGTTTTTAATTTAAAACTTGTAATTGGGCTGATTAAGAGTATAGAGTGTTCTTCCAGAGACCTGGGGTTCAATTCCCATCATCCACATGGCAGCTCACACCTGTCCATAATGTCGGCTCCAGGGGACCTGGCACCGTCACACAGACATACACGTAGGCAAAACACCAAAGCACATAAAATAAAAATAAATAAATCCTAAAAAAAAAAACTTGTAATCAAAGGCAGCAGGAGCATAATGGGTGGGATCCAGGCAAAGTAAGAGAAAAGAGTCTGTCTCAAAACAAAACAGGCAGCAGGGCATGGTGATGCACGCCTTTAATCCCAGCACTTGGGAGGCAGAGGCAGGTGGATCTCTATGAGTTCGAGGCCAGCCTGGTCTACAAAGCGAGTCCAGGACAGCCAGAGATACACAGAGAAACCCTGTCTTGAAAAAACAAAAAACAAAAAAAAAAAGAAAGAAAGAAGGAAGGAAAGAAAAAAAAAGAAAACAGACAGACAGAAAAGACAATAAACACCATAAAAAGACTGGGGGGGGGGGAGGAAAAGGTGAAGGACACCCAAGGAACAACACTTAAGGTTGACTTCTGGTTTCCACCTATACATGGAAGCACACATAGGAATGAACACACAACTTAAAACAAGAAAAGAAGAAAGAAAGTAAACCCAAGGAGGAGCATGTGTCTTAAAGCCAGCAGTGTCAAAAAAAAAAAAAAAAAAAGGCCACTAGTCCTGCTGTGGTCCTAAGAGATCAGAAATGATGGAGTCACCAGCATCCTGGCTGGGACTCTGGAGATAACAGGAGCAGTTTTCTAGAGTTCAGGTGTATGAGAGAAAGACAAAGATGCTACCTTCTCCTCTAGAGGAAGCAGGGATGGACTTGCCATTAGACCCAAATGAGGAAACCCCAAACAACAGCTAGCACCATGCCTCCATGAAAGAGTGTGGACTTGGGATTTGAATCCCAGCTATGACAATCAATATCTATGGGATCCAGGCCAAGATTTTTTTTTTTTTGGTTTTTTTTCGAGACAGGGTTTCTCTGAATATCTCTGGCTGTCCTGGACTCGCTTTGTAGACCAGGCTGGCCTCGAACTCACAGAGATCCGCCTGCCTCTGCCTCCCAAGTGCTGGGATTAAAGGCGTGCGCCACCACCGCCCGGCTCAGGCCAAGATTTTTAAGCTAACTAGTTGTGAAAGTGGCGCCTAAGGATCCATGCCTCCTAGGATTTGTATCCTCTTGTCTCCAAGTGTGTCCATGTAACTTTCTTTGGCCAATTTAGTTGCTTTGGTCATTAGCAATCGTGATGAGAAGGAGAGGGAGAGAGAGGGAGAGAGAGGGAGAGAGAGGGAGAGAGAGAGAGAGAGAGAGAGAGAGAGAGAGAGAGAGAGAGAGAGAGAGATTATTTGTATAATAAAACTTAGAATAATCCCTCCTGGATCCCAACTATCAAGCTCCAGGAAGTTTAGACTGGCTATGTCAAAAGGTCCTGAGGGGTTAGGAAAATGGCTTGATGGGTAAAAGGGCGTGCTGCCAAAGTCTGACAACAGGAATTCAATCCTTGGAACTCAGGTAAAGGTGAAAAGAGAACCAACTGTACGACGTTGACCTTTGACCTTTCCCCAAGCACACCATGGCACACATACCCACATACACATCACACGCACACTGATAATAACAATAATGAACTTATAATATAAAGGTCATGAGGATAAAAGCTCAAGTCTCCGGCTACTACAAAGGCCCTATTCACGTGAGAAGCCTTTGACCTTCTAGCCCAATCTAGCTGCCAGTTGATTATGTTCACTTGAGATACCCAGCCGTCACTGCACAGAGTCAGAGAACCACCTCGCTAGTCTGTGGAATCTTGAGAAAGTATCATTCATTACTTTTTTAAATCTCTATGGTGTGAGATAGTTACAATATCATGAACAAGAACAGAAACCCTGTTGAAATCTTTCTGAGCTTCAATAGACTTTCTATAAAATGGGATGATAGTTACTGCTAAAACCTCTATAGAGTAGGGATGTGGGGACCATTCAGTCTGTAAAGTGCTGGCCTTGCAAGCATGAGGACTTAGTTCAAGTTCCAGAACCTATTATATATATTATATATAATAATGTATAATATAATATAATTATATATAATTATATTATATTATACATTATTATATAATAAAATATGATAAAAGATATAATATAATATGTATATGTGTGTATGTATATGTTGGGCATGGTGGTATGTTAAATATATGATCCCAGTTCTAAGAAGATGGAGAAAGGTGAATCCTGGGGCTTGGTGGCCAGCCAGTCTAGCCTACTTGGCTCCAGGTCAGTGAGATAATGTGTCTTTAAAAACAGGATGGAAGCGGGGGATGGGGGGGGGGTGCATGCCTTTAATCCCAGCACTCAGGAGGCAGAGGCACGCGGATCTCTGTGAGTTCAAGGCTAGCCTGGTCTACAAAGTAAGTTCAGGACAGCCAGGGAAACACGGACCCTGTCTCAAAAAATAAAATAAAATAAAAATAAAAACAGGATGGATTGGGTGGGCAGACAAAAGTGCCCATCGCCCAGCCTGACAACCTGAGTTAGATCTCTGAGAACTACATGGTAAAAAGAGAGAACCAACTCCCAACACCCACAAATTGTCCTCTGACTGCTGCAGCATGCCCTCTCCCCCAGTAAATAAATGTACTTTAAAAGATTAAAAGACAAACAAAATAGACAACTCCTAAGGAATGAGACTTGAAATTGTCCTCTGTATATGAGAATACGCATCGTCTTAGTCAGTGTTCTATTGCTGTGAAGAGACACTATGACCACAGCAACTCTTATAAAGGAAAGCATCTAATTGGAGGGGCCTTACAGTTCAGAGGTTTAGTCCATTCTTATCATGGCAGGAAGCATGGTGGCATGTCGGCAGACATGGTGCTGGAGAAGGAGCTGAGAGTTCTACATCCAGATCTACAGGCAGCAGGGAGAGACAGACTCTGGGCTTTTTGAAACCTCAAAGCCGACTCCCAGTGACACACTTCCTCCAACAGGGTCACACCTACCCCAACAAAGTCACACCTCCTAATCCTTCTAAGTAGTGCCACTCCCTGGTAACTAAGCATACAAACATATGAGCCTGTGGGGGCCATTCTCATTCAAACCATCATACACATACATATGTACCTGCACACAGGTGTGCATTTCTACACACGTACCAACATGCACATGCATACACAGACACATGAGTACATTTAAGGCATAGCAACAATGATCATTTACTATGTTTTGGGCACTGTGGGAAATGTCTGATGTCTGCATGTCATTTAAAGCACATACAGAGAAGATGAGTAGCTCATCAGCTAAGCTGTGTTAAGTAAGCTCTGACTATTGCCAATATACTTGGGAGGACTATCTAAAAGAGGGAAAGATTTATTTCAGCTCAGTTTCAGCCCACAGTCCTTAGTGCTGCTGATTCTGGGCCCATGGTAAGGCAGCAGGAACACATGGCAGATCAGAATTGTTCCCTTCACAGTGAACCAGAAGCAGAGCAGGAGGAAGCCATCACAGGATAGAGCCTCTAAGGGCTTCCCTACCCCAGCCACCTACTTCCTCTGACTAGGCTCCATCTCTTAATTTTCACTGCCTCTCAATCATGCCATCTTACTGGGAATCATCAAGGGATTGATCCGATTACATCAGAGCCTTCTGGATCCACTCCTAGACATACCCAGAGGTGTGTTTCACTAATCTCAAGTCTCTCAAGCCAATCAAGGTGACAATCAATGTTAACCATTACAAACCCAAAGTGGTCCAGCCTGGGCCAAAGCTGGAACTGTCCATCAAGTCTCTAAGACCTACCTACTAAGACCATATAGAGACTCCTCTACTGACCCGAATGAATGGCTGAATTCCCAAGGAAACTACAGACAAGAGGCTGCTAGAGCTTGCTCTTCATCCAGTGGTTGACAAAGAAAGACAGCCAGGCACCCAAGAGGCCAATCTGCACAGTCAGTCGTTCATGTCTCCTTGAGGGAGTATAAGCATGGCTCTGTTTTATGGCCAGCCCTGTGATCTTGGCCCTGTTTCCATATGCTCTGGGGTCAAAAGAGATAACTTGAAGTGAATCCATTTTTGCTTCTAGGAACATAGCTAATAATGGTTAGCTTACCTGGTCAAAACCAAAGATAGACGATTTCTCAGAGCAGGAAAAGCCTCTCCCTAAAAGACTATGTTCTCAGCTTCAGAGGGTCTCAGGGAACCAAAAATTAGCCCTTTATAGCTCCATAAGGCTGTCCCCTGTGCCCATGTACACACACAAACATACACAGGAGGAAACTGGTGGCCTTGGGATCTGACTTACTGAGGGGTAGAGGTATGAATAGAGTTCCTGCCACATAGAGAGGTGCTATTAGAGAGAGACACACCATATACCCACAAACCAGTAAGTGGCACTGAGAAAAATGGCAGAGAGGTCTGCCCTCATGCCAAGCTGACAGCCAGGTGGTGGGGCACAGCAACCCCCACTACTCCTTTCCCTGACTCCAGCAAGCCTTTGTCTCCAGTAAATTCAGCTCATGCCCTGCATAGCCTCTGATACAGATTCTCATTATATAGCCCTGGTGTCCCGGAACTCACTCTGTAGACCAGGCTGGCCTTGAACTCACAGAGATCCTCCTTCCTCTGCCTCTCAAGTGCTGGGATTAAAGGCGTACGCCACGGTACTTGGCTATGACTTTGAACTTGGAGGATCTTCCTGCCTCCACTTCTCTAGTGCTGGGATTACAAGTTTGTACCATGTCTGCTTTCTGTGGTGTGGGAGGATGGAATCCAGTGCTTCAGGCATGTTAGGCAAGCACTTCACTAATGGAGCCATCTGCCCAGTCCATCTCTTTCTTTATCTTTCTCCATGAATTGCTTTCATACTCAGAAAACAAAGGGCTATCTGGGTTGTGTGTGTACACATGTGGAAGCCAGAGATCGACAACAGGTGTCCCTGTGTTCCTCTGCCACCTGCTACCTTTTTTTAATTAATTAAGTTTGATATAGGGTCTCGCGATGTAGCCCTGAGTAGGCTAAAACTCCGCAGGTACACCAAGCTGGCCTAGAACTCCAAGACGGCCCTTCCTTGGCCTCTCAAATTTTGGGATAAAAGGTGAGAGCTATTATACTGGCTCTCCCTTGTTTTTTTTTTTTTTAAGCTGTCTCTCACTAAACCTGGAGTTCACCAATGGGTAGGCTGACTGGCCAGGGAACTCCAGGGAGCCTTGTGTTTCTGCTTCCCCAGCACTGGGGTTAGAGAATTGTGAGGGAAAGCAGGAAGCCAGATTCTTGAAAGCATCCTAGCTCACACTGGGCACCATTTACAGAAATGGCCCTACCTCACAGGCTGAGCATGGGCTAAAGGGAGATGAGCAGGAAAATAAGCAGAGCTTAGCACAGTCTTGGCACGCCCCGGACATTGGGTACATGCAGTTCTGATAAATACATCTCACCAGCACCGACTTCTTCAGGTAAGCCCATCACATCTCTTGTCTCAGAAAAGGCCTGGCTGTGCCTTGACCTCAGCCAGCCAGTCTGTGGGTTTTTTTTTTTTTTTTCCCTTCTTAGATCTGTTATCTTCTTTTTTCCCCCCACCCCTGGAAGAGTTTCTAGGATGTGCCACTTTGGCTAAAGCAAGCCGCTTGTTAGCACGGGGTTAGGAATGTCCAGATGATGCACCAAAGGCCATTAAATGGCCCCAGATGGTTGAGGGTGTTTGTTTTGCATCCCATCGACTCTCCTTGGAGCTCTGCCAGCCAGAAGAGGAGCCAAGTGTGCAGAGAGGGCCTGCACAGCTGGGTATGACAAAGTTCCCTCAGGCAAGGCAGTAGGGCTGGAGCCCAGAGGTTTCACTCTCTTGTCCCTCAAGCACACCTCGTCCAATTACTCACTGTCTATCCTGACTCACGCTTATTACAAGGAAGGGATTTGGGACAAGTCATTTACATTCTAGTATGAGTGTAAGCGTTCCCTAGGCCTCTTTATTGTGGAATAAAAGACTTTATTTTCTTCTCCAGGAGTCCTAGCATGTGTAAGGTCTTTGACTTTAGATGAGTAACTGAGAAGCAAGTAAGAAAACAAAAACAAAGAGAAAGACAAATAAACAGCAAGTAAATTTCTCTGTGCATCCTTAAAATAGAAGGATTCCGAGAGTAAAAATGAAAATAATGTGGGAAACTGGCTAAAAGAAAAAAGAGACATGGAACTGCAGAGTCCGAATGGAAAGGTGGACTATTAATAAAAAACCCAGTCTTTGCAGTAAAACTGCTCTCTTGCAGGCTGGGCGGTGGTGGCGCACGCCTTTAATCCCAGCACTTGGGAGACAGAGGCAGGCGGATCTCTGTGAGTTCGAGGACAGCCTGGTCTACAAAGAGAGTCCAGGACAGCCAGAGCTGTTATACAGAGAAACACTGTCTTGAAAAACCAAAAACAAAAACTGCTGTCTTGCACATCCAAACTGGCCCAAATAGGTCTTTTACAATGCTTACCATCTTCCCCATGAGTACTGGAGATGTAGCTCAGTTAGTAGAGCGTTTGCCTACCATGCTCAAAGTTCAGGGTTCATTCTCAGCTGTCCATGTCTATAACCCATCACTGGGGAGGTGAAAGCAGAAGGTTCAAATGTTCAAGGTTAGCCTCAGCTTCACAGTAAGTTCAAGGCCAGCCAGGGCTGCATGAGAACCTGTCTCAACACCAAAAAGTAACGAAAGGAAAAAAACAAAACAAAACAGAAGAGAACTTTCCCCATAAAAATTCTGGTGTCTCCAGAAAGAAGAAGATCTAGCACACTGGCTCCCCTCTTGGCATGTGGTGGCAGCTGGCTTGTGGCCAGTAGGGGCTGCCAATCTCAGAGAGCCAGCTTCACTTGCTCGCCTTGCTTGCGGAACCTCAGCAGGCACCAAGGTTTTCCATAAACAAAAGAAAAAGACAAAAGATACTCCAGGAGACTGTTTACAGTACATCCGGCAGAAAGACCTTATCCAGTCTATGTAAACAGAAGATCAACAGTTCAATAGAGAATGGGGGCCCAGTGGAAACAGGTACATCATAGCCCAAGGACTTCAAATAGCCATGAGCAGGAAAGACCCAACTTCCTGGAAAGCAGGAAAAAACAAACAAAAATGAGAAGATACTTCCCCACCACCACCCCCACCCCTGAGGCTGTCAAGTTGCACAATATCTGAAAGATCTCTGACAGTCACTCTTGGTAAAGACATGGGAAGCTTGTGGGTGCTGCTGATAAGGACGGGGCTGCTACTGTAACTTTCCTAGAGGCCAGTCTGGCAGTTCCTGTCAATGTTTTTTGTTTGCTTGCTTATTTAGTTTTTGGTGTTTTTGACCCAGAGTCTCCAGTGGACCACTGACTTCAATTTCACTAAGTAGTCTAGGATGCTTGTAAACTTGCACCCCTTCCGCCTCTGATTCCCAAGTTATTTATTTATTTATTATGTATTTCAGGTTTTTTTTTTTAATCATGTATTTGTGTCATGGCATGTTTGTGGAGGTCAGAGAAAGACCGGAAGGAGTTGGTTTTCTCTACTCATTGTGTGGTTCCCAGGCACGGATCTCAGGTCTTTGAGCTTCATGTTCCACAGCTATGCCTGCTGAATCATCTCTGCAGACCCCTCAAGTCATTCATTCATTCAATTCAGTTATTCATTCATTTATTTTGAGACAGGCTTTCACTATATAGATCAAGCTTCCCTTGAACTTGAACCCTTTCTGTCCCCACTTCCCAAGTGTTGGGTTTACTCGAATGAGTCACCATTCCCTTCCAACAATCATTACTTTTTTTTCCTTTCCTTTTCTTTCTTTCCTCTCTCTCTCTCTCTCTCTCTCTCTCTCTCTCTCTCTGTTTCTTTTCTATTTCTTTTGTTCTCAGTCAGGCTCTAGTATGTAGTCTATGCTGAACTCACAGAAAACCATCTGGGTCCGCATCCCTAGTGCTGGAATTAAAGGTAGCTACAATATAATCACATTTTAGAAAAAGTTTCAAAACATTACAAAAGGGAGCCCCTGGGAGATGGCTTAGCAGGTAAAGGGGCTTGCTGCCAAGCCGATCCCTGAGATCCACATGGTGGAAGAAGGAGAGAATGAACTCCTGCAAGTTGACTTCTGACCTCCACACATGTTACACACACACACACACACACACACACACACACACACACACACACCGTTAATGTAAAAACATTTAGAACAATGAAGCAATGCTCTACTGTTGAATAGTGGTGTGCACATTAGATCTTTGGAAGCCATATGTACACTTAGCACAGTATCTCTCGCCGTGCACAAAGCTAGTAACACACTCATGGTAAGGGAATGGCTCCATTGTGATATCCTAGTCACCTTGCACATGTACATCTGGCTGAGTAGAAAAAGGCTTGGTGGAGTTCTCAGGGTCAACAAAGTAGAAGAAAGGAGGTTGGGGGAAACCACTCAGAGTATCATGACAAATGTCCTACACCAAGAATTCCAATGACAGATGTGACATGGTCCTTCACTTATTCCCCATTTTGGTGGTTTGAATAAGAATGGCCCACACAAGGCCAGGCATGGTGGCACATGCCTTTAATCCCAGCACTCAGGAGGCAGAGGCAGGTGGATCTCTTAGGAGTTTGAAGTCAGCATGGTCTACAGAGTGAGTCCAGGACAGCAGGGATACTACACAGAGAAACCCTGTCTCAGTGAGGGGTCACATATTTGAATGCTTAGTCATCAGGGAGTGGCATTATTTGAGAAGAATTAGGAGTTAAGGCCTTGTTGGAGTAGGTGTGGCATTGTTGGAGTAGGTGTGGCATTGTTGGAGTGGGTGTGGCATTATTGGAGGAAGTGTATCATGGGGAGGGGGCTTTGAGGCTTCAAAAATCCATTCCAGGTTCTGTAAATAAAAATATTAAACTAGCCGGGCGGTGGTGTCGCACGCCTTTAATCCCAGCACTTGGGAGGCAGAGGCAGGCGGATCTTTGTGAGTTCGAGGCCAGCCTGGTCTACAAAGCGAGTCCAGGACAGCCAGAGATATTCAGAGAAACCCTGTCTCGAAAAACCAAAAAAAAAAAATATTAAACTATATTTAATAATACCTGATTAACACCTATAATCTAACAATACCTAATACCTAGCAACACTTAAACAACTCTACCCTAATCCTTTGAAAAGATACCAGACTGCGGGTCCTTGAGGGCAAACTTGTCAGCCTCCTATCTACAGGCACACCTCAAACAGCAATCAGCACTCTGACTCTGGCATTATTATGGCAGCCTCCGCTTCAATTCAGCTTAGGTTCTCCTCAGGCTCAGGGCCTAGAATTGCTCACAGGCTCATGTGGCCAGCCTGCTTCAACCACTCACGTTGGGGCTGGCTTCAGTCAGCCAAGACGTCAACACACACCTCAGGCTGCCATTTAAACTAGCTGAACCCCTCAGGGCAGGTGCTGTGCTGTGGGGCTTAGTCCTTGGTCTAGAGGCCTTGCCTTGGATTGACTGCCTTGCTGGAGCTAGTTATGTCACACCCTCACGTGATAGTAGTTACCGTCTTGCCTGTTTTCGAGGTCCTTGCTGCAGCCTCAGAGCCCCACTTGCCTCATTGCACCTTGTTCACTCACTCGGTGGCTCTCGGGTCGTGGATGCATGTCTTCAGCAGGTTCTATGCCACGCCTTTCCCGCTGGCCTCCTTGGACTGGCTTGTGACAAGAGTCTCTCAGACCCCACCTCTCAGTTTATATGCTGAGGTTTCTATTCACCTGCTTCCTATCACCTCAGGGCTTGTGCTTTACTAGTGTGGCCTCAGGACTGGCAGATGGCATACATCACTTTGCACCTTATCGTCATCATGTCTCTCATGTGTGTGTGTGTGTGTGTGTGTGTGTGTCTGGTAGGGGGCTCCACTCTCTTGGGCTTAAATAGGGCATGGATCTTGTGGTCTTTTGAGAAGTCTGGCCCTTTCTTGTGCTCTTTGGCTGCTCCCTCGGCCTCTGTGGTTTCTGGGCCTTTGCAGCCATGCCCCTTGGCTGGGTCATTGCTGTCCAACTGAGTTCCACTTGTGCCACTATCATTGTTTGACAACCAAGCAACATGTCTAGAAGCAAAGCCAAATCAAAAAACCTTTCCAGTATTCTGGGCTTTGAGAAGGTCCATATGCTGCCAGGTGCCAAACTGATTTGCCTGCACCTTTTAAGAGTTCAGAAGCACTCCCACATATTCACTAGAGAAAACTAACTCCCATTACAAGGCCCAGTCTGTCTTTGTCTCTGCATATGAATCAGAATGTAACTCTCAACTACCTCTCCAGCACCATGCCTGCCTGTGTACAGCCATGCTCCCTGCCATGATGATAATGAACTAAACCTTGGAAACTGTAAGCTAGCCTCAGTTAAATACTTTCTGTTATAAGAGTTACCTTGGTCATGGTGTCTCTTCACAGCAGTGGAACACTGACACCATTCTATAGGCTGGAAGTCACCATCAAGATGTCAGAAGTAGGAACTGGGAAGACAGTTCAGTGCCTTAGCAAGCATGTCGACTTCAGTTTGAGGGCCTGGCTTTGATCCCTTGAACCCACATAAAGGAACTGGGCACATGGGCCAGAGAGATGGCTCAGCAATTAAGAATACTGACTGCTCTTCCAAAACACCTGGATTCTATTCCCAGCACCCACCTGGTGGCTCACAATTGTGTGTAATTCCACCTCTAGAGGATCAGATGTTCTCTTAGACATGCATAGAGACAAAATACCATTCACAGTAAAAAAGAAAAAAATCTAGACAGAGTGGTGAGTACTTGTAATTCCATTGCTGGGGAGGAAGACACAGGTAAAATCCATAGGGCTTCCTGGCCAGTCAACCTACTCCACTTGGAAAGTTCCAGACCATGAACAGGACCCAAGGAACAACACTGGAGGGTCCTCTGGTCTCCACAAGACATGTGATACATGTGCACATGCACAACATCTGCAAACATGTGGACAACACCACCAGTACAAACATGTTCATCACTACTCTAGAAACACACACACACACACACACACACATGCTGGCAGAGTTAGTTCCCTCTGAGGGCCATGATCCATGCCATGCCTGTGCCCTGGGCTTGTACCGTGCCATTTTCTCCGTATGTCTTCACATGGTCTTCCATCTTTCTGTCTGTCCATCTGTCTGTGTCCTAGTCTCCTGTTTCAAGGAAAATAGTCAGGTAGGACTGAAAGTCCACACTCAGGGCCACATCTTAGCCACAATGTCATTAAAAGCCCTGCATCCAAACATGCTGCATTCTGAGGTCTGGGAGCTCAGGTATCAACATGTGAAGGAGTGGGGGAGTGGACATGATGCAGCTCCTAACACCACTTCATACCCTGGGAGGCTGTCAGGAGACCCTTTGTCACCACCTGGGTTCTGAGGAGGCTGTGGGCTTTCTTGTGACATAGCTCCAGACCTTTAGCCTCCACTTCCTGTCTGTCATCCCATCCCTTTGGTTTCAGTGCTTTTTTTTGGTGTGCTACAGAGGATCTATAGCACTGGTGCTTGTGACTAATCTTCCTTTTACTGTTTCTCCAAGTAACAAGCAGTCTAAACTGGAGACAGGTTCCTGTGCCTAACAAAGCTGGATGTGGTGACTCATGGCTGTATTCCAAGCACTCAGAAAGCTGAGGCAGGAGGATTGCTATCAGTTCAAGGACCCCACGGGCTACAGTGTGAAACTTTATCTCAAATGAAGAAGAAGAAGAAGAGGAGGAGGAGGAGGAGGAGGAGAGGAGGAGGAGGAGGAGGGGGAGGAGAAGCAGGAGGAGCAGGAGGAGGAGGAGGAGGAGGAGAAGAAAATTCAAAACTTGCTGAAAGTGATAGAGAAACAACAAGGATGTCCTCAACCTCCAGCACCTACACTTTGGCCTTCTTCTTCCACCTCGGATTTTCAGTCCTACTATGCATTGGCAATGACTTGTTCTCCAAAGGTTAATGTGCTACTGAAGCAGGAGTATTGAAAATTCAAGGCCTTCCTGAGCAACTCAGTGAACTTTTTCAAATAGAAAAGTAGAAAGGCTGGGGATATGACTCAGTAGTAGAAAGCTTACATAGCAAGCACAAGATCCTGTGTTCAACCCAAAGCACTACAAAAAAGAAGCAAAGGTCACTTGCTGAAAGCTTGGTACTCAATGGAATGCTCTGGACAAGGGATGGGACCTTGAAGAGATGGGGCCTAGGTGAATGCCACAGGGCTGGGCCTATGGGCGATCACTGCATAAGGGGGTTCTCAGGGAAAAGGTAAGTGTGCTGCTCCCCCGCCTCTCCAGCCTTCATTCTGAAGACAAACAGATGCTACAGGGGTGATGTCTAAGCATTTCCCATTTTTACTGTTTTATCCCCTAGCTTATATACAGAACCAAATAGGTGTTTCCACATGAGGCTGCATGGGTCAATCACATTAAAGGTCATCCTATCAGACCACATAGCACAAGCCTGGTAACATGGTGATCATGCACTGGTCACTAGCATGGAAGTCTTGCTCACCCAATCAGCTATACCCGCAATCAGGCTTCAACTCCTCCCCAGTATCTTGTGGCAGTGGCCCCATCTTACTTTCATTCCCCACAGGTTACTTTCATTTTCCCAGCCACGAGGCATTTCTCATAAGCCTCCATTTCCTGGGTCCCCACAGTAGGAGGCTTTGAGGTCTCCTATGCTCAAGCTAAGCCCAGTGCAGCATATGTTTGTCCTTCTGATGTAGAACGACATCTCATCTCCAGCACCATGTCTGCCTGCATGCTGCCATGCTTCCTGCCATGATAATAATGGACTAAACCTCTGAAACTGTAAGCCAGCCCCAATGAAATGTGTTTTTTTATAAGAGTTGCCGTGATCATGATGTCTCTTCAAAGCAATAGAAACCCTAAGACGGACTGTGACACTCCTCACAAGAGTGGGTTATTGCATATCAGATTAGCTTCCCTTCCTCCTCATCCTCATCATCATTGTTATTATTATGTGTACATGTCATGCCACTTCATAAACTGAATTCTCTCCTTCCACAATTACATGGATTCCAGGAGTTGAACTCATGGCACCAGGCTTCTGAGTCATCTTGCTGTCCCCTCGCTTCCCCTCATCTCCACACATACTTCCTCCAAACATACTTTAAACCCTTTCCCACTGCTTCACTATGTTTTGATGAAGCCTGAGGCCCTTACCAGAAGCCAAATAGAAGTCAACATAGTAATCGTAGCTCTCTACAAATAGAAATTTCAAAAAAACCTTCTTTGGTGACATATGCCTATAATCCTAATGCTATGTAGGATGAGGCAGAAGGATCAAGAGTTCCAGACCAATGTGTGCTACATAGCAAGACTCTGTCACATACTCACAAAAAATAAAGCCCTCTGTGGTGGCACATGCCTTTAAAACCCAGCATTTAGGAGGCAGAGGCAGGTGGATAGCTGAGTTCAAGGCTAGTCTGGCCTACATAGCCAGTACCTATGTTAATCCCACCAGCCAAGAATAAGACCACTACCGCAATTTTTTTTTTTTTTTTTTTTGGTTTTTCGAGACAGGGTTTCTCTGTGTATCGTTGGCTGTCCTGGACTCACTCTGTAGACCAGGCTGGCCTTGAACTCACAAAGATCCGCCTGCCTCTGCCTCCCAAGAGCTGGGATTAAAGGCGTGCGCCACCACCGCCCGGCAACTACCGCAATTTTTGAGGCAAATTTAAAGCAACCTTTATTAATATAGGCCAGGATGATGGATATTGGCCAGGTCTATACCTGGGATTCCCAGAGTATGATGGCAAATTACGTTAGTCAAAGGCTTATAAAGGAGAAACCTACAAGGTTACAAACTTCCCACCTTCATCCAATTGGGGGCAAGCATACATCCTTATGTACTTCCTCCAAATGTATCTCCCACCTATGTGTGATCAAACTCATCCTGTCAAATTGGGGCAACCAAGCTTGTTTACAGAAGTGAAAACACATCTTACATGAACAACAGCCCCCAGCATTCCAGGAAGTTATCTGTCCTTGGGCAAGTGGGGCTTATGGGCAAGAGACATTTTGTTTTATAGATTTCTGAAGACCAGTAGTTTAAACTTAAACTTAACTTTAAACATAAGACCCTGCCTCAAACAAATAAGCAAGAGGAGACAAGGGAGATGGTGTAGTGGGCAAAAGTGCTTGTCACAAAAGTATGAGAATTTGAGTTTGGAAGCCTAGTCTGTAAAAGCCCAACACATAATTTCAGCCAGCATCTGTAATTCCTGCTCTCTTGATAGGAGGCAGAGATAATATGCCAGCATGCTCCCAGGCATGCTAGCTTGGTGTATGCAGTAGTAAACAGCAGAAAGGCCTAATCTCTTACTGACAAGGTGGCAAGTGAGGACCAGCAGCAGAAGTAGTCTTCTGAAGTCTGTACCCCTATCACAAGCGTGCGCATGCGCACGTATGCACACACATACACCAACAGTACGCACTCACATACACACTAATACTCACACATTCACTTACACACATCCATATACATACAAACAGATTCACACAGAGATAGTCACACACACTGTGCACATGGACATCGTGTACAGAAGGAGACAGAGAGAAAGAAGTGGGGACAGGGAGATGGTTATGCTGGTAAAGCGCTTGCTGCACAGGCTCTGATGGTTTAACCCAGTGCTATAGCAGAGACTGGAGGATCCCTGGGGCTCCGTGGCAAACTAGTGCAACCAATCAGTGAGCTTCAGGCTCACAGAGAGACCTTGGTCTCAAAAAAAGTAAGATGGAGTTGGGCATAGTGGCACATGTCTTTTTGTTGTTGTTGTTCGAGACAGGGTCTCTCTGTGTAGCCCTGGCTGTAGACCAGACTGGCTGTGAACTCACAGATCCACCTGCCTCTGCCTCTAGAGTGCTGGGATTAAAAGTGTGTGCCACCATGATGCAGTGACACTTGTCTTTATTACCAGCATTTGGGAGGCAGAGGCAAGAGGATCTCTGTGAGTTCAAGTCCAACCTGGCCTACATAGTGAGTTCCAGGACAGCCAGGGCTTCATAGTAAGACCCTGTCTTAAACAGAAAAAAAAAGTAGTTATAAAAAAGTAAACTGGAGAATGACACAAAAAGACACTTAGTATCAATTTCTGGCCTCTGTGCACATGTGAAACACATACACCTGTGCACATGTACTGTACACATCAAAATGAAGAAGAGGAAGAGGTGGAAAAGGAGAAATTTAATAGGATTTGAGGTGTAGCTCAGTGATAGAGTTTGGACAGTAGCACTCATGATTGCCTGAGTTCAATCCTTACCACAAAAAAAAAAAAAGCCCAAGAAATTGAAAATAAGTAGGATAACAGCTGGAGGTAGAGCTTGATGGAAAAGTTCTTGTCTAGCGTGCTTGAGTGCTGGGCCAGATCTCTCCCACTGCAAAAGAAAACAAAAGATAAGGCACAATTATAGTGAATGCATGTGTGCATTTAAATATTAAGCAGATCCTTTTGCATTTGAATAGGTGGCATTGACAGCCCTGGGAGAAGGCCAGCAGAGTTCCCAGAAAGGTAGAAAAAGGATTTTTAACATGTTATCCATATTTCATACAATAGGCCCCCAGAAGATGTATGAACTGGCCAAAGTGGGAAGACTGGCTTGGAAGCCTTCCCCTTCCTCTCAGTTCCTCTGCACACTCCCACAAAGCCCTGTAATCACAATGGCTATTGCCCACAGTTTTTCACTAGGTCTGTCTTGGTGCTTACTTATAGTCAGTTGAGTCTATAGGGGACTGTGTCCTCACCCTTGACAAACTCCTTAAAGCTAAAGTAGTATTGTGCCCATATCTATAGTCCCAACTACTCCAAAGGCTGAGGCAGGGGACCACTCAAATCTAGGAATTGGATGTAAGACAGCCTGGGCAACACAATGAGACAGGGTAAAATGAATGAATGAATGAATGAGTGCAAACAATGGGGTGGGTGGAGTTCCTCAAAGGTAAAAACCAAATCTTTTTTTTTCCTAAACAGGGTTTCTCTATGTAACAGACCTAGTTGTCCTGGAACTCACTCTATAGGCCAGGCTGTCCTTGAACTCAAAGAGCTGCCTGACTCTGCCTCCTAAGTCCCACCATATCCCACTAGAACTGATTCTTTTGTTTTGTTTTGGTTTTGTTCCTTTAGTTTCATGTGCATTGGTGTTTTGCTTACATGTATGTCTGTGTGAGGGTTTTGGATCCTCTGGAACTGGAGTTGTGTTGCAGACAGGTGTGAGCTGCCATGTGGGTGCTGGGAATTTAACCCAGGTCCTCTAAAAGAGCAGCCAATGCTCTTAACTGCTGAGTCATCTCTCCAGCCATAAAACTGATTTTTTTTTTTTTCAAAACAGGGTTTCTCTGTGTAGTTCTGTCCTGGACTCATTTTGTAGACCAGGCTAGTCTTGAACTCACAGAGATCCACCTCCCTCTGCCTCGCAATGCTGAGATTAAAGCTATGTGCACCACCATATCCAGCTAAAACTGATTTTTTAACCTGTAACTTCAGTACTTTGGGAGGCTGAGATAGGAGAGCAGAGTTTGAAGTGGACATAGGTTACACAGAAACACCTGTGGAAAAAGGAAGGGAAAGGAGAAACAGGAAAAAAAAAGCCAATAAAAAAATACTTTTTCTCTAGTTTTTAGAGACACTGTCTGTTTTGGGTTTTGTTTGTTTGTTTTGTTTTTGCTTTTTGAGACAAGGTTTCTTTGAGTAACAGAGCCCTGGCTGTAGAGACATTGTCTAAAGGAAGGAAGAGAAGAAGGAAGATGAGAGTGGACGAGGAGAAAAAGGAGAAAAAGAAATAGTGAAAGGAAATGAAAATACACTGATTCTTAGCTGCTTCTGGATCACTATGCCAGACAAAGGGAGAGATGGTACAGTGAAGGAGAGAGGGAGGGAGGGAGGGAGAGAGAGAGAGAGAGAGATCAGGCTTTTGTGGGGGTTGGGGTAGGGCTTGAGACACTGTTTCTCTGTGTAACCCCAGCTGTCATGGAACTCACTCTGTAGACCAGGCTAGCTTTGAACTCACAGAGATCCTTCTGCCTCTGTCCCCTGAGCTCTAGGATGAGAGATATCCACCCCCACATCTAGCAGCCATTAGACTTTGACAAGACAGGGAGGAAGCTTACTTAATTGCATATCCATAAGTAAAAAGAAAGAAAGGCTCTGTACTGTGATTCCCAAGCATGTGATAGTCCAATGACAGTCTAGAAGGGTCAAAACTGCAGAGACAGCAAATGAAAAAAATCAATTGCTGCCCTTGTGTTGGGGATGGGGAAGGAAGAGTAGGTGGGTAAGTCACAGGAGGCTGTTTGTTTTTGAGACATGGTCTTCTGTAGCTAAGGCTGGCCTGCAACTCTTTGCGCAGCTGAAAGTGACTCAGAATTAATTTTGGATCCTCTTGACTTCACCTGCTAAGTACTAGGATTATAGGGGTATTTATCACCTTGTTGGGTTTTATCCAGTGCTGAGGACTAAGACTAAGGTTTTGTGAATTTCTGTCCCTTGAGCTACATGTGTTTCATGCACTCAACCAACAGCGCCACATTTCCAGCCCTGAACCAGCTTATTTCTTTCAGCCAGGGTCTCTCTATGTAGCCCAGGCTGGCCTCAAACTCACAGAGTGAGTGTTGGGTTTAAAGACACACCACACCCAGCTTGAATCAATATTTTAATGCAAGATATTGATGATAATAGAAAATGGTGGGTAGAATGTAAGAATTCTAAACTTATAGACTTAAAACTGTCATGAGAAAAAAAGAGAAAGGGAGAGAGAGAGAAGACCCAGGGACCACTGGTTAACAGAACTCAATTTTCTGTCTATCATGTGAATTCTGGGAATCAAACTCAGGTAATCAGGCTTGGTAATAAGCAATTTTACCCACTGAGCTGGCCCATTTGCTTTATTATTTTAAAAATTTTTATGTATATGAGTGTTCTTAGCCTGTATGCATGTTAAGTGTACCACTTGCATGTTTGGTACCCATGGAGAGCAGAAAAGGTTGTTGGATTTCCTTCAACTGGAGTTACAAATGGTTGTGAGCTGGGTGAGTGGTGGAAATCAGACCCAAATCTTCTAGAAGAGCAGCCAGTGCTTGTAACACATGAGCCATCCAGCTCTCCAGCCCCCATGTGTTTTATTTGAGAATCTCACTTATGTTTTCCAAGCTAGACTGGAAGTGGTGATCATCCTGACTATATGGATTACAGATGTGTGCCCATACACCTGGCTTTTTTATAGTCCCCCACCCGATCCCTAGAAACCAAATCCTGGGCATTGAGCATGCTACCTAGACAAGCACTCTATCATTGAGCCTTATCCCTAGCCTTTGATTGTTGGAGACAGTCTTGCTACCTAGCCCAAGCTGCCCTTGAACTCATTATGTAGTGTAGGCTAGCCTCAAACTCACTATGGAGTCTAGACTTGCTTTGAACTTGTGGCACTCTTCCTGCCCCAGTCTCTTGATTGCAGGGATTACAGGGATGCACCCCACATCCTAACTGTTTAAAAGTTTTGACAGAAAAGCCAACTGTCCTTCATGCCCTTTATTATATTTAGCATCTTCCTTCCAGACTTTGCAATCATCTTGTCTGTAGTTATCTGTCTGTGGGGCTCCCAGATACTGGCAACCCTTGACTTGGGCAGGCTGTGTATGCTTGGCCTCTTTGGAGAATTAAAAACGGGAGTTAGGCTAGGCGGTGGTGGTGGTGGTGGCAGTGGCTCACGCCTTTAATCCCAGCACTTGGGAGGCAGAGGCAGGCAGATCTCTGTGAGTTCAAGGCCAGCCTGGTCTACAGAGTGAGTTCCAGGATAGCCAGGACTACACAGAGAAACCCTGTCTCAAAAATAAAACAAAATAGAAGAAAAGAAAAAGAAAGGGAGGTAAACCCTATGCGCAGCAGACAGCAGCATTGCTTGCTTAAAAAACAGCTTGTGGAGAGTGTACAGGGAGCCTCACTGCAGAGAGAAACACAAAAGCTTGACTTCCAAGAGATATTTATCAAGAAACACCTCGACCAAAAGGCAGTGGAGTGCGACAGCCATTTCTGGAGGCTGGTTTGCAGGACAGGCACCTATTACACACACACACACACACACACACACACACACACACACACACACACA